>CAUJRU010000211.1:600000-1056132 GCA_963277665.1 Viscum album
TTCCAGTTATATGAATTATGGAAATAAATAAGGACTGTACTATAGTACTATTTCATTGGGGATTTATGATTATACGACACTATGAAAAGTGAATCAACAAAAAGTTAATATTTTTTGAAACAATACATGTTTGGAGGAAAGAAAAAACCTTAATATGGTCCTGATACTGAGATAATAATTTTGGAATAAGAGATGGATGATTTTGATAAATTATATTAGAGATTCTTGACTACCTTGGAACTGATTAATGATTTCTATATTCCATCATTGTCTTAGTTTACAACATTTTTTGATAATAGGATTATATCTAGTGTTCTATGTGGAATAAGGGGGAATGAATGTAATCAACATGGTTTTATGGCAATTCAGTATGTTACCATGTTTTAAAACAATACATGATGAAAGTATTGACATGTTATTACATGGCAGAAAGGATCTTCCTTCAAATTTTGGACAATAAGATTGGACATAAGTGTTTTGGATAAGACTAATTGTTGGAATAGATTATTTTTTTCAATGGACACAATTGTTATGGATAAATCATTTCTAAATATTATTATTGGATTGTTATAAAAAGGACAACCCCAAGGTCGGGCGACAACATGTCGCGTCCAGCAAGGCAGTGAGACTAGAACCCGCAACCGAAGGGCGACAAGGGTGCTTCACCTACCACTGGACTACGTGATGTCATGGATTGTATAATGTAGATTTTTTTTAAAAATGTATGATAAATGAATTAGAAATTATTTTTTTTGAAACCATATACGATTACGATAATTAAAATATCTTTAAGTTCAATAATGATTTAGATTGAACGATTAGTTTTTGGTAGGAATTAGTTAAAGGATGTAACTCTAATTATCAAGTACACTATTTTTATTCTATGAATAAATTAATCCTTAATCTTTAGGGAAGGGATATTAAAACCAAAAATGTTTCATCCTAATACTGTATGTTATGTTGAATCAATGATATTTTAAATCATCATATATTGGTGGCTTTGAGGAATTCAATTTTACATTTGTTTTTGATTGATGAACTCAATCACTTCCTATAAATATTTATGTTTTTCCTTCAATTATGTGTATCTAATTTACACCAATTTTCTCCTAATAGATATTATAATTTGGGGGTGACTCTTTCATTTCCCTTTCCCTCTTATTAAGAATAAATTTTATTAACAAAATTTCTGATGTGGGTTTTCCAAAAAGGTTTTTTTTAATTTCCAACCTTTTATTGTCAAAGAACAATTTTTAATATCGAGGATGCAATTTTTTGAAGTAATAGAGAATTTAACACCCATATATTTCAAAGTACGTTAATTATTCAATGAAATTCAATAACTTGTACTACACACAACACCGAGTTCTAGCAAACCACGACATACCAAACTGGCCGTTCAAAAGAAGCTATGAATAGTATTAACCTAATTTTTAATTTAATATAATCCTTATAATTTTATAATCCATATTATAATTTTCTTAGACATAATATAAGAACAAATTCATTTTTTCAGATAAATTTTTTTTTATTAAAAAAAATCATTTTTACCGCCTTTTAATAGAGAACCCTTTTTTAATTCCAAAATTTGAAACTTTTATATATTTAATTTTAAAAAATAAAATACTTTTTTAGAATTGGGAAATAAAAATTTACATTGGTTAAATTTTTGGTATTTTTATGATAAAATTCATTTTTTTGAAAAATATTGAAAAATATTGTATTTTAATTCAAAAATAAATTTAAAACAATTTATTTATATATTTAGATTATCTTTTTAAATAGTTTAAAAGTGTAATTAGATTATATTTTTACTATTTAATCCAATTATGGTCAATGGAATAAATTTCACTATGAAATTTCAATAAACAAGTGTCAATCTTTTAACAGATATCGTTTTTTAAAACCCACTATTTGTTTTGACAACGTGATTTTTTTTTAATTTATTAATGAAACATATATGTGTTGAATTTTTTAAAATAGAAATCTTTTTTTAATTATGAATATAAAATATAGATTAGGCTGAATTTTTGGTATTTTTATGAAAACCATCAATTTTTGATGAATAATGAAACCAATAAGTAGTAGTTAATAAACTGACTATTATATTAAAATGAAATTTTACCGCTACTATGAATTGAATTGAAAAATTCATAAATACATGGTTGTTATCAGTTAGTAAAATTTGTTTCAATAAGATGAATTTTTTTTGTGAATAGTAACTTTGGACTTTTATTTACTGAGGTTTAAGGTAAATATTGTAATTCAATGTAAGAAGTATATTATAATAATAAAAAAGTACCTTAACACATGTCCTAACATTATTTTATGAGTCATGTCCTGTCCATGGGCATCCTTGGGGCGATTATTGGAACCCAAGGTGCCACTTATTAGTGATAATGACAATTTATTTTAATTAACTCAAAGTAAAAGAAAAAATGACATAAATTAATATCTTTTAGTAAATTAATTTTTACACAGGGTTATATAAGTTATCATTTAGACTATAAATATTCATTTGAAATATAAAAATATTTCCTACATCATGATATTTTTTTTACAATTTTTAGACTTCAAATAAAATAAATTGTTTATGACACTAAAATGATGCAGTATTTACCTCATTAATAAATGATTTAAATAAATAAAAATATAAATATTGAAATAATATCCAAAACCATTCCAATTTATATTTTATGATTTTATATCAACCATGTGTAATCTTAACTTTGGCGTTAATTATTTTTTGGATCTTTTTAAACAGAAGATATGTTTATAATGAAATAATTGTTCCAAACATTCAAAAAGAGCCCCTCCTCTCCCATATAAAATAAGACCACTTATAACCAATTACTCACACCTATCAATAATTTTTTATCAACCCAAATATCCCTAATTAATCTCCCTACATATCTATCTTCCACATAGAAGCCTTACCATAGGTATATGGCACATTAAAAGTTCTTTTGGTTCAAGCCAAAGAGATTTACCCAAATTAAACATAACAGTTTCTCTTAAATTGTTTTCATTTATTTTACTTATCCCTCTCCCTAAACTCCTTTTATTCAATTATTTTATAATAATGCCAGGATCCAAAATATACTAGGATTTATTTATGATAAGTATTTGAACTTCACTTACACACACCACTATCTAATGGTTGGAGAACATAATGTTTTTGTGGATGGAAAACCAAGGCCTCATGAAATGATGATTGTCCAATTATCTCCTCCCACCTCTCATGGTGGCCATTAAGATTAAACTATAATTATATATGATATAATTTATGTTTATGTATTATTTATGCTTCTATATTTTCAATTTATTGCATAGATTTATGTTTTCCATTATGGGTAAACGTGATAATCTCATTCGAGGAAGTGAGGACTACCACCCCCTAAAAGTTAGATGACATGTTCATACCATACGTGGTACATATAATGGATGGAATTGATAATATAATATACGATAAAATACTAGAATTATAAAATACCTCTGTATCATTATGTTTTAATTCCGTTAGATATGAAATAGGAATCAAAGTAGCATTCATGTGTACGTACGACTTACCGTCTCCGTGAATGGTGCATTTCATTTCTTATCTCCAAATGTTATGTACTATTATAAATACATTAATATACATGATATTTATTAGATATATGATATCTATTACATGAGTATCATTATGTATATAATGAACTTTTGACCACATTAAAAACATTTAGTTAAAAGAAGATTATTTTTGACTCAAGTACCAAATAACAACAAAATGACCATTATTAAATTAAATGATTAAATAATGATTGTAACATGGTAATAAGTAATATTAAAGTAATAATGAACTTGAAAATTTATCTTAATCAATTATAAATTAACATTAATTTATTATTCTTGAGATTAAAAAATGAACTGGTTAATTCGGACACGAGGTAAGGGGTTTTCATCTAACTTTTTATTCTCGTGAGATCCATGCAATAATTTACACTATTTACATTGTCGTGGTATATGTACTGAAATTGATTATATTATTTGTGTAATATACGATAACTTATGGGTATTTATATTTTCATTTTATTATCCTTCTTTTCATGTGGTGTACGTTTCGTAAGGTACCAAATTGACAATAAAAACTTCTTCAATCTCATTATTATCCAAGATTGTTCATGTGTAAGTATTTTATGGGACATAATTGTTATTGATACCCATATTTCATAAAAATGTTTTCCAAAGGAATATTTTAACGTTTTATGGGAGATTCTATTTAACTAGATCATTATTTTAAATGTTTTAAATCTTTATCATTCTAATCATTTTTAATTAATGTCCATGTTTTCAAAATGATTTTAAGGATTTATTTATATCGAAAAAATGTTTGTAAATGATAATTCTTTTCAAATTTTTCAATGTTGTATGGAAAACGTATATTAAAAAATCTCTTTTAAATGACATCATTTATAAATTGTGATACTTTTATACCATTTCATGAAAAGGGGTATTTCTCTCAAAGCATTTTACAGATCATTTTCATCTTTGTCAAAATCCTTTGATGGATTTTAAACTTGTTTGAAGTTGATTTATTAGGATTAAAATATTCCATATTGTATTGAATGTTTTGTCATATATTTGACTGTGGATGTGTTATTTTTATACGATTCCTAGTTTATGGAAAACGTATTGACATTTCGTAATCTAGTTTTAATACGAATGTTTATGTTATATTTAAAAATTTTCATATGTGGAATGAATTGGACTTAGTAAGTGACGGGTGGAGCCCGCTATAGCTCATCGATGCATCGGTAGGTCTCATGAGACAAACTTGTGTCTTGGTAGAAGGCCATGAAAAAATATTATTTGTGGACTTGGCAAGAGTCCATGACTATGTGGTTATAAATTTCTGGAATTAAGCATTCCCTCATTATGAAATTATTTATTACATGTGATTATTCGACTCGTAGAATATCCATGTGCCTTTTAATATGGTAATATTTAATTTATTTTTTTTCTATATTATGTTCACTTTTATGTTTAAAATGTTTTTGTTTTTATTACACATCATTCCTTAAAATTTTATAGCTTCCATTAAATTATTTACCCTTATTGAGCATATGAGATCACCCCTTTCCTTTGTTTTATTTTTCCCAAGATCCCAATAAGTGTTTTATGATTGAGCTGCAGGGTTAAGATAATAGAACAATGGTGTTCTAAAAGGATTATTTATGTTGTGTTGTATGTTAAAATGTGTAATGTAACATTCATATATGTAATCTATTTTCCGATACTGCTAAACTAATTGGTCATTCAGGACCTGATTCCTTGTAATCATGCGAATATATTAAAATAATTCCCCAACTCTGGGTAACTGGGGTCATGGAATTACATGATTTATGAATATGGTTTGGCCAAAGATCTTGAAAAGATCAAAGCAATGCCTTCTTGTGAGCCAATCGATAATGTGTCAAAGGTGTAGATCATTATTTTCTTGGTGGGGTACTTCCAGAGTTTCATGGTAGACTTCTCGAGGATATTATCCAATTTGACCGACATGAAACAAAAACAGAATCAGTTTACCTTGTATGAGAAGTTCTTGAGGGCATTTGAAGAGATTTATTAGAGGATAATGAGTTCATTA
The DNA here is from genome assembly GCA_963277665.1 of Viscum album. Lineage (NCBI taxonomy): Eukaryota > Viridiplantae > Streptophyta > Magnoliopsida > Santalales > Viscaceae > Viscum > Viscum album. The sequence continues at coordinate 605,630 of CAUJRU010000211.1, forward strand.
TAGTTGATTCTATTGGTGGAAGGCTTTGAATTCGTAGTGTATTGGAATGCATTTGGAGTAGGCCTCAATTTCATGTTGATATAGTGGAAAGAAGTTATCATATACGGGTCGATGAAATTGAGAACACGCAAGTAGAACTACGTGACTCACAATATGGATCCTTAAGCATTAGTATTCTCCCTGATGATTTGGATACACTTTCATATGGGAGAGCTCATTATGGTTTACTTATACCACCACATTCTGAGGTTTGTCTTTATGTAGAGAGATATGATCCTAAGTTAGTTGTGTTATTTAGAGTTCCTAAGGGACTATAAATTTTATATATTTAACACCGTAAGGATGGGAAATGTTATTGTAGATTTTACTATCTTGGAGTTAGAGGATCTATTAGTGTTGGAAGCATCAGAGTAGTTAGCTTCCCTACGACTGATCCTGATGAAGCAGAAGTGTACAACCTTTCATAAGTCGATGGTTTCAATGACATATCATCTTTAGTGCGTTATAGGTTCCTATAAGGAAGACATTTAATATGATGTTTTGTGTGACTAGATATCTGTTGGTGACTCAATAGAAGGTAATTCCAATGGAGGGAATCATTACATCATATTCCATGAGTGAATAGTGGTACCAATAAAAATATGTGAAGAGGTGATATGAGAGATCCACAATTGTCACCTAGCCATACATAATGGTGTAGGGAAGATGTACAGAGACCATCAGCGGATGTTTTTGGGGTTCGGAACGAGACAATGCATTGCTAAATCGGTCCATCAGTTCCACTATTTTCAATAGGTTAAGGTTGAGGACCATATTCTAACTTGTTTGTTACAGTCCATAAAGATCCCACAGTGGATGTGGGATGAAATATCCATGTAATGACTCATATAGGATCCACACAGAAAGAGGGGCCATGATTCCACTTGGTTGACCATTGGCCAACTCACAATGTCGGTCCATATCCTTTCCATTGGGGACCAAAATTCGGTGGAGATTTTTGGGATGTTGTACATATGGAATTTTGTTCATCTTCCTATGGTGAACATTTCGGTTGTATACAATCATTAAATGTATCCTATGTAATGATTATTTAGAATAATTCATGAGGAATTTGGTGACATGGTGAGGATGAGTACAACCTATCACCCATAAAATGATGGTATGATCAAGAGCACAATCCATGTGCTCTAGGAGATGCTGAGATCATCCATGTTAGACATTATCCAAAGCTGAGAGGGTCACATTCAGTTGTTAGAGTTTTTTTACAACATCAATTTCCATTCTAGAATTGATATGGAACATTTTTATCCCCTGTAAGAGAGAATATATAGGTCACCATTATGCTGGAAAAATATTTTCTTTTCATTTATTTTAGCAATAGTGTCAGTGCATGCAATAACAATGAAATAGCAGTTCATCCATGAGATGATGAGGACAAACCAGATCATACGAAATCATTTCAAAAGTCATCATCGAAGGTCCATGGATTTCCTATCTGGATACCATGTTTTCTAGAAAGTATTCCCATGTCAGGGAATGTGGAGGTTTTTCTATTTAGGAAAGTTATACATGAGGATCAACAATATGTTCAAGATTTTTTATTTGGTTGGCGAGGATACCTACCACCTTGACCATTTCAAACAACTTTAGTGAGTTGAGGACGTCTACCATGTGTCGCAGATCAATAGATATAAGAATAATCGTAAACACATTATCGATGGTGAGCTATAAACTGAGGATGAATCCACCTATGTAGAGAACCTAGTTGTGATCAAGGTTCTGCAAAATCAGACAATATGTACATGGAATTTTTCTTTGGTTCACATGTTGTGGTAGAATGAAAATGTGTCGGATAGTTCCAAGGAATGGGATATCAAATCGAGGGCTTATTATCACAAGATTATTTCCTAGTTTTTCTATTTGGGGATGAGAATATTAAGCATAGAATAAAGTAAAGACCCAGTTTTTCCTATTTCAGACATTTACAAATTTATATGTATATTTCTAGTGCTATGACCTAAGTCAGAATGCGATTATACGGATCGATGTTCCTGTAATTGTTTTATTAAAATATTACCTATATTTTATATTATAAAAGTGTTTTTAATTATGGATAGTGTGAAAAAATAATAAAGTTTGATCAGATCAAAAATATGAGAACACAGATGAGTCCAAAATTCATTGATTACCAAAGGCTCACCATAATGCGAGTCGACACCGCACATTCAGGACCCACACTCATTGGTAGAGTATCGAATGGAAAAATTAATTCAATTAGATAATTAATTAGTTTATTTTCAATAATAATAGTTTTTTCTATAAATATATCATCATGGGTTGTTATTATAACTATTTAATCCCTTTTTAGATCCCTCATTCACTTTTTGTTAGCAGATCGGAATGAACGAGTATAGAATGTCAGATCGTATAAGATCAAGATGAAAAAAATACAATAGATCATAGTCCATCAATGGGGAATGTGTCTTTCATCAATAATTGATCCATAATAGTGGTATGGATCATTATGTGGTTGTTTTACACCATTTTTATTAAAGGATTGAGTATATCGACCAATAATCATTGATTTATTCCCCTTCAATTCCTTTTCATGATCGCAAGTAATGAAACTAATTTTTTTTACTGTTTTTCTAACCCTGGGTGTAACGCCCCGACCCCAGCTACCCAGAGTCGGTGCATTATTACATAACATTGGCATGATCACAAGAAAGATCAAATCTCGAAAGACCGATTGGTTTAGTAGCCTTGGAAACACTAGATATATTCATAAGTTTTACATTACATCATAAAATGAAAAACTAGTACAACAACATAATGTTTCCACAGTCCACACTATAATCCCCTCATAAAATCCCTATAGGTCATTCATAACTTACTTCTTCACATCCTGGGAAAAATAAAACATAGAAAAGGGGTGAGCTCAAATGCCCAGTAAGGATAACAATATAGCGGAAACATTCATAAATAAGAATAAACATTTAAGGCAATGCATTACTAAAACAAAAGCCTTTTAAACTTGAACTTCAACATAGTATGGAAAAAGTAAAAATGAAATAATGCCATTTACTTATTCACATGGATATTCTACTAATTGAATAATCACATGCAAAAATCAATAACCACTTTCATAATGTTGGAATGCATAATGCTAAACTTTAATTACTTTTCAAGGCCTCATCCCAAGACCTTGGGGCTAACTGTAACCGGAACCCAACCCGGAGTGCCTCTAATAACCGGACACCAACCCGGAGTGCCTCTAATAACTGGACACCAACCCGGAGTGCCTCTAATAACCGGACACCAACTCGGAGGGCTTACTTTTACCAGTCCCTAACCTGGAGGGCTTACTTTTACCAGTCCCCAACCTGGAGGGCTTACTTTTACCAGTCCCCAACCTGGAACATACTTGTCCAACACATTCATATGAAGTAAAGATTGAAATATAACATAAACATTCTTATTGGAACTAGCATACGAAATGTCAATACTTTCACCATAAACTATGAATGGTATAAAAATAGAACATCCACAGTCAAACATATCACAAAACCTTCAACACAATATAGAAGTTTTGTATCATAATAAATCAACTTCAAATAATCTTAAAACCCATCAAAGGATGTTGACATAGATGAAATCAAAATTCTTTTTAAAGAAATATCTCCTTTTATTTTGAAATCATTTAATATCCATATAAAATCAAACATTTTCTTTGAAAATAATCTTATAAGCTTTTAAGGGAAGATTTGACGATTTTATAACAGTGGAAAATAACCGCACCCGCCGTATAAGTTAAAAAAAACATTCTTATCTTAATTCTGTCGAAAAGGTTAAAAAGCACCTTGTTTGGAAAACGACGGAAAGATTCCCTTATAAACCTCTTATAAAAAGTCAAACAAGGGTATAAATGACTTTAACCCATATTATTTTAAATATTAAAAATGTTTTGAAATACATTTTGAAGAAACATGGATGTGGATGATAACGAGATCCCAGTATATTATTACGTATAAACAACCTCGGATAATGAAGAGATTGTAAAGTAAACCCTTAACTTGTACTTTTCCTTGGTTGGGGTAGGTTAACCTCATGTATAATGGTGAAATAATTGTTATTAAATTATACAAGAATCATATATATTAATATGATATAATATATGATCTTTTAACATTGATTTGTTAATAATATCTTAGAATTATCGTCGTTTCGGGTGTTAACTTACTTGTTTTCTTTTATATGTTTTGCTACGTAAGACATGTTTGTAAAGGATAGGTTGTATATTATTCATATCCATAATGATATCAAGTCCTTAAACATCATTTTTAAATCATCAAATGATAATTATACTTGAATGGATACGATGGAGAATGAATCTCATCGCGTTCGTGGAGACGGTAGTCCGTACGTACGCACGAGCGACAATATCATTCTTTTGATATTAAAATAATATATAAATGGATGGTATATCATATATACAGAATAATTAACATGTTATATTTATTATTTACATGAGTTACACATCATTATTATACCCATCCAAATAATAATATATTGAATAACAATTACACCACGACGTGGAGACGGTAAGCCGTTCGTACTCACGTATGGTGACATGTTATTCAAAGGGTGGATAGAATACTGAATATGGTTGTACCATATTTATAATAACATAACAGTATATGTAAGATACTGGAGTTATTATTTTAGAATGGTAAGAACAAAAAAAGAGGAAGTGGAAGAAGAAAGGAACTTAGAAAAGGGTGGTGAAATCATTACCTCTTCTTCGGGTTCTTCCTTTTGATTTGATCAAAAGGGCTCCTTAGGTTGGCTTTCTGCTCAAACTAAGTCCTCTAGGTTGTATTGAGGGATGTTGGGAGAGTATTTGGTCCGAGTTTGGCCGATCCAAAAGGCTTTGATGGTGTGAAGAAATGAGAAGGAGGAGTTCCCTTTTATAAGAGCGGTGAGGGGCACCTTTGGAAAAGCTAGAAATATTAATTTATAATAAATTCATATTCGGTTTATAATGGCTCCAAAGTTGATTATTCAAAGGTTAAGGTGGGGATAGGTCGAAAACCACTCAACCAATAGAATTTAGACAGGTTTGGGTACTTATATTAACCTTATAATTAAGTATTAACTCTAAGTTAATTAGTTTCACTTTTACAATGTCTCTTTGTATTTTTATATAATATGGTTAATAAACTTACTATATACATACAAGAGACCCCCAAGTGGTCCATTAATGATGAACCTATCATTATATATAAGTCTCTTGGCCGAACCTTAGATTTTTAGGAATTTAATATCAATTAATAATATAATATTTGTTTTAAGAACTCTTTTATGTCAATTTTGACACTATTCAATAGTTGATTTTTGTGAAACTCATAACAGATTGATTACTTCGAAAAAAGTAAATTAAATCAATCCTAATATATCATATTATCCTAGAAAATTAGTTTAATTCATTAAAAGTTTCATATTATATTTATTTGGGTATTTATAATATCAATTATGTTAATTTTTCACTATTATAGTAATTACTGCATCATCATTGTGTCATATATAAAATAAATTATTTAATGTCTAAAAATTATAAATAAAATATCATTATGTATGAAATCTTTTTATCTTTCTAATTAATATTTATAATCTAAAATCCAACATATATAACCCTATGTAACAATTGTTGTTCTAAAAGATATATGCTTGTTTCATTTTTGTATTCATTTTAACTTAATTAAAATAAAGTGTCATTATCACTTACAAGTGGATCCATGGGGTCCCAAAATTGACATAAAGATGCCCATGGTCGACCATGTATCAACCAATAGGGTTAAGACACGTTTTAGGGTAATTTAGTATTATTATAATATTATTTTTTAACCCTTATTTACCGGATTTACCCTTAACCATGGTAAATAAAATATTTACCGCAGTAATTATTCAAAATGACTAAAAATAAAAGTTACCTATTTACACAATTTGAACATACTGATTCCAAATATGGAATCCATTTTCCTAAATTCAAAACACAGAAGTGGCAGAAATTAATTTAAAATTAATTCCCGTTGTCAAAACAAAAAGCGTGTTTTTAAGAGATAATAACTATCAAAAGATTGACACTTGTTTATGTTCGGTTTAATTGTAAAATTATGTCCAATGACCAACATTATATTAAATAGTAAAAATATATTCTAAATATACTTTAAAACCACTCAAATTCATAATTTATCACTATTAATTATTTTGATTAAAAAAAGTTGTTTTTAATTAAAATTTAGTAATTTTCACTATTCATCAAAATATGAAAGTTATCCGAAAAGTACCAAAATTTCACCTTAGGCTAAATTCGATATTCCGAATCCAAAAATGAAGTCCATTTCAAAATATAAAATATATATAATTTCAAAATTTAGGTATTACTATTCATAACGGCTAGTTTGATCGGTTGTGGTGTGTGTTAAAACTCGACGTTGCGTACAACACACGCTACTGTTTTATTCAAAGGAAAGCGTACCGTGGAAGCTTGGGATGTTTCATTTTAAATTTTTTGATGTCTCCATTTAGTCAAAAAGTTTAAAATATTGTATTTAAAAAGGTTTCACTATCAAAAGTTGATAAAAGTGCAATACTGAAAATGAATCTGTTCTTGCATTATGACTAAGAAACTCATAATATGGATTCAAAAATTATAAGGATTATATAAAGTTTAAAATTTAGTTAATACTATTCATGACCTCTTTTAATGGCTTTTTTTTTGGTAAGTCATGGTGCAATTGAACTCAGTGTTGCGTGTAGTGCAAGTTATTGAATTATTTTGAAGAAATAACACACTATGAAATCTTGGGGTGTTACATTCTCCCCTCCTTCAATAAATTGCGTCCTCGCAATTTGAAATTGTTTTTCAAAAATAAAAGGTTGAAAGTAGAAAATATATTTGTGGGAAAACCCACATCGGAAATTGGGTTACTAAAATTTAGTCTTAATATGAGGAAATGAGAAATCAAAGGGTCACCACCAAATTATGATCTTGATTAGGAGAACATTGGTGGAAATTAGAGACATATAATCGGAGGAAAACGTAAATATTTATAGGTAGTGATTGAGGTCATCAATCACAAACAAGTGTATAATTGAGGTCCTTAAATTCATCAATCTATGATGATTTTAAATACCATCGGTTCAAAAAAACATAGGGTATTAGGATAACACATTTTTGACGTTTCAAAATATCTTAGTTGAAATCCCACATCGAAAAATGAATTAATGAGGCCTCTATTTAAAATAAAGAGTGGAAAGTATGAAGATTACCGAAAATAACACATACTAGGGTTCCATGTAGGAAAATATGGATATGGAAGAGAAATTTAACCATCAATTATCTGATGGATAGTGGTAGAGAACATGGCTATGAAAAGGCCAACAGTCCCAAAGCCATAAATTAGTGATGATTTAAGGTACCATCTAGGAAAAAATTTTTGTTCTAAGTTGCTTTTCTTAATATTGAGGAATTTTTTTATGAGATTGGCTAAGATCATAAGGAGATATACTTACTTTATAATTAGAGTTTTTTCCATTAATAAATTTCTACCATAAACTCATCTTTCACTCGTAAAAAAAATTATATTTATACTATTCGTACAGGGTTCCAAAATAAACGAATTTATAATTCATCTACTAGATATTTTAAAAAAACTACATTATTTAATCCAGGACATCTCTTGGGCCAGTGGTAGGTGATACACCCTTGTCGCCCTTCGGTTGCGGGTTCAAGTCTCGCAGCCTTGCCGGACGCGACGGGTTGCCGCCCGACCTCCGGGTTGTCCTTTTATGGCAATCCAAAATAATCCAAACTAGATCTATCCAAAATACTTCTATCCAAACTCACAGTCCAACATTTATAAGTAAGGTAAACATAATGTAGAACCTTTTTACCCCGTAATAGCATATGAATACCTTCATCATGTATTCTTTTAATACACTGAATCATCCTGAATTACCATATTCCTTATTGATTACATTCTTGCTCCCTTATTCCATATAGAAAGCTGGATATACTTCATTATTCCAAAAATGTTTTAAACCACAAAAATGATGGAATATACAAATCATTAATCAGTTCGAAGGTAGTTAAGAATATCCAATATAATTTATCCAAAACAATCATGTATTATTCCAAAATCACTACTTCGGTATCAGAACTATATTATGGTTTATCATTCTCTCAACCATATATTTTCCAAAAAATTATCCTGCTATTGAGTCACTTTTCATTGTTCCACACAATCTCAAGTCCTTAATGAAATAGTACTGCAGTACAATCCTTATATACTCCATAATTATTATAACAAGTACATTGTTGATATAACACTCAATTGACATAATCAACATAAGAACTCTAATCATTCCTCTTCATCTGTGGTAGTATCGTAACTTGATTATTATCCAATAGCATCATTTGTGGCATACTCTGAGGACTGGGACATAGGTTCGCGTAGTGTCCAAACTCCTTGCAAATGAAGCATTGTACATTTAAAACCATTTTCTTACCCTTGCAGTCACGTACTTTGTGCCCTTTTCCTCCACACTTATAACAAACTCCCATTCCTTTCAGGCAAGTTCCAGGGTGTTTCTTTCCACAGTTACCACATATGGGAAAATTATTCTTTTCCCTTTTCCCTTTATCCATCTTTCTCTATTCCATCCTTTTCATCTCTTGATTCCCTTCAAAGCCATAGGACTCAGTAAACTCTTTACTTATCTTATCAACACATGATATTATTTCTTCATATGATGATAATACATGGGAGACTATTTCTCTTATAAATTCTAGCTTAAGACGATGAAATATATGATCCTTCCTTCTCTTTGGATCATGTGAATTTCTGGAGTTCTCATTCCTTCTATTGGGCGCCATTTCTAAACAATGGCATAAACTTGATCAGTTTATGAATCAAAATAAATAATCCCATACTTATAAAACATTTAACATAAATTGAGCTATTTATGGATATAATCCATAATCATAAAAATGTTTTCTTTGAGGAAGTATATACTCATAAACCATTCATAATGATTTGTAAAGAAAATGAGAGTTATCCTAAGCATATCCCCCGGGAGTGTCGTAACCAAGAGTGCAGCAAGGCCCGTTGTCGTGCTCCAGTTCCCATTCGAGTCTAGCTCAAAGCGGTTTTTTCGGGTTTTACCCCTAGGTACATCTGTGCCAGAGCCGCCTCTACCTGCTCGTATCCAGACAGGGATGTATTGCTCGGAAAACTCACAAAATCTCTACAATACCAAAATTCTAGGAAGTTCTTCTATACTAATCCTCAAAGTTCATCTTAGGTCTACGTGCTCTAATCAGAGTTTATCTAAATCTAGCTTCCAAGGTTTGTACTAAACTTCCTCTAATACCAACTGTAACGCCCCGACCCCAGCTACCCAGAGTCGGTGCATTATTACATAACATTGGCATGATCACAAGAAAGATCAAATCTCGAAAGACCGATTGGTTTAGTAGCCTCAGAAACACTAGATATATTCATAAGTTTTACATTACATTATAAAATGAAAAACTACTACAACAACATAATGTTTCCACAGTCCACACTATAATCCCCTCATAAAATCCCTACAGGTCATTCATAACTTACTTCTTCACATCCCGGGAAAAATAAAACATAGAAAAGTGGTGAGCTCAAATGCCCAGTAAGGATAACAATATAGCGGAAACTTTCATAAATAAGAATAAACATTTAAGGCAATGCATTACTAAAACAAAAGCCTTTTAAACTTGAACTTCAACATAGTATGGCAAAAGTAAAAATGAAATAATGCCATTTACTTATTCACATGGATATTCTACTAATTGAATAATCACATGAAAAAATCAATAACCACTTTCATAATGCTGGAATGCATAATGCTAAACTTTAATTACTTTTCAAGGCCTCATCCCAAGACCTTGGGGCTAACTGTAACCGGACACCAACCCGGAGTGCCTCTAATAACCGGACACCAACCCGGAGTGCCTCTAATAACCGGACACCAACCCGGAGGGCTTAATTTTACGAGTCCCTAACCTGGAGGGCTTACTTTTACCAGTCCCCAACCTGGAGTGCTTACTTTTACCAGTCCCCAACCTGGAACATACTTGTCCAACACATTCATATGAAGTAAAGATTGAAATATAACATAAACATTCTTATTGGAACTAGCATACGAAATGTCAATACTTTCACCATAAACTATGAATGGTATAAAAATAGAACATCCACAGTCAAACATATCACAAAACCTTCAAAACAATATAGATGTTTTGTATCATAATAAATCAACTTCAAATAATCTTAAAACCCATCAAAGGATGTTGACATAGATGAAATCAAAATTCTTTTTAAAGAAATATCTCCTTTTATTTTGAAATCATTTAATATCCATATAAAATCAAACATTTTCTTTGAAAATAATCTTATAAGCTTTTAAGGGAAGATTTGAGGATTTTATAACGGCGGAAAATAACCGCACCCGCCGTATAAGTTAAAAAAAACATTCTTATCTTAATTCTGTCGAAAAGGTTAAAAAGCACCTTGTTTGGAAAACGACGGAAAGATTCCCTTATAAACCTCATATAAAAAGTCAAACAAGGGTATAAATGACTTTAACCCATATTATTTTAAATATTAAAAATGTTTTGAAATACATTTTGAAGAAACATGGATGTGGATGATAACGAGATCCCATTAGATTATTACGTATAAACAACCTCGGATAATGAAGAGATTGTAAAGTAATCCCTTACCTTGTACTTTTCCTTGGTTGGGGTAGGTTAACCTAATGTATAATGGTGACATAATTGTTATTAAATTATACAAGAATCATATATATTAATATGATATCATATATGATCTTTTAACATTGATTTGTTAATAATATCTTAGAATTATTGTCGTTTCGGGTGTTAACTTACTTGTTTTCTTTTATATGTTTTGTTACGTAAGACATGTTTGTAAAGGATAGGTTTTATATTATTCATATCCATAATGATATCAAGTCCTTAAACATCATTTTTAAATCATCAAATGATAATTATACTTGAATGGATACGATGGAGAATGAATCTCATCGCGTTCGTGGAGACGGTAGTCCGTACGTACGCACGAGCGACAATATCATTTTTTTGATATTAAAATAATATATAAATGGATGGTATATAATATATACAGAATAATTAACATGTTATATTTATTATTTAAATGAGTTACACATCATTATTATACCCATCCAAATAATAATATATTGAATAACAATTACACCACGACGTGGAGACGGTAAGCCGTTCGTACGCACGTATGGTGACATGTTATTCAAAGGGTGGATAGAATACTGAATATGGTTGTACCATATTTATAATAACGTCACAGTATATGTAAGATACTGGAGTTATTATTTTAGAATGGTAAGAACAAAAAAAGAGGAAGTGGAAGAAGAAAGGAACTTAGAAAAGGGTGGTGAAATCATTACCTCTTCTTCGGGTTCTTCCTTTTGATTTGATCAAAAGGGCTCCTTAGGTTGGCTTTCTGATCAAACTAAGGCCTCTAGGTTGTATTGAGGGATGTTGGGAGAGTATATGGTCCGAGTTTGGCAGAGCCAAAAGGCTTTGATGGTGTGAAGAAATGAGAAGGAGGAGTGCCCTTTTATAAGAGGGGTGAGGGGCACCTTTGGAAAAGCTAGAAATATTAATTTATAATAAATTCATATTAGGTTTATAATGGCTCCAAAGTTGATTATTCAAAGGTTAAGGTGGGGATAGGTCTAAAACCACTCAACCAATAGAATTTAGACAGGTTTGGGTACTTATATTAACCTTATCTTTAAGTATTAACTCTAAGTTAATTAGTTTCACTTTTACAATGTCTCTTTGTATTTTTATATAATATGGTTAATAAACTTACTATATACATCCAAGAGACCCCAAAGTGGTCCATTAATGATGAAACTATCATTATATATAAGTCTCTTGGCCTAACCTTAGATTTTTAGGAATTTAATATCAATTAATAATATAATATTTGTTTTAAAAACTCTTTTATGTCAATTTTGACACTATTCAATAGTTGATTTTTGTGAAACTCATAACAGATTGATTACATCGAAAAAAGTAAAATAAATCAATCCTAATATATCATATTATCCTAGAAAATTAGTTTAATTCATTAAAAGTTTCATATTATATTTATTTGGGTATTTATAATATCAATTATGTTAATTTTTCACTATTATAGTAATTACTGCATCATCATTGTGTCATATCTAAAAAAAATTATTTAATGTCTAAAAATTATAAATAAAATATCATTATGTATGAAATCTTTTTATCTTTCTAATTAATATTTATAATCTAAAATCCAACATATATAACCCTATGTAACAATTGTTGTTCTAAAAGATATATGCTTGTTTCATTTTTGTATTCATTTTAACTTAATTAAAATAAAGTGTCATTATCACTTACAAGTGGATCCATGGGGTCCCAAAATTGACATAAAGATGCCCATGGTCGACCATGTATCAACCAATAGGGTTAAGACACGTTTTAGGGTAATTTAGTATTATTATAATATTATTTTTTAACCCTTATTTACCGGATTTACCCTTAACCATGGTAAATAAAATATTTACCGCAGTAATTATTCAAAATGTCTAAAAATAAAAGTTACCTATTTACACAATTTGAACATACTGATTCCAAATATGGAATCCATTTTCCTAAATTCAAAACACAGAAGTGGCAGAAATTAATTTAAAATTAATTCCCGCTGTCAAAACAAAAAGCGTGTTTTTAAGAGATAATAACTATCAAAAGATTGACACTTGTTTATGTTCGGTTTAATTGTAAAATTATGTCCAATGACCAACATTATATTAAATAGTAAAAATATATTCTAAATATACTTTAAAACCACTCAAATTCATAATTTATCACTATTAATTATTTTGATTAAAAAAAATTGTTTTTAATTAAAATTTAGTAATTTTCACTATTCATCAAAATATGAAATTTATCCGAAAAGTACCAAAATTTCACCTTAGGCTAAATTCGATATTCCGAATCCAAAAATGAAATACATTTCAAAATATAAAATATATATAATTTTAAAATTTAGGTATTACTATTCATAACGGCTAGTTTGATCGGTTGTGGTGTGTGTTAAAACTCGACGTTGCGTACAACACACGCTACTGTTTTATTCAAAGGAAAGTGTACCGTGGAAGCTTGGGATGTTTCATTTTATATTTTTTGATGTCTCCATTTAGTCAAAAAGTTTAAAATATTGTATTTAAAAAGGTTTCACTATCAAAAGTTGATAAAAGTGAAATACTGAAAATGAATCTGTTCTTGCATTATGACTAAGAAACTCATAATATGGATTCTAAAATTATAAGGATTATATAAAGTTTAAAATTTAGTTAATACTATTCATGACCTCTTTTAATGGCTTTTTTTTTTGGTAAGTCATGGTGCAATTGAACTCAGTGTTGCGTGTAGTGCAAGTTATTGAATTATTTTGAAGAAATAACACACTATGAAATCTTGGGGTGTTACATTCTCCCCTCCTTCAATAAATTGCGTCCTTGCAATTTGAAATTGTTCTTCAAAAATAAAAGGTTGAAAGTAGAAAATATATTTGTGGGAAAACCCACATCGGAAATTGGGTTACTAAAATTTAGTCTTAATATGAGGAAATGAGAAATCAAAGGGTCACCACCAAATTATGATCTCGATTAGGAGAACATTGGTGGAAATTAGAGACATATAATCGGAGGAAAAACGTAAATATTTATAGGCAGTGATTGAGGTCATCAATCACAAACAAGTGTATAATTGAGGTCCTTAAATTCATCAATCTATGATGATTTGAAATACCATCGGTTCAACAAAACATAGGGTATTAGGATAACACATTTTTGACGTTTCAAAATATCTTAGTTGAAATCCCACATCGAAAAATGAATTAATGAGGCCTCTATTTAAAATAACGAGTGGAAAGTATGAAGATTACCGAAAATAACACATACTGGGGTTCCATGTAGGAAAATATGGATATGGAAGAGAAATCTAACCATCAATTATCTGATGGATAGTGGTAGAGAACATGGCTATGAAAAGGCCAACAGTCCCAAAGCCATAAATTAGTGATGATTTAAGGTACCATCTAGGAAAAAAATTTTGTTCTAAGTTGCTTTTCGTAATATTGAGGAATTTATTTATGAGATTGGATAAGATCATAAGGAGATATACTTACTTTGTAATTAGAGTTTTGTCCATTAATAAATTTCTACCATAAACTCATCTTTCACTCGTAAAAAAAATTATATTTATACTATTCGTACAGGGTTCCAAAATAAACGAATTTATAATTCATCTACTAGATCTTTTAAAAAAACTACATTATTTAATCCAGGACATCTCTTGGGCCACTGGTAGGTGATACACCCTTGTCGCCCTTCAGTTGCGGGTTCAAGTCTCGCAGCCTTGCCGGACGCGACGGGTTGCCGCCCGACCTCCGGGTTGTCCTTTTATGGCAATCCAAAATAATCCAAACTATAACTATCCAAAATACTTCTATCCAAACTCACAGTCCAACATTTATAAGTAAGGTAAACATAATGTAGAACCTTTTTACCCCGTAATAGCATAGGAATACCTTCATCATGTATTCTTTTAATACACCGAATCATCCTGAATTACCATATTCCTTATTGATTACATTCTTGCTCCCTTATTCCATATAGAAAGCTGGATATACTTCATTAATCCAAAAATGTTTTAAACCACAAAAATGATGGAATATACAAATCATTAATCAGTTCGAAGGTAGTTAAGAATATCCAATATAATTTATCCAAAACAATCATGTATTATTCCAAAATCACTACTTCGGTATCAGAACTATATTATGGTTTATCATTCTCTCAACCATATATTTTCCAAAAAATTATCCTGCTATTGAGTCACTTTTCATTGTTCCACACAATCTCAAGTCCTTAATGAAATAGTACTGCAGTACAATCCTTATATACTCCATAATTATTATAACAAGTACATTGTTGATACAACACTCAATTGACATAATCAACATAAGAACTCTAATCATTCCTCTTCATCTGTGGTAGTATCGTAACTTGATTATTATCCAATAGCATCATTTGTGGCATAGTCTGATGACTGGGACATAGGTTCGCGTAGTGTCCAAACTCCATGCAAATGAAGCATTGTACATTTAAAACCATTTTCTTACCCTTGCAGTCACGTACTTTGTGCCCTTTTCCTCCACACTTATAACAAACTCCCATTCCTTTCAGGCAAGTTCCAGGGTGTTTCTTTCCACAGTTACCACATATGGGAAAATTATTCTTTTCCCTTTTCCCTTTATCCATCTTTCTCTATTCCATCCTTTTCATCTCTTGATTCCCTTCAAAGCCATAGGACTCAGTAAACTCTTTACTTATCTTATCAACACATGATATTATTTCTTCATATGATGATAATACATGGGAGACTATTTCTCTTATAAATTCTAGCTTAAGACGATGAAATATATGATCCTTCCTTCTCTTTGGATCATGTGAATTTCTGGAGTTCTCATTCCTTCTATTGGGCGCCATTTCTAAACAATGGCATAAACTTGATCAGTTTATGAATCAAAATAAATAATCCCATACTTATAAAACATTTAACATAAATTGAGCTATTTATGGATATAATCCATAATCATAAAAATGTTTTCTTTGAGGAAGTATATACTCCTAAACCATTCATAATGATTTGTAAAGAAAATGAGAGTTATCCTAAGCATATCCCCCGGGAGTGTCGTAACCAAGAGTGCAGCAAGGCCCGTTGTCGTGCTCCAGTTCCCATTCGAGTCTAGCTCAAAGCGGTTTTTTCGGGTTTTACCCCTAGGTACATCTGTGCCAGAGCCGCCTCTACCTGCTCGTATCCAGACAGGGATGTATTGCTCGGAAAACTCACAAAATCTCTACAATACCAAAATTCTAGGAAGTTCTTCTATACTAATCCTCAAAGTTCATCTTAGGTCTACGTGCTCTAATCAGAGTTTATCTAAATCTAGCTTCCAAGGTTTGTACTAAACTTCCTCTAATACCAACTGTAACGCCCCGACCCCAGCTACCCAGAGTCGGTGCATTATTACATAACATTGGCATGATCACAAGAAAGATAAAATCTCGAAAGACCGATTGGTTTAGTAGCCTCAGAAACACTAGATATATTCATAAGTTTTACATTACATTATAAAATGAAAAACTACTACAACAACATAATGTTTCCACAGTCCACACTATAATCCCCTCATAAAATCCCTACAGGTCATTCATAACTTACTTCTTCACATCCCGGGAAAAATAAAACATAGAAAAGTGGTGAGCTCAAATGCCCAGTAAGGATAACAATATAGCGGAAACTTTCATAAATAAGAATAAACATTTAAGGCAATGCATTACTAAAACAAAAGCCTTTTAAACTTGAACTTCAACATAGTATGGCAAAAGTAAAAATGAAATAATGCCATTTACTTATTCACATGGATATTCTACTAATTGAATAATCACATGAAAAAATCAATAACCACTTTCATAATGCTGGAATGCATAATGCTAAACTTTAATTACTTTTCAAGGCCTCATCCCAAGACCTTGGGGCTAACTGTAACCGGACACCAACCCGGAGTGCCTCTAATAACCGGACACCAACCCGGAGTGCCTCTAATAACCGGACACCAACCCGGAGGGCTTAATTTTACGAGTCCCTAACCTGGAGGGCTTACTTTTACCAGTCCCCAACCTGGAGTGCTTACTTTTACCAGTCCCCAACCTGGAACATACTTGTCCAACACATTCATATGAAGTAAAGATTGAAATATAACATAAACATTCTTATTGGAACTAGCATACGAAATGTCAATACTTTCACCATAAACTATGAATGGTATAAAAATAGAACATCCACAGTCAAACATATCACAAAACCTTCAAAACAATATAGATGTTTTGTATCATAATAAATCAACTTCAAATAATCTTAAAACCCATCAAAGGATGTTGACATAGATGAAATCAAAATTCTTTTTAAAGAAATATCTCCTTTTATTTTGAAATAATTTAATATCCATATAAAATCAAACATTTTCTTTGAAAATAATCTTATAAGCTTTTAAGGGATGATTTGACGATTTTATAACGGCGGAAAATAACCGCACCCGCCGTATAAGTTAAAAAAACATTCTTATCTTAATTCTGTCGAAAAGGTTAAAAAGCACCTTGTTTGGAAAACGACGGAAAGATTCCCTTATAAACCTCATATAAAAAGTCAAACAAGGGTATAAATGACTTTAACCCATATTATTTTAAATATTAAAAATGTTTTGAAATACATTTTGAAGAAACATGGATGTGGATGATAACGAGATCCCATTAGATTATTACGTATAAACAACCTCGGATAATGAAGAGATTGTAAAGTAATCCCTTACCTTGTACTTTTCCTTGGTTGGGGTAGGTTAACCTAATGTATAATGGTGAAATAATTGTTATTAAATTATACAAGAATCATATATATTAATATGATATCATATATGATCTTTTAACATTGATTTGTTAATAATATCTTAGAATTATCGTCGTTTCGGGTGTTAACTTACTTGTTTTCTTTTATATGTTTTGTTACGTAAGACATGTTTGTAAAGGATAGGTTGTATATTATTCATATCCATAATGATATCAAGTCCTTAAACATCATTTTTAAATCATCAAATGATAATTATACTTGAATGGATACGATGGAGAATGAATCTCATCGCGTTCGTGGAGACGGTAGTCCGTACGTACGCACGAGCGACAATATCATTCTTTTGATATTAAAATAATATATAAATGGATGGTATATCATATATACAGAATAATTAACATGTTATATTTATTATTTACATGAGTTACACATCATTATTATACCCATCCAAATAATAATATATTGAATAACAATTACACCACGACGTGGAGACGGTAAGTCGTTCGTACGCACGTATGGTGACATGTTATTCAAAGGGTGGATATAATACTGAATATGGTTGTACCATATTTATAATAACATCACAGTATATTTAAGATACTGGAGTTATTATTTTAGAATGGTAAGAACAAAAAAAGTGGAAGTGGAAGAAGAAAGGAACTTAGAAAAGGGTGGTGAAATCATTACCTCTTCTTCGGGTTCTTCCTTTTGATTTGATCAAAAGGGCTCCTTAGGTTGGCTTTCTGATCAAACTAAGGCCTCTAGGTTGTATTGAGGGATGTTGGGAGAGTATTTGGTCAGAGTTTGGCCGAGCCAAAAGGCTTTGATGGTGTGAAGAAATGAGAAGGAGGAGTGCCCTTTTATAAGAGGGGTGAGGGGCACCTTTGGAAAAGCTAGAAATATTAATTTATAATAAATTCATATTCGGTTTCTAATGGCTCAAAAGTTTATTATTAAAAGGTTAATGTGGGGATAGGTCGAACACCACTCAACCAATAGAATTTAGACAGGTTTGGGTACTTATATTAACCTTATCTTTAAGTATTAACTCTAAGTTAATTAGTTTCACTTTTACAATGTCTCTTTGTATTTTTATATAATATGGTTAATAAACATACTATATACATCCAAGTGACCCCCAAGAGGTCCATTAATGATGAACCTATCATGATATAAGTCTCTTGGCCGAACCTTAGATTTTTAGGAATTTAATATCAATTAATAATATAATATTTTTTTTAAGAACTCTTTTATGTCAATTTTGACACTATTCAATAGTTGATTTTGTGAAACTCATAACAGATTGATTACTTCGAAAAAAGTAAATTAAATCAATCCTAATATATCATATTATAATAGAAAATTAGTTTAATTCATTAAAAGTTTCATATTATATTTATTTGGGTATTTATAATATCAATTATGTAAATTTTTCACTATTATAGTAATTACTGCATCATCATTGTGTCATATATAAAATAAATTATTTAATGTCTAAAAATTATAAATAAAATATCATTATGTATGAAATTTTATTATCTTTCTAATTAATATTTATAATCTAAAATCCAACATATATAACCCTATGTAACAATTGTTGTTCTAAAAGATATATGCTTGTGTCATTTTTGTATTCATTTTAACTTAATTAAAATAAAGTGCCATTATCACTTACAAGTGGATCCATGGGGTCCCAAAATTGACATAAAGATGCCCATGGTCGACCATGTATCAACCAATATGGTTAAGACACGTTTTAGGGTAATTTAGTATTATTATAATATTATTTTTTAACCCTTATTTACCGGATTTACCCTTAACCATGGTAAATAAAATATTTACCGCAGTAATTATTCAAAATGTCTAAAAATAAAAGTTACCTATTTACACAATTTGAACATACTGATTCCAAATATGGAATCCATTTTCATAAATTCAAAACACAGAAGTGGAAGAAATTAATTTAAAATTAATTCCCGCTGTCAAAACAAAAAGCGTGTTTTTAAGAGATATTAACTATCAAAAGATTGACACTTGTTTATGTTCGGTTTAATTGTAAAATTAAGTACAATGACCAAAATTATATTAAATAGTAAAAATATATTCTAAATATACTTTAAAACCACTCAAATTCATAATTTATCACTATTAATTATTTTGATTAAAAAAAGTTGTTTTTAATTAAAATTTAGTAATTTTCACTATTCATCAAAATATGAAAGTTATCCGAAAAGTACCAAAATTTCACCTCAGGCTAAATTCGATATTCCGAATCCAAAAATGAAGTCCATTTCAAAATATAAAATATATATAATTTCAAAATTTAGGTATTACTATTCATAACGGCTAGTTTGATCGGTTGTGGTGTGTGTTAAAACTCGACGTTGCGTACAACACACGCTACTGTTTTATTCAAAGGAAAGCGTACTGTGGAAGCTTGGGATGTTTCATTTTAAATTTTTTGATGTCTCCATTTAGTCAAAAAGTTTAAAATATTGTATTTAAAAAGGTTTCACTATCAAAAGTTGATAAAAGTGCAATACTGAAAATGAATCTGTTCTTGCATTATGACTAAGAAACTCATAATATGGATTCTAAAATTATAAGGATTATATAAAGTTTAAAATTTAGTTAATACTATTCATGACCTCTTTTAATGGCTTTTTTTTTGGTAAGTCATGGTGCAATTGAACTCAGTGTTGCGTGTAGTGCATGTTATTGAATTATTTTGAAGAAATAACACACTATGAAATCTTGGGGTGTTACACTGGGATTCCCCGTGATATATTGATTGGATCAGAACACATGGCATAAATCTATATTCCTTTTTTCATATTCTTATATCACTATTTTTCTTTGTTTTCATCACTAGTTGGATCCTCACTTACAGAAGTTGACTTTTTTAGGATCTATTGAGGCCAATCAATTCTCATGGATTCACAAAGGACTGAAAAAAACAAGATATGCAATATCAGGAATAAGATAGAGGAAAAAAGATAAGAAACAAACAATATATTATATAATATAGAAGATATGGGATATGATATTTAAGAAATAAGATACACGATATGAAATATAAATCTCAATTCAATAATCTTATATAGGTTATATTATTTAATTGAGGCCTATGTTTGATGAAATGTCAAGGACAATGTGATCCATGAATTAATAAAGTAATTTTATGATCGATGATGGATACCTTTTTTAGACTCGCACCTTGGGTTAAAAAAACCAAATAATAATAAAATTATTATTATTGGGGAATATTATATATGAAAAATCTCCCTCATACAATGTCAGAATGAGGAATGATCTTTGATTCTAGAATACTAAAATTTAGGAAAAAAATTCAAGACCAATATCAGGTATTTTATATTGAATCCTTGTTTGAACTCATGCGATGACATTTGAACATGATGATGTGAAATGTGACATTCCACCAGGTGTCTTGATATGGAATGCGACTAGCCTATCAAAATAATATTTCCATATATAATGTGATCGTTCCATATTTTTTGGATTTTATGATATGGTTCCTCATGTTCCAATCCCGAGGATTGTTAAGGTGACACCAAATAATGGTAGTGATCAAACATGATCACCAGAGAATTTCGGGCGTTACCCTACAGTTTGGATGCAAAGTGGTGTTTCCTGAAAACCTCTTTCCTTGATTACCATCCAATTGGTCTAGGGAGTTGCATTATCTAATGATCATTCTACGAATACCCTCAGTAGTAATTGGTAGTGGAAATCACATATGATATACCTGATTTACCCTCTAGTATGACTGGGCATTGAAATTGATTGAAGTTCTGGGTAGTACCCTCATGCATAGATGGGAAATGAACTACCTGATGACCTAACTAGGATTACCTTCTAGTAAGGAAGTGCCGTGGATTTCCCTAATGACCATTCCTGAGTTGTACCCTAATATAGGACATGGAATTTGAGTTCCATGATGAATGTTTTAGTAGATCCCCAATGACATAATTTGGTATGGGTCCTATACTTTGAGAATGTGACCCATCGAATATGATAAACGTTGATGAGGCGTGGTTTGAAATAGATTTTGGACTCCATATATATAGGAAAACATTCCCACTGATACATTTTCAATGATGTGAAAAAAATCATGTGAGAGATTTATTGTTTTCCAAATAATATATTATCGAGGTGTAGTGATTGGGTTACTTATAATTGAGTGTTCATAGATGATATGTGGTATTATTAGAATCGTTGATGGATTTTGGAACTATTCAGTACTCTTTTGTTTTGGTTGGGTTGTGAGATGATGATCCCCAAACTCTCTTATTTGTTATTAAATGACAGAGAATATATATATTCATTATTCTGGATTAACCATTTTCATTTGTTTACACTCCTTCCTGGAGAGGCAAAGACACATATGGTATAAAACATACTTTATGATTTTAGCATTTCAATGATATTTTTTATGGATGAGTTTACATTCACTCTCTGGTTGGGTTGAGAAGCACTCATTCAATGTACCTTGTTGATCTACAATATTCCTCTACTATTTTTATCTCTTACTAACCCCATGTTGACTTTTAGGGCATCCTAATGGGTATGGTTATAATCACATTCGAATGGTATTTAATGAATGTGTCATTTATTATGCATATAATAGACACGTTGATCCAGAATTCATAGAAGAATATGTATAGAGGCTATTTGGACCATGTACGGTGGATAAAGCATGGGATTTAGGAGATATGTTATCACTTAACTATTTAAGTTTCTATTCTTCTATCGGGTTAGGAAAAATTTCTAGTTTTTCGTGTATTTCCCCACTTTAATTTCAACATACACTACTATACTTTTAAAAATTCTAGAGGTTAATTAATATTTGGTTTACATTATAGTAGTGTTTCATCTTTTACTTTATCCCTCTAAACTTTTACATTGAGTAGGCTGTGTGAATGTTTTATAGTTCTTAGGAAATGACATCTCATATTTAGTTATGCCTTCGACACTTTCCTACACCCCTGGACAATGGTGACATGCTTGGGGTAGTTGCAACTCGAGCCTTGTCTTGGATTGGATTGTGAAACATGGATTAAATAACTATTAAATATAATGTAAATTGTCATTGAAAATATTGAAATGGACTTCTGGGGGTACATTTTATGTATATTATTATTCATCCATATCATTATCAACCAATTTCTTAATGTATAAACATGCTATTTATGGCAGTATTCAATTCCATACATAAATCATTTACCAGTCCCCTTATCAAAATTTCCATTATGCCTTTTCCACTCATGTGGAATAAAGGATAAATAACAAACTTCCATCAATTTTATTTATTGTAATTTCATTTCTATATCTTCATACTTTTGATTTCATAATCATGGGATTTATAGGTCAATCAATCTATATTTCCACTATCATAACATACAAAACTATTTTATCTAAACATACAAAAGTATCTTATGCACATCACCATTTGGGGGATTCATTTTTGACGCTAAAAAATTGAGAAATATTAATTTCCATTTCAATATTAATTATAGAATCATAGTTCACATGTCTTATAAAATTTTCAATATTTTAATATACATATTCAAATAGTTCTACTTCGTAACATGTAATTCCATCTCCATCATCATACAATTAATATTGGTAAATTGCTTATTGAAAAGTTAGATCTTAAACTCATTGTAATGACCAAAACATTCATTAATGGAAATTAATATTGGTCTTTCTAACTGTTTTATTATGTAATATGGTTATGGAAAACATAATCACTTACTTGGTTTTATGTTTTGGAATAGTGACAGCTGCTAATATGGTCGTTTAATAGTGTTCACATGATTAGTATAAAATATAGGGCTTTAAGAATCCAATTTACTTAGAAAAAAGAAGAAATGGCCTCATCCAATAGAATTTCTCCATATAAAGTCCATTTGTCAGAGCTCGAAAATTAGGTGGCATCATTGGTCATCTCTCTTGACAAATACCAAGCCCATCTTCAAAATATTTTGTTCGAATGGAACCATATCTGGGAGAAGTGGAAGTTGATAGAGATCACCACACGTGAAATGTTATCCGAGCCACCCCAAGAGTTTGTCACCATCACACACCTTACCCATATGGATTATGAATCTGTATTAACGGGTTATTTAACAAATCCCTAGCACTATGATTATGTACATTATATTTCATATAAAAAATAATGAACTTTAATTTTATTATTATTTCTTTTAAATTGTTTTTAAAGCACGAATGGTATTTTTTGTTAATTTTCAACTAAGAAATATATTTTTATGAATTAATGGATTTTTAAATTAAATAATATTTTAATAAAATATTATTATTTTTAAATTAAGTAAATAGAAATTATCGTATAATTTTATGAATGCAATTTTAATCATTATTAAGGTTTGAAAGATATTTTTGTCAAAACCCATGAATTTTTTATTACTTTGGCATTATTTTAAAAGTAAAAATTTACATATTTATAAATTTGTTTTTATAAAATGAATATTGTTTTTCTAATCACGACGTTGAAGTTATCCAACGGTGAATTATTCATAATTTTCTAAGACAGTCGAATTTTTGGTTAAAAATTAAATACTGTTTGAAAATATAATGTGTTTTATGACATCATAATGACAAAATAGTGATTTATTAAAATATTATAAATGATATGATCGGACAATATATGTTTTATCATTAAAATAATGTTATTTTAGATTTGATTTATTATTTTTATGATGCCTTAGTGGACCCACCATGATTTATAAAACATTTCATCTATTTAAATTGTTTTCCTTGAGAGTGTGACTCACCTCCACATAAGAAACCATATTAATTTATGTATTTTGGAATTTTACCTTATAATATATTTTTTCCACGCTTCTTTGCAAAAAAACATGGAAAACCCATGTGCTGGTTTGTGTTTTTGATTAGTTTAATGTGAGGTTTCCCAAACATAAATAATAAACAATTCCCTCTCCTTCCCTATATAAACCCACCCATTCTCTCACTTCCTCCTCACCCAATTCCTTTGGTTTTTTTCCAACATCTTCAATCCTCTCTCTATAATCCTCTCAATTCTCACCAATATTCCTTGAATCCTCTCTCAAGCATATCTCAAGCCTTTGGAAGCACACTTCCACGTAAGGTGTTTTCTTCCTTTCTCATTTTTATCCAAATTTTTTAGGTTGATATTCCCTTTTAATTTCAATTATAAAGGTCAGAGTATGGTTTCAAGCCATACCCATACAGCCCCCTTAATGTTTGAATGATGGGATACCCCTTTATCTCTAATTAAATGAAAACCATATATAGCCGTTACTATTCCAAAATTCTAAAAGAAATCTCCATCTCCTCATTTACATTCAAGCAATTATTTTGTATAATGATTCTAAATTCCATTAAATTGGTCGGGAAATGTATATATATCAACCCCTTTATATCCATGACATGTAAATATGATGGGATAATCATCTCTATCATCAAAAAATTTTATGAGTTCTTATGTCACGTCGTTATGCTGTCGATATTGCAGTGATATTTTTCAAGCCAATGTCATTGTGTAGTGAATACCATCCCCATTTCTCTATCAAGTGTATTCTCCTTTCAAAACATTTAATTATTTTTAATGATATTAATGTATGTATTACACATTACATTTTCATGGAATAAATTATTATGTTTAATGATTCAATGTTTTATGAACCATGTGGCACACTTATGCATGAAATGAAATGTTTAAGAAGGGTGCGCCCTAATAGCATTTCAATGCATTGGGTAAAGTATAATATCATGATAAGTCAAGTGAAATAGGTGTCTACTCATTCTAATTCATGTGAAACAAGGGTTTACTCATGATCCATGTTCAATGAGGGTTTACTCGTTCTCCATGTGCAATGAACCTTGGCCCATACTAATTCCATGTTAAGTGATGTTGCCACATTTCCATGTTATGACTATCATTTATTATCATGCCTTTATGTTTATTTTTGCGTTGTTCTCAATTGATATTCATATTGTATAACATGTATTATATTCCCCATGATATTCTATGTTTATTCTCTTAATTGGCTTTATATGTCACCCTTTTCTTATGCATGTCATCAGATTAACCCATGCAATGAAAAGTACGAGGGAATGTAGTGTCATTTAAAAGATGTTTTAAATAAAGATATTTCATGTTTTATGTAATAAGTTGTTATGTAGTGATACTAAGTCCCAAATACACTAGGCCTCTCGATCTTCAATGTTGTATCAAGTGATGTTTATGTAATTAATCGTGTTTAAGTGTGTAATAAAATGCAGGGTTTTCATAGTTGGTATTAGAGGATAGGTTTAGTTATTTTTGTGATTAGGATTAGAAAACCCTATCAACGACTTAAATACAGGACTATGTATAACAAAAACATCCATATGTTTTGGTGAGTATTGAGTAAGTGGATTATCATGAAAATAAATCGTAGTTTGGATACGATCAGATAGAGGCGGCTCTGGCACAGATGTATCCTAAGGGTAAAACCCAAAAATCGCCGCTTTGATCTCGATTTGAACGAGAATTGGTGCACGAAAATGTGCATTGTTGCACTCTTGGTTAGGACAATCCCGAAGGATATGCTTTGGGAAATTCACGTGCTTAGTATGAACCATTATTATGGGAATAAAAAATTCCCAAAGAATATATGTTTGGAAGTAGAACTTGGATAACATTGATTGAATCCAATAGATTCATAAGTGAAGGGAATTAATGTTATTTATAATTTATTAGTTTTCATCTTTTGATTACCCTTTATGTGTTACCCTAACATTCCTTTTATTCTATCCAATGGCCGGTAATAGTAGGACTCGTGCTAAAAACCGATGTGAATATCAATGTGATGATTATACTAATGATATGCCCAATCCAATGGGAGTGGAAATCACACACTTTGTCACGCATCTCCCCCACTTAACTCAATATTTGAATAGAAACATGGGTTAAGAGGAAAATTCAACCACCACAAAGAAATAATAAGTTTCTATTGAGAGCTTCATGAGAAAAAGGCCTTATACTTTTAAGGGATCGATCGATCCCTCAATCGCCGAACAATGGATCAACTACATTGAAATGATCTTTTTCATCCATCAATTTTCCAAACAAGAGAGGGTTATGATGGATGCTTATCATATGGAGGGTGAAGCCAACCAATGGTAAAAATTGATCAAAAATATGAAGCCTGAGGAGGATATTGAGTCCTTGGAATCGAAGGATTTCCTGAAGATGATTTCAATAAATATTTTCCCCGCATCCACCGACTTACGATGGAAGGTTAATTCCATTTCCTCAATAAAAAAAGTTGAAGAATAGGTCAGAGCGTATGAATAAAACTTCACATGTCTTGTACAGTAAGCCTTCGGATTTGTTGTTACCCCAGAATACAAGGTTAAATACATATTTGGTGGGGTGAATACTAGCCTGTGGAAAGAACTGGCAATCCGTGACTTCAACAGCTATGATGAAATTTTCTGATGTGCCTTCCAGGTTGATATGGAGATCATAGAATCTCATGGGTGTAATGGGGATATGAAGTGTATGGTTTACATCAATTCTGACAAACTGATGGATAAATCCAACAGTTCTAGGATGATCCACCACCCCACATGGAAAAGGTGCAGAAAGAAGCACCCTGGAAATTTCCTGAAGGGGATGACAAAATTCATTAGGTGTGGAAGATAAGGGCACCTAGCCATTAATTTTCTACAAGAAAAACCTGTGGATTTCACAGTGTAAAGGAATATTGTGTTCAACTCTAAATGCATTGTTCATTGCTACAATTTCAATGAACTAGGGAACCTTGAAAACCAGTTCCCTGTGCCAAGGGTTTTCAGATGAAACATACAACCTCCAATGCAGTAAGGGAGAACATTCACCATCACTATCGTGGAAGTGAACCATGACAAAGAAGTGGTGATAGGTACACTAGTTATTTATTCATGAATAGTGAACATAATTTTTGATTCTGGTTCTATTAATTTTTTTATATCCTGAAATTTTATTAGAATAATCCCAACAATACAAAAAATCATGGATGAAATTATGCTCGTGAGTATGGAAAATGGGGTAATCATTCATCCCATGAATATAAATCCTCCCATTCCATAATCTGTGTATTGAACATCCACTTGAACCTTGTCGTACTCCCTCTAGTGGAATTTGATGAAAGTATTTGCATGGATCAGATTTCGTTATATTGAAGCAACATAAATTGTCGTGAAAGGGAAATCACTCACCATGCCTAGAATCGACCCATTAATCTATACAAGTGAATGGAGGAGGATGAATCATAATGAGCTCAATCATCTTAGGCATGGATATTAGTGCCCTATGATCACGCATAATTGGATCAGATGATTGTGTCAAAGGAAGCAACCATCATTGAAGACATCCCTTTGTGAGGTAATTTTCTGATGTGTTTCCGGAGGAATTTCCTAGTCTTCCTCCTAGAAGAGATGTTGAATTCTCAATTGAACATATACCAGGGGAATTACCAATATCCAAGACACTGTATAGATTGATTGTTGTGGAGCTTGAAGAGCTGAAGAAACAACTATAGGAGAATCTAGATAAAGGGTTTATACCCCCATGTGATTCACCATGGGGTAACCAGTCCTCTTCATCAAGAATAAGGATGGGTCTATCCACCTTTTTATTGATTATCGTGAGCTTAACAAAATCACGATAAAGTAAAGTATTCTCTTCCATGGATTGATGACTTGTCCGATCAACTATGTAGAGCACAATAATTCTCCAAGGTAGATTTATGGTCGGGATATTATCAAATTAGGCTGCAGAAGGAAGATGGACCCAAGAATACATTTCTTACATGATACGGGGACTATGAATTCATAGTAATGCCTTTCGGACTCACTAATGCTCTAGAAATATTCATGGACTTGATAATATAGTCCTTATAAATTACCTTGACATTTTGTTGTAGTATTTATAGATTATATTCGAATATACTCCAAAACCAAGTAAGATAATGAGGAGCTTTTAAGAAATATACTAAAGACCTTTATAAATTAGAAGATAAATGAAATGTACAGAAAGTGTGAGTCATGGTTGAAATATGTCTCATTCCTTGCCAATATCATCAGAAGCAATGGGATATCTATGGATCCCTCCATGATAGATGCAATATAGGGATGGCCGAGGCCATAATCAGTAATGGATATTCATCCCTTCATGGGGTTTGCCATATATTATTGAAAATTTGGAGAAATTGATCATGATTTTCCAACCCTCTTACTAAGATAACTCGTAAGGTAGTACTGTTTTCTTGGAGTGATGAATGTGAAGAATGCTTCATGGAGTTGAAAAAGAGGCTTATAACTGCGCCTGTTCTCACTTTACGGACTAGTGGAGAACTCTTTGTGGTTGATAGTGATACTTTTATGATGTAATTATGATGTTTTCTGATGACAAATTATAAAGTTATGGCCTATGCGTCAAATAAGTTTAAAATCCATGAGAAAAACTATCTGAGTCATGATGTGGAGTTGGAGGCTGTGATCTTTTCCTTGAAAATATGGCGACATTATCTCTATGTGGTGAAATGTGAGATATATACTGACCACAAGAGTCTCCAATATACATTCACACATAAAGATCTTAATAAGCACCAGCCAAGATGGATAGAGCTCATCAAGGATTATGAATCCTCAATCCACTATTATCCCTGTAAGGTAAACACGGTGGCTGATGCTCTAAGTAGAAAGGATCCTGAATCTTTATCGATGATGAGAATTGAAAAGTACCAGATCTTCATAGATTTTAGAAGGATGGACATGTGAATTATTAAGTTTGTAATGTCATCAATCCATTCTCAAATTATTTCTAAAACCATCCCACTTGGAGAGAATAAAAGGATGCTCAAAGAATATATGGGGAAATTCAGAAATGGGTGGAAGCTCTTAGAAATGGGAAATCCTATTATTTCAATGTTGATGAGGAATTATTTGTATGATTTGGGATGTGATTATGTGTATCATATGATCCATATATATAAAGGAGATATTTAATGATGTACATATCTTGACCTTATCTATCCACCCATGGATCACAAAGAAGTATCCAGATCTCTGAGAAAACTTTTGGTGGGATAATATGAAAAGGGAGATTGTCAAATATATGTCATTGTGTCTGTTATGTCATCATTTAGAGGCTGAGAGATAATAGTCTTAGGGGATTATACAACCACTACACATACAATTATGGAAGTGGAAGAACATTACCATGGACTTTGTAAGATGACTTACAAGGAAATCTTGAGGAAATTATGATATATGGGTCGTTGTGGATCGTCTTACAAAGAAAGATCACTTTATCGCGATTTGAGAGGATTTCGCCTTGGATCAACTAGAACAGATATATATCAGGGAAGTTGTACTGAAGCATGGAGTGAAACTATCTATTGTATCTGATCGAGATCTAATATTCACCTCTATGTTTTGGAAGAATCATTAAAATGCTCTGGATACTGAGCTGAACATCAGTACGGCTTATCATTCTCAAATTGATGTCCAATTCCATCGTAAAATCCAAACACTATAGGACATGTTGAGAATGTAATCAATGGAAATCAAAGGAGGCTAGGATCAACATATTCCTCATGTTTAGTTCTCTTATAATATCATTATCTACTCGAGCATCCAAATGGAACCTTATGAAGCCCTTTATGGGAAGAGGTGCAAAACGCCTGCATGTTGGGATGATGCCGGTTAGGGTAAGCTAATAGGACCACAAATGGTCGATAAAATGGTGGAGAAGCTGAAAACTATTCCACAACTTATCATGACAGTCTAAAGTGGATAGAAGAGTTATACAGATAACTGTCGACAAGACCTTGAGTTTAATGTTTTATACATGGAATTTCTACACATATCTACTTGGAAGAAGGTCATGAGGTTTGGAAATAAAGGGATGTTCAGTCCTAGGTACATCGGCTCCTTTGATATTCTCGATTGTGTCAGGGTTGTGGCTTATAAACTTTCACTTCCACCTACCATGGCCAATGTACATGATGTATTTCATATATCCCTATTAAGTAAGTACAAACTTGAACCTTCACATTTACTCTATTCAGAGGTGATACCACTAGAGGATGATCTTTCTTGTAAGGAGAAACCAGTGGATATCATAGTCCGTAGAGAAATATTTATTATAAATAAGACAATTCCCTTCTTCAAGGTGTTGTGGAGAAACCACATGTTTGAAGAACTGAAATGGGAATTAGATGAAGTGATTATGAAAAGTTACCCTCGTCTTTTTAGTGTGGGAAAAAGAAATTCTGAGGGAGAAATTTTTTAAGGGGGGAAGATTGTAACAATCCAAAAATTCATTAAAGGAAATTCCTCTCGGTATTTTTAAATGACTTATTAGGTAAAATTTTTATGTAAAACATATTCACTTACTTCGTTATATGTTTTTGAATTGTGACCCTTTCTAATATGGATTCTGAATAATGATCACATGATTACTATAAATATAGGGAATTAACAATCCAATGAACTCAGACAAAGGAAGTAATAGCCTCATCTAGTAGAATTTATACATACAAAGCCCATTTTTGGATCTTGGAAAATTGGTGGTATCATTGGGATTCACTCTTGACCAAGACCATGACGATCTTCAACATGTTAAGCACAAACAAAACCATCTATGGGAGATGTGGAAGATGATAGAGATCACCATGTTTGTAATGTAATCTGAGCCACCCCAAGAGTTTTTCACCATCGCGCACCTTACCCATAGATCATATGCAACAGTTTTAAGGGGATATGTAACAAATCTGTAGCACTATGAATATGTACATTATTTTTTATATAATAATGAATGAACGTTCATTTTAATATTATGACATTGTAAATTAATTTTAATGTGCAAATGGTAGTTTTAGTTAACATTCAACTAAGAAATCTATTTTTATGAATTAATGTATTTTTGAATTAAATACAATTTTAATAAAATATTATTATTTTTAAATTAACTAAATAGAAATGATAGTATAATTCTATGAATGAAAATATAATCTTTTTTTGGTTTGGAAGTAATTTTTGTCAAAACCCATGAATTTTTGATAAATAACAGTTTTTATTTTTAACATAAATATTCACATACAAAGAAAATTATTTAGAAAAAATGAACATAATTTTTGGAATCAGGACATAGAAATTATCCAACGGTGAATTTTTCATAATTATTTTAGACATTTGAAATTTTGGGTAAAAATTAAATATTGTTTGAATATATAATTTGATTTATGACATCATAATGAACCAATAGCGATGTAATAAAATACTACAAATGATATGTTCAGACAATATATGTATTATCCTTAAATATTTTTATTTTAGATATTTTTTATTAATTTTATAATGCCTTTGTGGAACCCCAATGACTTATACAACATTTTATCATTTTAAATTGTTTTCCTTGAAAGTGTGACTCACCTCTACATAAGAAACATTATAATTTTAAGCAGTTTGGAATTTTTCCATATAAAATATTATTTTCAACTCCCCTTTGGAAAAAAATATGAAAAAAAATCTTGGGCTGGTTTGTGGTTTTGATTAGTTTAATGTGAGGTGTCCCAAACCAAACTACTAAACAATTCCCTCTCCATTCCTATATAAACCCACTCAAGATCCGAATTCCTCCTCACTCAATGCCTTTGGATTTCATCCAACCTCTACCATCCTATCAATATAATCCTCCAAAGGCACTCCAATCTCCCAAGAAGTCTATCTCGAGACTCTCTCAAACCTTTGGAAGCACACTTCCAAGTAAGGGTTTTTCTTCCTTTCTAATTTTTATCCAATTTCCATTAAATTGTTACACACATTTAAATTCAATTATAAATGATTGGGTATGGTTTTACCCCCCCCCCATATATCCCTATTTATGTTTGAATTATGGGAGACACCTTTCTCTCTCATTAATTACCTTCCATGTACACCCGTTACTATGCCGAAATTCTGAATGGAATTTCCCTACAACAATATAAATTCAATAAATACATTTGTATCATGAATCTAAATTCCAATATATTTTTTGAGACATTTATCTATATAAACCCCTTACAGTCCATGTCATGTAAATATGATGAGACACCCTTCTCTCACTTCCTCATCAACCATTTTTATGAGTTCTTCTGCCACTACGTTATGCTGCCGAAATTGCACCGTGATTTTCGAAACCAAAGTCATTTTGTAGTGTGTACCGCGACCATTTCCCTATCAATTTTATTCCCCTTTATGAAAATTTACATATTTTTAAAAGTGTTTAATGTATTTATTCCACATTCCATTATCGTGTAATAAATGATTATGTTGAATGATTCCATGTTTTATGATCCATGTGGCGCACTTATGCATGAAATGAACTGTTTCAGAAAGGTGATCCCTGATAGCACTACAATGCATTGGGTAAAGTATAGTATCATGATACTTCATGTGAAATGGGTGTCTACTCATTCTAATTCAATTGAATTGAGGTTTTACTCGTACTTCATGCGTAATGAGGGTTTACTCATGCTCCATATGCAATGAGCCTAGGATCATGATAATTTCATGGTAAGTGTTGTTTCCACATTTCCATGTTATGATTATCAATCTTTATCATGAGTTTATGTTTATTCTTTTATTTTTCTCTGTTGATATACCTATTTTATAAAATTTATTTTATTCCCCATGTTATTCCATGTTTATTCCCTTACTGGTCTTTATAGCTCACTATTTTCTTATGAATTCCCTCAAGTTATCCCATTCAATGATATGTATGAGGGAATGTGTTGTCATGTAAATGAAGTTTTCAATAAATATGTTTCATCATTTATATTATAATTTGTTTTTTAGTGATCCTAATCCCCAATTACACTAGACTTATCGATCATCTATGTTTTATCAAGGGATGGTTAGGTCATAAATCATGTTTTAGTGTGTAATAAAAAGCAGGGTTGTCTTACTCATCCCACTCCATGCATTCAATTTCGTCTCATTATATTATATACTTGATACATTTCCCCCACTGATTTACTTCACCATAAAAATAATTTAAATTTGAGAAGATCATCTCATGTCTATCATAGTAGAGAATGGAAATTATCTTTTCATTAGTGTTGATTTATTTTATAGTAATTATTTTATTTATATGCCAACTAATATATGGATAATGACTCTGAATTATGGACATAACAATATGTTGTTCCTTATTTTTACCAATTATAATATCTACAAGATTCATGGATAGGTAATGTTTCATAAAAAACATCCTTATTTTTCATTTTAACTCCAATAACATTCAGTTTCATAGGACCAAAATCATTGCATTGTCTATCACATTCATCACTTATATAATTTTTTTGTTCTAATGGTTGAGTAAAATAAATAAGAATAGTTTGTGAAAAAATAATCATAGGGCTAAATCATATAATCAAGAAAATCATTTCTAGATATTCAAAATCATAACGCGTGTATTTCAATCTATGACACCTTAGGTTCTTCCTTGTTCTTCAATGGGAATTGTCTATTCAAATACATCATAATTTATATAAAAAATATAAATTATCCTAAGGATATAAATTTGATTTGTAAAATGAGGTTATTAGTAAGGAAACATTATCCATGAAGTATAATGATGGAAAATATATACTCATAAACACTTTTTAGGGTGATTATCCATTTATTCATCAGTTCGAATACCTTATCCACTTGTTGCATCTATACAAGGATGTATTTTCTTTGGGAAAAAACATCTTTATTTACCAAAAGTAGGTTTTCCGATTAATTGTAGGATTATCCAGTGATTTCAAGATAATTTTATATCATCCTTGTTTCCAAATGCTACTAATCCCTACCATTAATACTGGATATAATAACACATATTTTGTTGCATAAATATTATATCTGTAACACCCTAGGAAAATAAAGAATATGACATTTTTATATTTATCCATATTTTTGAATAATATATTAATATTACTTTAAAGGGGACGCTATGCTCGATGGCGTACCCAATACGCAACAACGAGTTTCTTTGAAATCTTACGTTGCACTATAATAATAAAATAATATTATTTTAAATGGTAGTTAACACCTAGTCATTGTAATGATGGGAATGAACAGAACTAACTACAAAATGATTATATATGTTTGTAAAATATTTTTACTCTTTACAATAAATGATATAGGATTAAAAATCCGAATGAATCCAATTTTAAGCGTAAACATTATAATATTCTTTAAAAGGTCGATTAACCGCCTATTGATGGAAAACCTCTTTTAAATTCACTTTTTGATAATTTTATGTTTTATATTTTACAAAACCAAATTGTTCTTTAGAATCGGGAAATCAAATTTTACTTTGTGTAAATTTTTTGTATTTTTCTAATAAAGTACATTTTTTAATGAATAGTGAAAAATGTTGTATTTTAATTCCAAACCTCTTATTAATATAATTTATTTATATGATTATATTATCTTTTAAATTGGTTTTAAAGTGAAATTAGAATATTTTTTTACCATTTAATCCAATAGTGGTCTTTGAAATTAATTTCACTTTGAAATCGGACTTAAACTAGTGTCAATCTTTTGATACATTTTGTTTCATAAAAACACACTATTTGTATTGACAACGAGAATTAATTATTAAATTAATTAATGCAACTTATATTTTTTTAATTTTTTAAAATAGACATAATTTTTGCATTCGGAATATCAAATATAGCTTAGGGTGATTTTTTGGTAATTTTCTGAAAAACTTCAATTTTTGATGAATAGTGAAACCACTAAGAGGTACTTATAAAAACTGATTCTCCATTTAAATGAAATTTTTCCATCTTTGTGTTTTGAATTTCAAAAATGAGACATACATGGTTGTCATTAAGAAGTAAAATGTGGTTCAATGGGAATAAAATAATTTTTTAGTGAATAGTAACTAATTAATTTTTTAATCGCGATTAGAGGTAATTAGTGTAGTTTAAGGTAAGAATAATGTTTTAATAAAATAAAATGACCGAGAAACATGTCCTAACCTCATTGTATGAGTCATAGCCGACCAAGACAGTCCATGGGTCATCTTGGGGACCCCATGGAGCCACTTTGGTTGGGAAATGACATAAATAACTTTTTATTTAATGTTAAAGTAAAAATGACACAAACATGAAATGTTTTACTAAAACAATTTTTACATGGGGTTATACAATTCAGATTTTTGACTATAAATATTCATTATAATGCTAAAAATATTTCCTACATTATTTGTTTAAATTTTTAGACATTAAATATAATAAATTATTTATGACATCATGATGAAGCATCGATTACCTCATTAATAAAGGATTTAAATAAAATGAAAAGATAATGTAAAATCTAAGACCTAAACATGTCCAAAACCTATTGTATTGGTGGATTTATAACCCTTATCACCTTTTCCTCAAGAAACATCAATTTGGGACCATTAAAATCCGAAACTCATTCTAAAATAAAGTAACAATTCTTTACTTTCCAAGAGTGCCCCTCCTCTCCTCTTATAAAAGTCCCCCACCTCTACCTCTTTACCCACACATCCAAAGCCTTTAGCTCGGCCAACCCCTACCAATTTTGTCTCTACACATCCCTATCTAACTCCTTAAAGCCTCAATTTGGGCAGAAGTCTTCCAAAGGAAGCCTTTGAACTCAAACCAAAGGGAGTTATCCGATTTTAAGGTAATGTTTTCACTTGAGTCCTTTTGTATTATTTTGCTCCACCATCCCCCTAAACTATTTTTATTAATTTCTTTTATAACAACTAAAGTATCTTCAATATACTAGGATGTTTTTATAAGATGGATTCTAGATACACTTACACACACCTACATCTAATGGTTAAAGAACATAATGTTTCCGTGGATGGAAAATTTCTGCCTCACGAAACAATGATTGTTCAACACTCATATATCACTTTCAATGGTGGCCATTAAGATTTAACTATAATTATATATTATATATAATATTTTTATGTTTTACATAAGCTTCTTTATTTTTATTTTGTGGAATACCTTTATGGTTTCCATTGTGGGTAAAACACGATAATTTAATTTCAGGAAGTGCGGACTACCGCCCCCTCAAAGTGATTTGATTCGTTAATGCCATATGTGGGATGTATAAAGGATGGATTTAAAGTTATTATATATGATGTATGTTACATATAAATGATTAATATAATTCTGGAATTAAAATATGCATACCACTGATTTGGTTTTAATTCCATTAATATGACATAGAAATGAAAGTAGCGTTCATGCGTACGTACGGCTTACCGTCTCCATGAACGGTGCATTTCATTTTTTACCTCAAAATGATTTTGTAATTTTATAAATACATGTATATTCTGGATATATATGATATATATGATATCCATATCATGAATATCATTCTGGATAAAATGAACCTTTGACCACACGAACAACATGTAATTGTGGGAAGTCCACTTTCGACTTAAGAACCAAATATCGACAAAATAATCATTATTAACTTAAATGATTACATAATGTTTATAACATGGAAATAAGTGATATAAAAGGAATAATAATCTTGAAAAAGTTTCTTAAGAAAGTTGAAATTAACTCAAGTTTATTATTCAGGATGTTAAAGAACGATCGAGTCACGTCAGACCCGAGGTAAGGCATCCTACTCCTCTCATTCTTTTTAAATACACTCTTTTATGTCATTCCTTTCAAGCTCATCTTTCATATGATTGGGATGTTCTTTTATATTAATCCAAATATAATTCTTATGTTCATATTATGAGAGACCCTAATTTCTCTCATCAATCCATTTTGGAAGTTTTAAGTGGCGCTGTTAGGCTGCCGAGTTTTCGTAAGGGATTTTTCATCTCACATTTATTCTCGTGAGATTTATGCTACATTTTCCAAAATTTCCTTTAATTGGTGCATGTACTGCCCATTATTTTACTCATTGTGTAATATAATTTCATTTATGAGTATTTACATCAATTTTGTATTGTCTTTCTTTCACGGGGTGTATGTTTCGAAAGTAACCCATGTCGGTAAGGGAACCTTTCACCCTCCTCTTTTTAAAAGTATTCTTTTGTTATGTCTTTTAATTTTCATCTTATTATCTGGGGATATGTTATTATATATCCTTATTGCCGTAAATTTTATGTCCAAGTGATGATATACCCTTTATCTCTCTCATCAACTCTTTTTCTAAAATTTTATGTGACGCTGTTAGGCTATCGAATTTTACCAAGGGAACTTCTTAACCCAATTTTGATTCTTTGGGATAAACTTGTACTCCTTGAATACTTCATAAATCAAATATGTGTAAATGACTTTTCATTGTTTTACACTCAATATCCACTTTTATTTGGTGTATTTATATTTTTCACACATAATTATGAGATTGATTTATCCTTGATTTAAGGATACCTTCTTTATTATGGATTTCATCTCATTTTACATTTCCATTGAGACATCATTGTTTTTATGTACCAGTTCACTATTATATGGTGTACATACTGTCCTATGGAATATTATATCATGAATGGATCTATTATCATAATATTATAAAGTTCTAATTAAATTTTATTACTCATTTATTGTATTCAAGTGTCTCTCATTTTGTTGAAAACACTTTAACTAAAATATCGTTTTAAAAGTTTTAATGATTTATTCTTATCAATATTTCTCATTAATATCCATGTTTTCAAAAATGGTTTTAAGGATTTATTTATATGGATATTAATGGTTTAAAATGTTAAAATATTCAAACTGGTATGGGACACTTTCATTCAAAAATCTCTTTATTAAATGTTTTATATGGTTTTGAAAATGGTTTTTAGAATGGATTCATTATTTCAATATCTTAAAATGTTATATTGTTATTACAATGTTGGAATGTTATCTTTTTTTTTTGTTCATAGGTTATGTTCTATGATTATTTTATGGTTCTTGGTCATTGTTTATGAATACAGGTGGTTCCGTGATAAACTAAGGGCGGGTGATCCCGATATAGCTCTCCAATGCATTGGTTAACGCGAAGGAGTGAAACGTTATGGTTTCTCTGAAGATATTTGGAGAATATACTATAGTGGGTATTCCAAATATAACCAAGAGGGTTACTCCCTACGTAAGAATGTTATTAATTCCTCAAGTTACCTTTTACGTCTTATGATTTCTATGATTTATTCATGATTTGATATGCCTATGTTTTATGGGTAATGTATGATTTCATTATTATGAACTCATGTTTCCTTTCCATATTTTTATAACACTTACTGAGCTTTTTTTTCTCATCCCAAGTTTTTTGTAATGTTTTTCACAGGTCAAAGGAATGGTAAATGATATGATGATAGTGTCAAGGAAGTGTCAAGAAAGAATCCATGCTTTATTTTTCAATATGTTTCTGTTGATGGGAAAAAATGAATACTATATTTTATGTAACCACATAGTTTAAATGTGGAATGTAATGCAAGGTTTATCATCTAATTCTCTAAAACTCTAAACCTGAATAGATCATCAATGTGCAATCTTTTAATAACTCAAGATTAAGTAAGGTTTTAGGTTGGGGCCTTATAGTTTGTATAAGAGGTCGGTTTAGATAACTTTAGAGGTTAGGGTATTCTATAAGCACAAGTGACATTACCATAATTATTAGGATTTAAAAAAGAGTCCTAGTTTTAGATAAAGTGAATGAGTAAGTATATCTTAGTGTTTATCTTACTCATTAGTACATGATGGTTTTGTTTATATACTCACACTGACATGTTTTTTAGTGAATGGATGGATCTAGAAGGCACCAAAGTGACAATAGGTTTGAAGGAAACTGTGGTGGTTCTCAGATTAAGAGACGGGATGAAATGGGGGATTCAATAAGGAAACACGTGGTTGTTCTAAACCTACTATTAAGGAGTCATGATCAACCACTTGTACCTTGGTATTTTCTGTAATGCATCATGTACGAGATGACCAATCGATGTGAAAGTTCAGGTAATAATTATAAAGGGTAACCATTAGGGTTTATATGATCCTTGATTTTGAGGTAATTTTGGGTTATTACATATTATGATGGAAAGTGAAAGGCATGAGATAAAAATGAGGTTAATTTATGTTATGGTTATTTTTGAAGATTTTATCTCAATTTGTGGGATGTTTTATGAATTATATAGTTTGGGAAAAAGGACAACACGTAGACCGTGTGACAACCCGTCGCGTCGGACAAAGCTACGGGAATCGGACCCACAACCAAAGTGAAACTGGTATTTATCGCCTACCACTGGAATACGTGAAGTCCTTGGTTAGTTTGACTGATTCTTTTTAGTTAGATGATTTTATGAATTAAGAGTAAGTTGATTTTGGGTTATCTATGGAAATTTATTAAACTATCATGGAGGATATGTGATTAGGTTAATTACTTTTCAATACGAGACATTAAGAGCAAATGATGTTGTTTGGAGATAAATGTTACGATTTAACTTGGAAGACTATGTGACTAAATCTTTCAAATATTTGGGATTCAATATTAGTTTGGTTTAATTTGAAGAATTTTATGGATAAATTGTTTATCGAATGGTCCTCGTTAAACTTTGGGTTTTGTTGGACAAATTTTGGAGATTAAGAATAGATTTTCTTTTTATAAAGGGTTATCCTTTTCTAGATTATCTGATCTTGTATTAACCTTTTTGGTGTTGGTTTTGGTTAAAGTCTAAATACATGTGAAGCATATAGTTCTCTTTTATGGAATAGGTGATTCTCTATAAGTTGATTATAAAACTCTTAATGTGAACAAGTATTCCTAAATACACATCCTTTTGAGAAAATATGAGTTTGTATAAGGAATCTGATAAAACATGAAAGTCAACATGATAAGTTATTATATTTCCCTATGAATAAATTCCTCAAAAAAAGTAACTTAAATAAAAAATGTTGTCTATTAACTTTTCATACTGGGGAATCGAATACCATTTAACCCATTAAAAGTTTGTGATTTTCGTATGGTTAACTTTCTCCTAGACATGTTTACTATCACTCTCCATCAGAACATGAACCTTTGTTTTTCTCTTCCATGTCCATATTTTCATACTTGGAACCCTAGTATGGGTTATCTCGGGTGACCTTTGTACTTCTCTTTCTTTATTTTAAAGTGATTGTTTTATTGACTCTTTTTCCGATGTGGGACTTTCAAGGATGTTTCCAAGCCAAATTTTAAAATTGAGAGGAAGCAATTCCCAAAAGGGGGGAAGGATGTAAAACCCCAGGTAAATAAAGAATATGACATTTTTATATTTATCTATATTTTTGAATAAAATAATAATCTTACTTTAAAGGGGACGCTATGCTCGATGGCGTACCCAATACGCAACAACGAGTTTCTTGGAAATCTTACGTTGGACTCTAATAATAATGTAATATTATTTTAAATGGTAGTTAACGCCTAGCCATTGTAATGGAAAGAATGAACATAACTAACTAAAAAATGATTATATATGTTTGTCAAATATTTATACTCTTTACAATAAATGATAGATGATTAAAAATGCGAATGAATCCAATTTTAAGCGTAAACATTCTAATATTCTTTAAAAGGTTGATTTACCGCCTTTTGATTGCGAACCTCTTTTAAATTAACTTTTTGATAATTTTATATGTTATATTTGAGAAAATAAAACTCTTCTTTAGAATCGGGACATCAAAATTTACTTTGTGTAAATTTTTGGTATTTTTCTGATAAAGAAGATTTTTTAATGAATAGTGAAAAATGTTGTATTTTAATTCAAATACTCTTTTTAATCTAATTTATTTATATGATTTGATTATCTTTTAAATTGTTTTTAAATAGAAATTAGAATATGTTTTTACCATTTAATCCAATAGTGGTCTTTGGAATTAATTTCACTTTGAAATCAGACTAAAACTAGTTTCAATCTTTTGGTACATTTTGTTTCATAAAAACACTCTATTTGTTTTGACAACAGGAAATAATTATTAAATTAATTAATTCAACTTATATGTTTAGAATTTTGTAAAATAGACATCATTTTTGAATTCGGAATATCAAATACAGATTAGGGTGAATTTTTTGTAATTTTCTGAAAAACTTCAATTTTCGAGGAATAGTGAAACCACAAAGTGGTACTTATAAAAACTGATTTTCCATTTAAATGAAATTTTGCCTTCATTGTGTTTTGAATTTCAAAAATCCGACATACATGGTTTTCATTAATATGTAAAATGTGGTTCAATGGGATTAAAATAATTTTTTGGTTAATAGTAACTTATTAAGTTTTTAATCGCGATTATAGGTAATTAGTGCAGTTTAAGGTAAGAATAATGTTTTAATAAAATTAAATGACCCAAACACATGTCCTAGCCTCATTGGATGAGTCATGGCCGACCACGAAAATCCATGGGCAGGCTTGGGGTCCCCATGGAGACACTTTTTTTGGGAAATGACATAAATAACTTTTTATTTAATGTTAAAGTAAAAATGACACAAACTTGAAATGTTTTACTAAAACAATTGTTACATGGGCTTATACAATTCAGAGATTTGACTATAAATATTCATTATAAAGATAAAAATATTTCCTATGTCATTATATATTTTTATAATTTTTATACATTAAATATAATAAATTATTTATGACATCATGATGATGCAGCGATTACCTCATTAATAATGGTTTTAAATAAAATGGAAGGATAATGTAAAATATAAGACCTAAACATGTCCAAAACCTATTAGATGGATGTATTTCTAACCCTTATCACCTTATCCTCAAAAAAATCAATATGGGACCATTAAAATCCGAAACTCATTCTAAAATAAAGTAACATTTCTTTACTTTCCAAGAGTGCCCCTCCTCTCCTCTTATAAAAGGCCCCCACCTCTACCTCTTTACCCACACTTCCAA
The DNA here is from genome assembly GCA_963277665.1 of Viscum album. Taxonomy (NCBI): domain Eukaryota; kingdom Viridiplantae; phylum Streptophyta; class Magnoliopsida; order Santalales; family Viscaceae; genus Viscum; species Viscum album. Next base: position 648,190 of record CAUJRU010000211.1, read on the forward strand.
AGCCTTTGGCTCGGCCAAACCCTGCCCATTTTGTCTCTAAAAATCCCTCTCCAACTCCTTGAATCCTCACTTTGGGCATAAGTATTCCAAATGAAGCCTTTGAGCTCAAACCAAAGGGGGTTACCTGATTTTAAGGTAATGTCTTCACTTGAGTCCTTTTGTTTTATTTTGTTCCTCCAACCCCATAAAATCATTTTATTCATTTCTTTTGAAACAAATAAAGTATCTTAAATATACTATGATGTTTTTATAAGAAGTATTCTAGATACACTTACACACACCTACATCTAATGGTTAAAGAACATACTGTTTCCGTGGATGGCGAATTTATGTCTCACGAAACGATGATTGTTCAACACTCATATATCACCTTCAAAGGTGGCCATTAAGATTTCACTATATTTATATATTATATATAATATGTTTATGTTTTAATTACGCTTCTGTATTTTTCATTAGTGGAATACCTTTATGGTTTCCATTGTTGGTAAAACATGATAATTTCATTTTAGGAATTGCGGACTACCGCCCCCTCAAAGTGATTTGATTCGTTAATGCCATATGTGGGATGTATAAAGGATGGATTTAAAGTTATTATATATTATTTATGTTACATATAAATGATTAATATAATTCTGGAATTAAAATATACATACCTCTCATTTGGTTTTAATTCCATTAATATGACATAGAAATGAAAGTAGCGTTCATGCGTATGTACAGCTTACTGTCTCCATGAACGGTGCATTTCATTTTATACCTCTAAATGATTATGTAATTTTATAAATACATGTATATTCTGGATATATATGATATATATGATATCCAAATCATGAATATCATTCTGGATAAAATGATCCTTTGACCACACGAACAACATGTAATTGTGGGAAGTCCACTTTCGACTTAAGAACCAAATATCGACAAAACAAACATTATTAATTTAAATGATTACATAATGTTTATAACATGGAAGTAAGTGATATTAAAGGAATAATGATCTTGAAAAAGTTTTTTAAGCAAGTTTAAATTTACTCAAGTTTATTATTCAGGACGTTAAAGAATGATCGAGTCACGTCGGACCCGAGGTAAGGGATCTTACACCTCTCTTTCTTTTTAAATACACTTTTTTATGTTATTCCTTTTAAGCTCATATTTCTTATGATTATGATGTTCTTTTATATTAATAAAAATTTAATTCTTATGTTCATATTATGAGAGATCCTAATTTCTCTCATAAATCCATTTTGGAAGTTTTAAGTGGCGCTGTTAGGCTACCGAGTTTTCGTAAGGGATTTTTCATCTCACTTTTATTCTCGTGAGATTTATGCTACATTTGCCACAATTTCCTTTGATTGGTGCATGTACTGCCCATTATTTTACTCATTGTGTAATATAATTTCATTTATTAGTATTTACATCAATGTTGTATTGTCTTTCTTTCACGGGGTATATGTTTCGAAAGTAACCCAAGTCGGTAAGGGAACCTTTCAGCCTCCTCTTTTTAAAAGTCTTATTTTGTTATGTCTTTTAATTTTCATCTTATTATCTGGGGATATGTTTTTATATATCCTTATTGCCGTAAATTATATGTCTAAGTGATGATATACCCTTTATCTCTCTCATCAACTCTTTTTCTAAAATTTTATGTGACGCCGTTAGGCTATCGAATTTTACCAAGGGAACTTCTTAACCAAATTTTGATTCGTTGGGATAAACTTGCACTCCTTGAATATTTCATAATTTGAATATGTGTGAATGACCATTGATTGTTTTACACTCAATATCCACTTATATTGGATGTATTTATATTTGTCAGACATAATTATGAGATTGATTTATACTTGATTTAAGGATACCTTCTTTATTATGGATTTCATCTCATTTTACATTTCCATTGAGACTTCATTGTTTTTATGAACCAGTTCACTCTTATATGATGTATATACTGTCCTATGGAATATTATATAATGAATCCCTCTATTCTCATGATATTATAAAGTTCTAAATAAATTATATTACTCATTTATTGTATTTAAGTGTCTCTCATTTTGTTAAAAACACTTTAACTAAAATATCGTTTCAAATGTCTTAATGATTTATTCTTATAAATATTGCTCATTAATATCCATCTTTTCAAAAAAAATTTAAGGATTTATTTATATGGATATTAATGGTTTAAAATGATAAAATATTCAAAGTGGTATGGGACACTTTGATTCAAAAATCTCTTTATTACATGTTTTATATGGTTTGGAAAATGGTTTTTAGAATGGATTCATTATTTCAATATCTTAAAATGTTATATTGTTATTAAAATGTGGTAATGTTATATTTTATTTGTGATTAGGTTATGTTCTATGATTATTTTAAGGTTCTTGGTCATTGTTTATGAATACGGGTGATTCAGTGATAAACTAAGGGTGGGTGAGCCCGATATAGCTCTCCAATGCATTGGGTAACGCGAAGGAGTGAAATGTTAAGGTTTTCTGAAGAGATTTAGGTAATATACTATGGTGGGTATTCCAAACTTAACCAAGAGGGTTACTACCTATGTAAGAATGTTATGAATGCCTCAAGTTACCTTTTATGTCTTATGATTTCTATGATTTATTCATGAATTGATATGCCTATGTTTTATGGGTAAAGTATGATTTCATTCTTATGAACTCATGTTTCCTTTCCATATTTTTATATCAATTACTGAGCTTTTTATGCTAATCCCAAGATTTTTTGAAATGTTTTTCCCAGGTCAAGGGAAAGGTACATGATATGATGATAGTTTCAAGGAAGTGTCAAGAAAGAATCCATGCTTTTTTTTTCAATATGTTTCCGTTGATGGTAAAAAATGAATACTATCTTTTATGTATCCACTTTGTTTAAATGTGGAATGTAATGCATGTTTTATGATCTAATTCTCTAAAACTCTAATCCTGAAAATATCTTCAATGTGTAATCTTGTAATAACTCATGATTATGTAAGTTTTAAGGCTGGGGCCTAATAATATCATTTGAGATTAATAATTAAAAAAACAAAGTATTTCACGCATGAGGACCATATAAATTTAGTGTATTTGAAATCATGGACTCGTAAAGACTAGTTCAATAAAATCTAAATAATTTACTATATATTTCATCACATGTAACATCCTTTTAGAAACATCAAACTTATTAAAATTATTCATAACCTGTGGAAGGGAATCATACGAAATTGTAATCTCAGATGATCACTAAGGGCAATCATAAGTTATTTATATTATAATATGTATGAATTATATTATAATAATGTTATGAGAACATTGTATAAACATTAAAAAATCATAAAAATTTATATCATAATCAGGAAAAATGGAAATAGTTTTTCCCAATCGAATGTCAAAGGAAATAATAGAATTGAATTAAAAATTAAATATTATCAACTGTGAGAAAATATATTAATAATAATATATAAGTCGATTGAAGAAACATAATAATAATTAATCATTTCCATAGTCAAGGCTCCCCACTAAGACTATTATATGAGATCGGTTTAACATCCCATTATTTTATTTCCTTAGTCACAACTCATTCCTAAAAATATCTTATTTAAAAAAGATTCATGCAGAACTAGGTTCACTTCCCATACATGTCATTATTCTATTACAATACATAATTATTAAAAAAAAATTTAGGGATACATAATTCTAGTGACACCCATAAAATAGTGAAAACTATACATATTCCTTCCATGTCAGCACATAATATTCATTATATCATCAAATAGTTACATTTGTCATGGATTCAAGCTCCAGAATCCTTTAATTTTCATAAAATTATATCATATAAAGAAATAATAATGTTATTATCCTTAGATGAATTCCCCATTAAACAATAACAAACAAAAAATTATGTTTTTATAGGAAATAATTCCTTTAAATCACAAGTAGAAAATTACATAATAAATATAACCTTCTTATATAAAAATAAATTTTATGAAACTAAATGTTTAATTAATAATTTAAAAATAATTTAAAAATAAAAAAGTAACAAGTAATTGAATCTTTTTTCAAAAATATTATTCATAATGGTGGGAAATCTATTCATGGAAGGTACATTAAATCCAAAATTCCTTACATATTGTCAGTAAATAGATAGAAGATAAATGATTAATAAAGGAAAAGAAATTTCCTTTTATAACATGTTACGTAATGTAAAATATAGTCAATAGTTATGTTAAATAATCATTTTATAATTATGAAAACATTATTGAAGACAATTTATTGATTGTATTGACAAGTAATAAAATATTTTAAACCGAAGGTAAAGACAAGGTATATCATCCCTAAAAATATTCATTTCATATATTTAGTTCATAAAGAGAGGAAAATTAAGAAAAAAACTAATATAATCATCATAAAAGATTATTATATAAATTTTTTAGTGTGATAGATCATAACATCTCATTATTGTTATATTTAATCATAAAGAGTCCCCATAAAAATTATATTGTAACCTAAATACTTTAGAACATGTCCATATTTCTAGGTAAGTGATCTATCCTTTGGTATAGTAATTTTAAATTTTTAATAATTTTATAAAACATAGAAATTAATAATTATAATACCAAACAAGTTTTTTATATAATATCATATCACCCATTAATTAATAAATCCTACATTATCATAATACTTTCATGTGTTAAATGATTCATTCGTTGTGTATGTATTGGTTCAATGTTTATAGTCACAAAAATTTTAGTATTATTAATATATATATATAAAGCTAATAAATATATATACATAATAAGTAATTATTATATATATAATTATAACAACTCATAAATTTTTTTGATTAAAAAAATTAAATCACTTTTTGGAGATGACACTATCGTTGTTTGAATAAGTGATCATTCCACATTTAGACATATTTATTAAAATAACGTTAGAAACTAAATTGAAAGGACGCAATAATTTTCATAACATGTATATCATATATATATATTAAATCTCTCAAAATTAAAAAACATGAATGATGATGTTGGGAAATGAGTCATATGGCTATGTGGATGTGATAGTCCACACATACAAATAGTCAATACATTCCTCAAAAATTTGATTGAGAAGCATAATAAAATGGTTGTTCATCAAAAAAATAAAATCTGACTAGAATTATTATAAAGTATATATAATATTTTTTAGGATAAAATATAAATATAGTATGTGGAAGGAGAAATAAAATTTTAAGAGGATGGTTAAGATATATCTCTCTTCATTGAGAGACATTCATTGGCTTACTCATTAATAAATGAAATATTGGTCTCGGAAAAATAATGGATGATAAGGGATATATTTATATTTATTAGGTAATGGATGAGCTATAAATATAAAATTATTTCAATATTTTAGGACAAGTTGGTCCCTTTTATAAGTGAGTGGTGAAACACACATGGAATATATTACCTGATTCTATTGATATGAGGTCAATTTTAAGAGAAAGTGGTTACAAATTTCCACGTATTCAAAATTAATATAATACAACATCTATATACTACAAAAAAATTAAAAAATTTATATTTTTAGGTGGAAATATTATTAATATATTATGGTTAATGTACCCTATTAACCTCATTTTGACATTAACAAGTGTAATAAAATATTATGTATTTTTAAATAACTATAAAAAAATTATGTTCACAATATTAAATAAAATAACTTGTGATGTTAAAATATAATTACTACTATAATTAATCAAAATTTATTTAATTTTTTATCTAATTTTACCTTAACTCACAAACCACACGTAAAACTCATTTTTAAACAATGATTTCAAGTAGAAAACATAATTCACTTCCATTTAACGATTTCTAGAATCCACAAAAAAATAGATAAAATATTATATTGAAAATATAATATATGAATTTCACTAAAAACATAAGTAAAATGTGATTAAATTTATTTTTTATGATAAAGACTCATTGTAGACATTCAAACTCATTTTGGGAAAATGTATTTTAAGCATAAAAATTAACATATACTCAAATCAAGTTAATTGTTGATTCCTATGTAATTTATTCGATTATTTTTAATTGAAGGGAAATTAGGATAGATTTTTTTTGATGTAAAAATTTATTTGGATAGATAATTTAAAATAAGTCATAAAACATATAAAAATCAATATTTTCACTATTTATTGAAATGTTTTTTTTATAAAATCATAAAATTAAACCTAAGATAATATTAGAAGGATGATTTCAAAAATAATATCCATTTACTCAAATAAAATTTCAAAAAATGTTAGATATTAATTATAATGTTTTGATTCAATTAATAAGATAATAATTTTTTTATTAACAAAAATTGTGTACATATTTCTTATTAATAAAAAAATACAGTTGAATTAATGAATTTTTTTAATTTTTATTCATAAAATTATTATTACTATCAAGACTTGAAAATTTTAAAAACTATGAAATAAAGGATTACTATATCATAGTTCAATAACCCTCAATTTTTAAATTATGAAAATATATAATAAATATAATGTTTTATTTTGAAGGAATCACATATAATATATTCGGATATTGCATCAGGTAATTAAAAAAATAAAATTGTGAAAGAGTAAGACCAATTTGGAATATAATTGAATCCCACAGTGTGTTCAATTTTTAATAAGTAATAATGTTCCACTACTATGGACATAGGGATATCATTGGGCCACCATAATCCTTGTGGTGGGTCATTAGAAATACAACTACCCCATAAAATATTTTATAATTTTTTATTTTAATGGTTTTATTGGTTTTAAAAAAATTATACACCTATAAAACCTTATTCAATTGATCCTATAGGGATCATATCCCCGCTCCCTCAAATTCACCCTTAAGACCTATAAATTCTTTCATCTACTATACATTCATCTATTACTAATAAATATTCCATCAATTGTGGGAGAATTATTTATTTGAGTCTTATGAATACCCTTCAATCATTATCATTATTTCAAATATCATTCAACAATTCAATCATAAATATCATTTATATATTATTTGACTTATTATTCATTTATATGTGACTATATAAATAAACTTTTGTGCTTAAGGATTTGTTGAATCAAATTAGAACAAGGTAGGAGGTCCCATTGATATTTAGGTATATATTAAAAATTTTCGCAAATGTGTTTTTTATTTATGGATATGGGTATTAGTTTGGGAAAAATGATTACTTGATAGATCATTTATAAAGACATAGTTTCATTATATTATATTAATTTATAAATATAGAATGTATTTTAAACATGAATAGGGATTTTTTGATTATTGGTGGAGATGTAGACAATATGAATTTTTTTTATCTTACGATCCAGTTTCCATAGGTCCTCATTCCAAATGTTGCAAACTATCATTTTAATTAATAATACATAATGAATTCTTAATTTAAACCAACACGATTAGAGATACAATAATCACATTGATGTGTTTATTATCTATTATCAAACACTGTAATTTTTTTAGGTAATATTATACAATATTTTTCCAGTAATATTTTAATTTAATATTTGATGCAACAAATTCAGTCAAATGTATTTATTAAAATGGAAAACACCCAAGGGAATTAGATTATCATTCATTTAATCCATGTTATTGGTTACTAAATAGTTAAAAGATATATTTGAATATACTAAAATATTATGTCAATATATAGAGGTATAAAGTGTCATTATTGAGGGATTATAATGATTTAATGGGATTTACAAATGTCCATATAAAGAGAATCAAATCATATATAGTTTGGTTTCATATAAGTAAGTATGTTCTACCTTTTTAGGGTGGATGATAAATACCATTTGTAATTCCATTCATGTTTATAAAATAATGATTAAATATTATTTATTTATTCATCATGATATAATGACCATTAATATCATTATTATGGTCATGATGATGAGTCCAATTTTGATGTGTTTAATGTAATATGATATAGACTAGAAGGTGGAAGTTCACAAGTATTGGATTAGTGTGGATGTTATGTATGATTATTAATTTTTGTTAACATTGGAATAATGGGTAGCTAACAATTCTTTATAACGAAAAATGATAATCTCATATCACAAATTTTTTGGAAACTAAGTCGAGTCTATCAACTCAATGTCTTCTAGAAGAAAATGTGTTGGTCAATAATCAAGTTCTTTTAAGAAATATAGACGAGGACATGAGAATATATATATTTAAGAAACCATGAATACTATTATAACTCAATGATTTATAGGAAACACAGAGGATTATTTAGTATCATGTTGTATTATAAAACATATTGTAGTATCTCAATGTATGGTATTATGAGAACCAAGTGCAGGATTTACGCTAAATGTATTTTCGGAACCAAAATGAGGATATCAAATCAAGGTTCTTATTGGTATAGTGTCAAATAGAAAAGTTGAAATGGGGGAGGATTGTGTTGTAATTATTAATTTCCCTTCCAGAGTGAAGCTAATAATTTGATTGTACGCAAATATATACATTTCATGAAAGAGGTTTAGATAAACCCACATAGAAATTATATGAAAGGGGATATCTAAGGATGAAAAATATATGAAGAAAAACTAATAAATATTGGGATACTCATTAATAAAATATTATTGTAGTTTAATTTTTTCATGTTTATGTGAGTAGTTAGGATTCATAAAATCATTGAGGAAATTTTATGGAGAACCTTTTTTGTTATACATTGTGGGGATTAATTGAAATTTTAAAAAGTATTTATTCATTAAGAATAGTAATTTTAGGATAATATATATTGAGGAAATGTATTCAAAATTTTAATACGTGGATGAACATGGTGTAGTGATTTTATGCAATGAGGACACATAATTTAATTTATAACTATGATGTGACTGAAATGTGATTCTTATTAGTAGGGAGTAAATTTCATTGGATATCATATGTGGTTTGTACCATCCCATTTTAAATTCTTAATATGGTGCCTAACTATTGGAGATTATCCTCAAATACTATAATGAAAAGTTTATGTTACTATCAATTTAATTTTTTTAAAAAAATTCAAAAAATACAATATCATATAAAATTTATTCATTTTAGAATGTTTCTATGAAAAATATTATGTCTTGTTAGACTCTATGTAAAATCCTCAGATGTTATGAAATATATTCAATCCCAATAATTTAAATTTTTTAATATATTTTGTTACTTGAAATACATATTTTATCACAAATCAACTGCAATATAATTTTTATCATTCCTTGGAAAAAACATCATGTTATTTTGATGACATATGATACACACTTGACCAACTCTTACAAAATAATAATTTACTATTTATATTATTTTTATAGTTATACACTAGTTAAATGAATTATGGTAGTGAATGAGATTTTATGAATTATGGTATTTTTTTTAAATGCTTATAAATTTAATTAATTTGTTTCTAATTAATTAAAAATTAAAATAAATACTAATTTAATATTATGGATTATTATTTATGAGAATTCATTTTTATGACCATAAATGAGTTTTATATTAATAAGTTAAATCAATAAATATTAATGAAATACATTAATGTGATACATATTTTATATATTTGAAAACATTTCATGAAATGGATCTAATAAAATTTATTAGATTTAGATTAGAATAAATCCAATATTAAGAATAAATGGATGTATATTTTTAATGGATTTTTTCGGACATTTAATGAATGAATTATTTTATAACTAAACTATGTCCCAATTTTAAATTTTATTTTCTAAAAATATTAATTTTTGATATTTCAATATAAAAATAGTCATTTGTTGAATTTTTTGTATTTTTCTGAGAGCTTTCATTTTTTTTGATGAATAGAAACAAATACATGATTTTAATTGAAAACGTATTTTTCATCTAAATAATTTATACTATTAAATTATAATTTTTATTTATTTCTTTTTAAATATATAAATATTAAATATTTAAATAATATATATTTCATTATAATAAATTTCATATTGAAATTTTATGTATGATCATTTCAAACTTTTGAACATTTTTACATTAATAAATCATTATGTCATCCCGTATGAGGGATTAATTTTATATTAAATTGTTCCACAGAAGTGAATGGATTTGGGATTTTTTTAAATATTTAGAATCAAAATAATTTATAATGTCCATAAATTTTATGTTATTTTTTTCCAAAAAATATTTAGGAATGTAATTAAAATTAATAGTAGTGAATATGGTAAAAAAGTGTTTTCATAGTTATTAAATATAAATCGTCAAGTGAAAATGACCTAGACACTTGTAAATAACTCATTTTTTTTAAAAAAAATTCTTCCATATACAAAATTATATCCAATTTATTAAATTATTTGAGGAACATGATGTAAGGGGAACCTTTTAATAGTTCTTACTGTTTTTATTTACAAAAATGTCACTCCCCACCACTATAACAACGAACTCATCCACTTACTTATTAACACCTATCAAACCCATTTTTATAAAATAAAATCACTAATTAAGGTCCAAATATCCCATATATCATCATAAAAGAATAATGTTTTTAAAAAAAATAAATCAAATTAAGATCATTGGTGGAATCCAAAAGGAATTTCCTAGAAAAGATGTAACATTCTTCATTGAGTATTATTGATTTATTTCATTATTCCTCGCGTCAGTTATAATTATTTAATGATTACATAAGGACCTTATTATCCTAAATATAATAATATTTTTTTATTTAGTTGGTTATACCTTCAGGTACATACAATTCCATCAAATGGGTAATGAATTTAGAGTTCTTATTAATGGTGTACTACCGGATTGAGAACCAATGTCATTCATTTTTATTTAAACACCTTTTACAGTTTTAAATTATAATGGAAATAAATTTTTTATATAATATAAATATTTATTAAACATAAAAGAGATATCATTATTCTTTATATATTTTCTAATTATGATAACAACATTTGTGGTCGTGTGGACTACCACCTCCTAAAAGTGATTCGATATGTTTTCCCCGTACATGAAATACATTAATGATTAGTTTAATAAAAATATATGATATAAATAAAATATTTATTATATTCCTAGAAGAATTAAATATATTTAAATAAAACATATAATTTTCGATTTTTCATTTCATACATGGAAACAGAGATGGGGTGAATCTTGGATGTGTGGACTACAACCTCCTTCAAGCAATGTGATTATTACAATTTAATAATTGTATAAAAATAATTATACATATGTAATCAATAAATATGGAATTTTTGATATAATGGTCATTCATGAATAATAAACATTACTTACCTTATATCCATAATTTTCATCGAAAAACATGATTGTTGCTAATGCATACATAGGACATATCATCTCATTGATTGAAACATTAGATAACTATTCCTATCCACCATTCCTCTATTATTTTTAAATTTTAATTTATGTAAAAATTTTATAATCAATTAATAGTTATTTTTATATATATTTTTAAATAATATCCTCATTCAACACAGTCAACCAATCAAGGTGAGTTTTGACAGATAACCCAAATATGGTCAAGACATCTGAACTAGACATTATTAATTATGTAATTGTATATAAAGTTATATTTAGTAAAATATAACTAATAATAAACATGTAAAATTTTCTTAATGAAGAATAAAATTATCATGAGTTTATTATTCAAGAATATAGATGATGTGAATGACAAATATGACTCAAGGTTAGGGATTTCTTTACTCAAGTTCCATTCGCTAGGTTAAATTTATTTTTCATTAGTTGAGTTATTCGAATAATATTTCAAAAATAATTTATTATTATTTTATACTATATTATAATACATATATTTTGGAATTAAATTTTTCATATGCATTTATTTAATTGATTTATTCCCATTCTAATGATATGATTTTTATGGGGTTTTCTTCACTTTTTATGTTTCGGAGTGAATTGTCATCTTCAGCACTTATTAATTTTGTTTGTTTTATATAGTAACAATTTTCATATATTATATCCTGAATAATTTTATATTCATGGTATTAAATTTTTTAATTTTACTATTGTAACTTATGAGGACTCTAATTCGGATATTAATACTGTTGTATGGGGATTTCTAGTCTCGCTTCTATTTCGGTTAGACTTATATAATATTCACTACTCATATATTTTTTTGTTGTTTATATAAATATCTGTTGATATATCATATGATAAATTTATATATTATAAAGTTATATAATTTTTTTTAACAATATTAAATCATGGGGTAAATGATTCAAATGTTTCAAAGTGATATGGTAAACATTGGAATGTTTAATGATTATTTTTCAAATAATTGTTTTATTGGTCTTATAAGGGTATTTCCATTCATCCTTTTCAAAAAACCTTATTTATTATCCTCCAGTACGTATATTTTTCATTGATACCAAACCAATTATTTCATTTTATGTATTATTATTTTTTAAATGAAATTGTTAAGGAACTAATTTCTTTTCCACAATTCAATCATGTTTTATCGATAATTTTTTCTGAAATTTTTTTTCTTCCATGGGTTTATAATGTTTCAATGTGATTATTATATAAAAAATATCCATCCCATGGATTAGTCATGTTTTTAAGTGATTTTAATGGACCCCATTTCACTTCTAGGGGCTAATCATGTTTCTATGATATTTTCATTGAAAGCATTTAGTTTCAATGGTTTAGAAATGTTCTTAAGAGATATTTATTGAGCTTATTTAATTTAAACGGGTAAATCAAGTTATAAAGATATTTTTGTTGAACAAAATTTCTTTTAAATATTTTATTCATGTTTTTGGAGTTTTCATTGATACCCAATGTTAGTTCCACTATTTAATCAAATTATTATATATAAAATTATTATTTTATCAATTTTATTCATGTTATGGTTCTTTGGAAAGTTAAATTATAGGGTTTATATTATTGAAGTTGGTATGATCATAATAGATCATCATGAGTTGGAATAGATAGTTCTGGGCATGAATGTCACATTTTTACTTGGAATAAAAATGATTTATCTCGTTAATCTCACAATATAATTTTATGAGGAAACCTAGATAGTACTGTGAACGATCATAATAGCTTAATGATGGGTGTTCCCAGATATCACTCTAATTAAGAAGGTAATGACAATTTTGGAAGTTATGTATATGGTTAGTCCAATTAAAATGTCATATAAATGATCATTAAAGGGTTATGTGAAATTGATTCAATATAATTCAAAAAAAAAGAGTTCTAATTTCTTATTATGAGGATAGAATACTTATAATGATCATGATTGATATCAAATGGAATTCTTATTTATTTTTATGAATCATTACTATTACATTGTTTCAAATTTAATGTTAATGGTATTAATGTGTTTTAGTTATTTTATGATTCACCCATGCATTTTGATTATGTCATCATACCCTTATGCACTCTTATCCTCAATAATGACAATTTTTTATGCTTAAAATTTACCTAACTGAGAATTTGAGATCCATCATCCTATTTTTACTTTTCCACAAATTTTAAATAATAATGTGGAATTAGTTTTTTCAATAAAAAATTATATAAGTATGATGTTGATTACCTAATGTGAAATAATAAATTCTTTGATAAAATGAATAGATATTGTTTTGATGACTTCTGAATAGTTTATTTTGAGTTTTTCCTAATTATCTAAAACTCTAAACATAAAAGGCCATCAAATATGTAAGTGATCGATGTATTTAATTTTCTGTTGTAATGTTTAGTTGAATGTGTATGAGTAAAAAAAAATTATATAACATTGAATCTATTATTAATCTACCCAACACCCCATTGTGTGGTAATTCAACCTCAATAGTAGTGATCACATAATATTGGCCTTCACCCTTCCTCTTCATTAGAGAATCATGAGGTTCTTGTTGAGTTCATTGTAATTATTCCTTATATACATATATTTGAATCACTGAAGAAACTTTTTTTATTTCCCTTTATTCATTAATTAGATTGATGAATGTTATCTGACAATATTATAAGACAATGAAGAATTTCTATGTATGATCCATTTCACAGTTATCAGAAAATGGAAATTGATTCATCTTTTTATATATCCATGATGAATTACTTTTTTCTTTAAAAAAAACATTTATTATCATTATATCCCTTACTAATAAAGAATATTTTAAATATCCTCTCCATTTGTTGGTATATAAGACAACATCATCATATAATGAAAATGTTTAAGAGACTAGTGACATATGAAGACTTGTCTCTAACCCATTGATGATATTTTCATTCTTGCACTCCGTGTTTAATATATAATTAGTATCATACTAGAATAACCTTTAAAACTTTTCCTCATCCTCACCAATACCACATTTAACATTTTTTAATATGTTAAAGATCTTTCTCATTATTTATATTTGTTTCTAATGGGGAAAATATTGGCATAATAATATCTACTAAAAAATTTCATTTCCATATGTTCTATTTATTTGTACTCTCAAGTATTTGGGTTCAATGACCACCATTTCTCATTATATAATTTTGAGATAATATACATCACGTGTAACATTTCAATTTTTATCACATATTATGTTTATAAATATATTCTCAATAGATTTATCCAATGCTCAACTACCATTAGATTAGTTGGCCAGCTAATGTGTTGTGTCATCTGTCACATGAGGCAATCCAATTTAATGATTCACCCTATGTAATTGATTGATCCAATAGGGAAATGATAATTCTCATATTTTATTATTGATTCACAAATATATCACTGATATATTGAGTTCTTACACCAGATATATAAGATTTCTTAACAATGAAACCTATACCTTGGAAAAGAGTGTTGATACATTACATTCATCTAGGACCCATTTCTAATAATCTTAATATACTATGTTATATTTTAAAATTATTAACATTAAAACATATACTATAATTCAAAATTTCTTTTAAAAATCAACTAAAATTTAAAAATTTAGGTGCACAGATCTTAAGAATAAAAAACGTGGATTATTTAGTTATATCATTAATTCCAAATACCCCATAATGATTTTTCAAAAAATGGGAACCATCATAAAATTATTACATAGTGGTGTAAAAATAGTTTTCTATTAATCATTGTTTTCATTCCCCATTTGACTATCAGGTTATGCCATAGTAACATTTTCAGACATATTACCCAAAGTTATATTTTTGAAAGAACCATGTAGACTTGTAGTATCAAGATATGGTTTCATTTCATTTAAAACACTTATAATATCTTCTTTAATAAAACAATTGTGTTTTAATTCTATAATTATTCTCAAAATATATAATAGAGTTTTGTTTCCTAAACAATTTTTCCTTCATATTGTTCCTAAGGGTGAAATTAATCATCTTCTTATACCTACTAAAACAACCTTGAATCTAGTAACTCATAGTTTTTGACGACTATATTACATTAACATAGATAAAAATAGTATAATCCTAATTTAATTATCCATTTAGAAGTCTTGGAGAACCAAATCCATACATGGTATCCATTTTATATAAGTAAATGAAATACAAAGCATATTGATGGTAAACATTTTAAATCATTGAAATAATTCTAATAAATTGTAAATGAAATGCATTTTCGAAATAATATCACATTAATAATAACAATAATAATAATAATAAATGTATAATAAATGAATAGTAAATGAATTTAATTCTTAATTATTGGTCATCCTGATATCATTTTCCATGATACCAATACTATCAAGAGATTTTGGATAATAATTTAAAACTATGGGAAAAAAACATATTATTTTACACAAGAATTTTCTAATTACACCAGTCAATGAATCAAGTGGTTGTCCATAACTAATACCAATGATAAATAAATATTCAATAAATTATTCATATATTGAAAAATTTATTTATTTCATCAATCATGTTTCATTATCCTCAAATATTTTTATTGAGAAATGATTCAGATATTCAATGATTCCCTAGTTAATAAAATAAATTTCAATATTACACTCTGTGTAATACATCAATAAGATTTTTTTAATAAAAAATATCCATCATAAAATAATTTTAATTTTTAATGTAAAAGTAATTATCAATGAAAAAGGATCACAATAATGTTATACATTCAACAGAATGTAAATAATCAAAAATAAATTTGGCATTGTATAACAACACATACCTATATTGAAACTTTTAATTTGTAAAACTATAATGAATATAATTAAATTGTATCACATATTATAATTAATACGTCTGTATTAATTTTAAATATATTAATGTATAGTATATACACGAAATAAAATTGTATATGTATAAATCAATAAATATGTCTCATTGAAATTGAAATTGAGACCAATTACCTTACAATTTGGTAATGTTCATGTAATGATCCATTAGATGAAATAATTAAACTTTTTTTAAAAATTAACATATTAAATTTAGTATTTGTGATATTACACGTAAAAGGGGATGTAATTTTTCTATATAAATGATATATGGTGCACAAAAATAAAATAATCCTCAATAAAGGGAAATTTAGGTGATATCCCTTACATTAAATGTTACTTTGGTTGAATGTTATATAACATCATGTATAATGGATATATCATTATATTATATTATTAAATACCCATAATCATATTTTTTATATCATATATGAACCTATTAGAAATTATTACCTCACATTTTTTAATAAAAATTACTATTTTCATTTTTTCTCATCTGTGTTATGTCATGAAATATCCAATTCTTATAAATAGGTTATATATGCATCATATCCAGAAATATAATAATAATATAAATTTTATACTTTCTTCATTAATACACTATTTGAACCACTTTTAAGAGGTCAATGATTAAGTTAGTGTATGATATTTAATTTATATAATTTATATAGATTCATATATATCACATTTATTCATCAAAATTATCCTTACTATCTTTCATTTAATGAATAAATTATCAAAATCACATTTCTTGTCGAGCTTATAGTCGGTCATACATGTGGGAGATGATATCTAATATTAAATGGTAGGGAATGTAAAAAGGAACATGAGATATTATAAATCCATAATTATAATTATATGAATATATATATATATATATATATATTAATAACAACATTATATCTCACTATATGAGGTGTAGATGGATTACAAGTTCCATCTATTCGCAAGGAGATTGTCAACTGTACACATAATCGACGATTTCATTTTCCAATTGAGGGTTGTTGAGATATATATATATTATTGATTTTAAAAATTATCATTTAATTTTGTGGGTAAATTTTTGTTCTCATACATTCTTGATTTATTATGAAATGATGTATGTGGAAGAATAAATGAAATAAAAATGTTAGTTTAAGAACATTACATATTCTTCAAATGGCCTATTTAGAGTGGAACAAAAATCCATCCTAAGTTGTCATTATGATCAATTAAATGGATCTAGGATGTTTTATTGATGTAATTATTTTATTTGTGACTGTATTGTATGATCCCACTATCATTGGATGTGTGAATAGGGTTGTAGAATGATTGAAATTTTATAATTCGAGGAATGGAAAGATATGGATTTTTTAAAAGAAGTTATTACACAAATTTATTTATTATTATAATAGCCTTTACAATTGAAAATTATAGACAAGGGTAGTTAGTAATTTCTAAATATGAAACTTCAATGATTTTCCTACTTATTATTAGGTCATTTTAATCATTATCTTTTTAGTTTAACAGTATGATAAATAATTTTTTACCTAATCCATGGAAACTAATATTTAATGTATTTACTATTCATAACAGTAAAAGATTATGTTAAAATTAATAAATAATATAAAAATTAATGATTCCAATTGTGAAAACAACTATCCAAATTCAATTCATTAAATTGGTATATTCTAGTTTGTAAATACACCCATTGACGCAACGAAAATGCTAGGCTTCAATGCAGAAAATTTCCATAGGTATATAAGATTTAAATATTAAATACATTTAAATTTACTAAACTGTATTGATGATTATATAATTGAATTAATTTTTTGTGAAAAAAATTAAAATGTAAATTTATACAAAAAATAATTTAAAATGTAATTATAATTTTCAATTATATTTTGAATTTTTTACTATTTTCAAAATATTAATTTTTTTTGATAATTTCAAGATATAAAACTATGATAATTTTAATATAATTATTTTAAAAATGATGTTAATTTTTTTATTTGAACTTTGAAATATAAAAAAAATACAGTTTTATGAAAAATAATACCCTTTTTTAAGAAATCATTTATATTAAATTGAAATTATTCTTATTTTAATTTATATTTAGCGGATTACCACCAGACATCTATAAAAAAATATATTTCCTAATTATTTTTATTTATCATCATCCCATAAATTTTTCTATCAATGATAATGTGGTTTCTTTGGAATAATTTTTTAATATTTTTTTCATTTAAATGTGATGTTTCATGCATTTAATGATATCGAATAGATTGAATTTTATCGACAAGAAATAAAATTCATAAAACATAAAGTGTTTTATACTAATTCTAAATATTAAGTCTATATTGTAGAAATTAATTTATAATAATAGTGTAAGAATCGAAAAACAAAATTTAACTATAGATAAATTTTTTCTAATAATTATACATTAGGACTAAATAAAATTAATTCTTTTTAATATCGATCAATAATAATTAGATTAATGATAATTCTTTATTTTAATACATAGAAAATAGTTTTCATTGAAATGATTATTCAATAAGGATCAATTTAGTTTAATACATTAAAAAATCTGAGAAACAAATCCCTTGAATAATGTATCTTTTTAATAATATATTATTTTATTTGTACTCCATTAAAATTATCCATTACCGTAATATCAATGATATTTTAAATTGTAATTATTTTTTAAAACAAAATTTATTAAAACAATACATTTTAACTAATTTTTTAGTATATATTTAAAATTTATAAAAACTTATTTAATAGTAAATACAAAAAAAATATATTTTATTTTGAAATCTAATTTATTGCTATAATAATATTATGTTAATATTTTACAAAATTTGATACAATGAAACCCTTAAAGCCACTTCGTAATCCTTATATTACAGATATACAATTTTTATTGTCGTGATTGCTGGGTCAACAGGCATGGATATTATAGTTATTTCATTGATTTTGAACAAATCCAATATATTATTTCACTAAAGCTATACATTATACTTCAAATTGATCATGGATAGGAGAAAACCTAATTATTACCCCCAACATCCCAATATCTGTTAAATTATACTAATTTATAAGGCTTTTTCTTCCTGATTCCATAAGTTGATTCTTTATATATAAAATGAAAAATGTGACAATATGAATTTTTCTTCACTATATCTAAAATTATATTATAAAATCCATTTTTAATCGAGTATAAATTATTATTTCCACTTCCTGTGTAAATCAACTTATTTTATAAAATAAATGTATATACCAAATATTCATATAATCCTAGAAATCATATATTCCAAATTTTTATATAAAAAATAACCACATAACTAACTCATACATATATAATGCTCGTATGATATATAGATACACACACACATAAACAAATATGTATCCCAACATAATTCATCAAAAATCATATAATGAATTCACTCATTCTATTTTTTAATTTATTATTCATATTTATATTGTTTCTAATTAACTCCAAAATTATCATTCGAAGTATGGACTTCATAAAAGATTGATATAATGAGAATATAAACCATGTTTTATTTGTATTTTCTTCATGATTTTATAGTTATATAATTTATTTAAATAGGGATCATTTAATAATATTTTTATTAACATGATTGATAATAAAATATTTATCATCTATGAAAAAAGGAATTGTTCATTTAAATTGGGTGATGACTGTTAAAAAAAATGTCTAAAAAATGTTGTTTATTAAGAAAAATTAAACACAAGAAATATGTTGTGTTAAAGTCTGTTGGGTGATAGTGGTGGTTTAGACCAATGGTATTTAATATCTCATATACGTCCAAAGAATATGGATGTCTTAGACTTTAAAAAAAATATAATTGGTTATTTTTTTCATAGTTTATATTTAAAATGTCTGAGTTTCATGGATGTTTCACAATGGGACATCTATAATGTTTTCTAGGTGTATAAATTTTAATTTATTTGGATTATGGGAACATGGTGGAAACTTATGTTTTTTATGTATGCCTTCAAAATACCATCATAATTACAAATAAAGATTCATATAAATTAATTTGAAATAAATTATCATTTATATTTTTTGTATATATGTTAAATGATAGTGGTTAAAATATGTGATAGTAATATTTAAATTGATTGGTGTCGTCTTGTGAGTAGTGATCATTGGGTTATAATATAGATCATGTATTTATGTATTTATTTGGTTATATTATGGATAATCTTATATTTTGTAGAACTCTATAAATTGAATATCCCACCTTGTGAATGAGAAGTAATTATTATCAATGATTGTCATTGGTTGTTAATAGATATCAATTATACTGCAAGATTTCATTTTTCTCAATACGATTATAATGATCAATGTCAATAAATCATGGATGAAGTCCAAAAGTCATGAAATTTCATTTAAAATTTGTATATGACAAATGAATGTAAAATTAGATTACATCATATTTCTTATCAATTCATAAAATTACATTGTATATTATACTTTAATAATTCTCATAGTATATAAGAATTTTTTTGAACTGGTTTTATGATAAAATATCTTGTTTAAATGGTGTAACATAGTTCTCAACAATTTAGAAGATGAAAATGATGATTTTATTATTGAAAAACATCGATAAAAAGTTTATTCCATAAAGAGTGGAAGAATATATAATGGTGACCATGGAAAATTGATGTTCATGTTATTTACATGATGTTATTTTGAAGTGGTGGACATCCAAATGATTGATGGTTGGCTTTTGTTTTTAATTGATTGAGTATCTCACAAAGAATTTATTATAAATATTAATGGGATGTTATTTAAAAAATAGGTCAACCCACAATGAATCCTTACCCAACCCCATCCTATATGAGTAATTGGACCTAGAGGTCAACCATTGCTCAATGTGATCTATAAGAGCCACCGGTATAGAATTATATAAAGGAATCATAGTCCCTGTGATGATTACATAGACTCATGCATAAGGATCATAGAGGGAATGTCCAAATACATGCATATGATGGTCTATAATCCCGCAGGGAAGCCTATGGAAAATTTCTTCCATGAAACATGTTAGCATGGTTTGTGTATTGTACCCAAATGCCGACCCAGACCTTGGCTCAAAGAAATGACGATCACCACATAATTGATATAGTGATGTGAAGTAGCTATGGGATTTCAATGGGGTATGGAATGGGTTTCCACCTTTAATTCATTTAAGAAGTTTTTATTGAATAAAATCCAACTAATCAAATGGATTAGTTTCATATAATATCCCATTATCATCGGTTTGAATAAGTTGTTTACATTATAATATGATTGGATCAATTTAAACCTCCCGTATATCGACAACACTATTATTCACTAGATAAGATGACTGAACCACTATCGATCAATGCAGAGGCCATCATGGTCCTCTTTAGGTCAAAATAATGTGGTGAACATAATCAAAATCATAATGAAACATATTTTTCATGATTTTTAAATGCTATCTTAACCCATCTATAAGCTCAGTTTCTTTATGCCATTCAATTAGTCAATTAAAAATGATGGACTACAAGAATTTTGTATAATAATATTTAATAATTTTTGTTTATATGAAAATGATTCTATTAGCGCAATGGAGTTTCCAGATCATGAAGAAAAATTCCTTGCTTTTTTGTGTCATTCTCACTTCTGTTTGAAGGATTACAATTTGTTTTCATTGGGAATTGAAACAATTGATTTTCATGGTGTAAATATGAGTATTTTTTTAACTAAATGTGGAAGAAATAGATATTCTAATAAAAAAATATTGAATCCCTAAGGCCATGAATCATGTAAACATTTTTCTTTTTTAACCATTATCTATTATAACAAATATTGATAATTCTCTGAGTTTTCTGTTACATAATCATGAAATGAGTGGTGATCCTTAAAATATTTATAAAAAGGGGAGTATTATTGCCCTTTATTTATCTATATTCAGATCAGAAATTTTTTTTATTTCATGAATAAGTTTCACATCCATTTGATATGAAGCTCACACACTCATGTGTTTTTTGAATATTTAATAACATTACATAGAATAAATAATAATAAGCACTTCATGAAATCAACTTGTGTTCACAGACTTGAGGTATATCATAAAGATTTGAGCCACAAAGAAATGTTGGTGTAATACACAATGAGTTATGGGATGATAATGTTCCACAATATAATTATATTCTCGAAGAAAGGTGAACTTTTGAAAAATATATTATGAGAATAAGAATATATTTTCTTTCAGTGCACATGTATAGTGAAAAAATGAAAGTGAAACTATATACAATCTTACATAAAATATACCTGAGATATTCCCACTCCCGATTTCATGATGATGAGATGATCACATTATTTTTTAATGAAAGAAAGAGTTATTTATCCTAGTTTTATAAATATAATTAAATTTTAATATAGTTCATATATTCATTACATATATCTCTTAATTTCATGGATTAAATATCACATAAAATATCATACAATTATATTTTATATGTTTTCTGG
This sequence comes from Viscum album, assembly GCA_963277665.1. NCBI lineage: Eukaryota > Viridiplantae > Streptophyta > Magnoliopsida > Santalales > Viscaceae > Viscum > Viscum album. Next base: position 670,880 of record CAUJRU010000211.1, read on the forward strand.
GGCTAGTGGTTGAATGAATATGATAGTTCCATGTTGTTCCACTTGTGTGTAGATTACCTATGGAATACTAATAATAATTAAATGTTCTTTTAATGTAATATTAATTATAATTCATTCATGGAACATGAAAAAAACATGAATTTATAAGAAATTTGTTTAGAAGATGTTTTGTTCATAATTCCAAGAATATTTATAATGCATAAATAAGATAATAGGATTAGTGATGTTAATTTCTTGTTAAAAAATATACTATTTCATGTCAAAGATATCAATAATATACTCAATTGATAATATTTTATATCAAGGAAGTCATGTAATTCAATCCACAATTATAATCATATATCATCTCGACCAAAGAATAATTTAATTATTATGAGGCTTAGTAGAGAAGATAATTCATTTATTTAGTAATCACAATGAATTTTCTGGTAATAAAAAATTAAATATAAATATGATTTAGTGAATTAATTTTTTCACTGAATAATATTTATATAAATACACTTCTATTCTCCATTTCATATATTTGTCAATCAAAAATTATTTCTTTAAGAAAAGGTGATGGGCCATGTTGATAACCGTTGAGTAAAATTATGGTCAGAAGAATTCAGTGAACATCCATCCACAAAATATTCATCTAATTCTGGCTGGTAGAATAAGATTACAGTGAATAATTCAGCTTTCTAATAGTAATATGTATGGAGTGTTTATTATTAGCTACTCTGAATGTGACAATGTGAAGATAAAGTTATTTGAATAAAAAATCAGAACCACAACATCCAATTGTAGTGTCAACATGTAGAAAATATTAAATGTATTACAAATTACATTATCACAATAGTCTATACTATATTCAACGGAAGTATAAAGATCCAAAAAGTGTTTTATAACATGAACAATCAATTTATTATAGTAAATTTATAGTGTAAGGGTATTTCATACATGTTTTAACTACATTCATAAGATTTAGTTATAGTGGCTGTGTTGTTGGATTAATATCCTAAAGAACAAAGGAAAAACTACTTAGATTAAGTTGTGAGCCTTGTAATGATATATTTTTTAGTCATTAATTGATTTCAAGTATTTTATTCAAAATTAAATATAGAGCATATTAAGTTAAATATCAAAAATGGGCATGATTTAAAAAGATAAAAAGTCGTTATTCGATTGTAAATTCACCAAAAATGACTCACCATGCATCCTAGAATTTGGAATATACTAAAATTGTCCTATCATGTTGTTTCAAAGCCATGTTCATCCTCTATTTGATTCTCAATAGTGATGTTATTCTCTATTTATGATTTGATTTTTATTATCGATTATACAATGAAGTATAGTTTTGTTAAAGATTTATTTAACTCAAAGAATAATTATATATATTCCAAGACCATAATGAAAATTAAGATTAATGAGAATAAAAAGTTAATCAATAAGTCACTCAATTAAAAAGAAGAGTAAGTATATTTTTCTCAATTAATTTAAAAAATAATGTCATAATAGGCTTGTAATGTAATGATAAGGTGGCACAAGATTCTAAAAAATATGGATAACCTATAGTGGTTAGGATGTATATGTTATTACATTTTAAAACATTCCTCATGATTCAGATTCTATCCCAAGTGAATATTTTGATCAATATAAAACATAAAAATAACTAGCAGTTGATCATTTTAGAGTTTATCTTTATAGTATTCTTATTGATAGTGAATCAATCGTTTGTGAAGTATTTAAATTCATGTTGTAAGAGATCACAGATATGGAAGGTGAAGATGATGTCTTTGAGAAGAAAATGTAAGAAAAAAATATAGAATTTTTAAATAACTATATATAGGTTGGAACCATTGAATAAAAAAAAAGGAAGCATGATATATGTTCATAAATATGCCTCAAATAATATAAAGGGAAATAATTAGTAAAAAAGACTCTAAAAGAAAATACATATGAAATTGAAGAGAAATTAGAAAAAAACACTAATTTGTGGGGTTTTCAATGGGTTGAAATATCAAATAAAATCATGTCAATATACACTTTGATTAAAAATTATGTTAAGTTGAATAAATATGATTTTGATAGAATGATGAAGATATGTGAAGAGAATATTATTGTTATTGTTAGTCAGAAAGTAATCATCAATATTAAATTGCTATATTTTTAATATTTATTCTATAATGATTAGACAAAATATAATAATACATAAAAAATAAGGGGGAAATTTCTTCTACTACTCAATGCACAATGAAGGATTCTAATGTTGAAATACATAAAAATGTGACAACAAGATCATGACATTTTTCAATAATATATCACTTCAATCAATAAGAAAATATATACCGTGAATATCATCCTATACAATATTTTCTATATATATTTTAATCAATAATGAATGTTGGTATGCAAATTTATACATATAATGGATTAAGTGATGTGATAATAATTCTAAAATTATGTATAAGGTAAATAGAAATAAAATATATAAGTTTGTTTCCCATATTGAACACAAAAACCCATGAAGAATACCTCACATTCAAATATATCTGATATCTAGAAATTTATATTTTCAGGTGAATGTTTGTTCTGAATCATATGTTGGCATTGTTCACATGAGTTTTAGTAAAATAAATAAAATTATAGATCTTAATAAATTCCAAAATCAATGGTGGAGAAAACTATATTTTAAGAAGAAATACCCCATGATCTATATGATTTTGTATGAAACAAATAGGTTTGGGACAGTTGATAACATCTAGGATATTTTGACCTAGTTTTTTGGTAAATTAAAATTACATAATTTTACTTATAATAAACATAAAATAATTATAATTAAAAGATATAAATGTTTAGTGTCTTGTAAATTTTTTTACAATACATAACATTTAAAAAATAAAACATAAAAATTTCTTTAATTCCTTCTTTATAGGCTTCTTTTCTCCCCTTGAATTCTCATTAGTACAAGTAGCCACCTTATGATATACATCATTGAAATAGGTGAAATAAAAAACTTGTTATAGGATATACAAGAATGGGATATAATATAACATGGGGTGAGAATAATCATATAATCATTATCACAATCATGGGATCATGCATTAAATAAATTCATGGAATGTGGAAATGCATATAAATGAAACATCTCATCATAGTGGTCAACTACCACATATTGTTCTGATCCAAGATATACAAATGCTAAAAATCATTTCACTTTTCTCATGAGATACCTGACATTACTAAATACATTGGAGTTATATATTATTATGGGTGCACCCCCCACATAATAACATTTACATTGCACTATATAATTTAGACACACCTATCAAATATTAATATTTACAGTATCATGCATTAAAAAAGATCATATATCATTCATAAACATAAAATAAATCCTGGAAATCAATGGATTTCATTTTATAAATCACAGATTCAAAATATTTTGGTTCACAAATGATATAAGGAATAATATACTCGATATAAGAATCATCAACATTGAGTGAAGAAGAAACTACCTTGAGATGTTAATGTTTTTTGATGATAACAGTGATTTTGGAAGACATTTTTATTATCGTAAAATAATTTAGAAAACATGTATATCCAAAAATTTTAACATGATGATGAAATTATATTCATGTAATATCCATTATGAAAATGTTGTGAAAGAGATAAAACCCAAAGAAATAGAGTTGGTTTTAGAATTCCCCTTACCTAATGTATGAATTAATTGTTCAATTTTGTATCTTATATAAAAAAATTATATTCATTAATTAACAAATCCAGAACCTTTTATACATTAACTTGGTTAATTAAAATTTTATTAAGTTAATTTATGGGATTTTGTATGAGATATAGAGTCTGATTTCATCGTTCATTCTTTGTTTTCTTGATCAGTTCACTTGTATACATGAATGAAAGTATGCGTAAAATGATGATAAATATATGGAATTAGTATTATATATTATCATTGATAATCCATATGTTTAAATGATCTTATAAATAATTTTTTAAATGAGAATGAATCATTAGATAAATGTTATTGAACATCATTTTAGGTTATATTTTGTAGTTTTTCGATCACAACAACATGTTTCGTTTTATCATTTAGCATTATGTATATATGTTACTTCCAAAATAGAAATTGGGTTTTAACATATATTTTATAAAACTTTTCGTCGATTATAATGCTATTATAAACATTATTAAGGAATTAATGGAAAATGAAATTGCATCGCCCTAGATGATGGTATATTGACACATCATGTGAAATGATTTCATTTTTAAAATTAACGTGAGTGTGGCAGGTGTTTAATGATTGATGTTTCATTAATCATATATAATTATAGAATATGTATGTTACTGGGGTTATCAGTCAATTATTATGAGTGGAGGTGGGGATATAAAAAGAATACAAAAGAACATGAAAAGAAATTGAATGTAATGAAATAGGAACATATGTTCTAAATTTCTCCCCCTTTAGAACCTCCATAGGGAAATGGTTTTGGTATTTTAAAAATAAAAATATAATATGGACTTGTAGAAGAGGCTAGGGAATATTTAATTTAGAATTTTTGGAAATCTCAGTGCTTGAGTAGTGTTAGGAGAATAGGGGTGATGGGTGGTATTTATTACTCAGGAGAGGGGTGGGTTTTAATTATTATATTCATTATTTTATTATTTCTCTAAATACTATGAATATTTTGATCATTATCACTAAATATAAAAAATAATGAATTATAGTTCTATATTTTGGGCTTAAATTTTTCATTACATCATCTATGATTCAATAATTCATGTATTTAGGTTTTATTGTAAATTATCATATTTTACTATTCATAAAAAAATCAATTATTTTATAAAAATACTAAAAAATCACACTAATATATTTTCATCATATAGAATTAAAAAATGACCTTCATTATATGATAATATTTTCCTAAAAATGACTAATTTATTTTTAAATTAAACTCATCATTTACATGGAAAATACATATTTTAAAATTATAACTCATTTTATAACACTTTGAAACATTACATAAAATCTCATAAAATTTCTTTTAAACAATAAGAAATAAACTTATTAATTTATTAAAACATTTTATTAAAATAAATTTTATTTTTAACTAGTAATTTAATCATAAAATTGATAATAAATATTTATGACTTACAAAAATTCCAACACAAAATTATTAATTTTTTGAAAAATTATTTATTAAGACTGTGATATAATTATACCATACTCTCATTTACATGATTCTAAAATTTAATTTAGAGATTCATTGGTGATGTACTATTAATTTTTCTATTTCACTATTTATAAATTTCATTTTACAATTCATAAGGCCTGGATACTATTTCATCAGTATTAGTTCTCAAGCATCTATAAATATTTATTATTTCATTAATTATTTAATTAGAATGTTTTTATTATGGTGTATATCTAATTTTATTTCATTTGAACTATATTAAATTACTATAATATTGAAGAAATTCAATTGATAAATGGTTGGGTCTTAATATTCTTCCCCCTTATGATATTTTTTCCTCAAACATTTATTTAAAATAAACTGGTGAGTGTACTTATCCTTCATCACCTCTTTTGGTTCCCATGTTGCTTGTCCATACTTCTAGTTCCTCCACAACCAATTGAAAACGTGGGTTGAATTATTGTGTATGACCTTTTCTCTTTGGTCCATCATCTTTACTAGATTCTCCTCATATGGGAAATCATCTTCCATCTATACCACCACTGAGTTTTGTAAATATTTGGTATGCGGTATATACATCCACGAGAGTTATATGTAGAACATATAATGAAATTTATCTAATTTGGTGTAATTTCAAATAGTTTGGCCACCAATCCAATGTGATCATGGATCTCAATGGGTCTAATGTACTGTGGGAATATCTTTCCTTTCTTTATAAACTACATAACTCCCTTTATTAGTGACTTTCAATGCAATTGTTTATCTCTAACATTTAAATCCAATTCCCATTGACTGTTGTCAGTATCTCACTTTTTATATATCTAAGAATCATTGATATGTTTCTTGGTGGACTGAACCTTTTCTCCCATATCTTACACAAGAATAGTTCCATGTAGATTTTGGTCTCAATCTTTATCACAACAGGTTTGAGATCTACATCGCTTTCTAGATAATGATTCATTGGGAGCCATATGAATACTTGAGTGGAAGATATTATAGTATGAGAACTCAAGAAATAGGATATTCTGATCCTATTTACCTATTATCTATAAACAATAGGATCTTGGCATGTATTCGAGCATTTGAATATTACATTCATATTGGACACTCGTTTGGTTAGATATGTCATTCTGAAATTTAATTCAGTACTTAAATCATGTTGAATACTCTTCCATACATTAGATCTGAACATTGGATTGTGATCTATGAAAATTGATATTTGAACCTCTTGAATTCTAACTAATGTCATCACATACTTATTTGAAATTTTTTCAAATGATGGATCTTCCCAAATATAATAAGATGGGAAGTCTTCATGATTCGTTCCACCACAACCCATATCACATTATTTCCTTTGTATGTCTTTGGGAGAGTAGTGATAATGACCATATTGAAATTATCCCATTTCTACATGGTTGTGAGAATTTTTTTGAGCATTAATTTGGACATCTAGAACCCTTCTTAATATGTCTAACATATCATGAAGCTTGAGATATATTATATAATTTCCTTCTTCATGTTGTCCAAGAAGAAGTAATCTCCGAGATCACATCACTTATGGGTGATACTAGGATTAATGGAGATATTTGAGATATATGAATTATCATATAGCACCATTTTTATATCAGGTGATGAATCAATACAAATCCTTCTCCAAACCAAATCACACCATCATCATCGATATAGAAATCTTTCAGATTCCATTCCTTTACTACATTTACCATCATTTATAACTCTAGATCATCCCTTTGTGTCTATTTAATATTAAATTGGATAGTTGGTTGGGAAATCATTTGTAAAATAGAGTATTTATTCCCTTCTATTATGATTTCAAAATCTATCCATTTATTATCCATGAATATATATTCTTCCTCAATCCACAACATTAATAGAGTACCTAGTTCTTTTCTACTAAGAGAATCGAATTTCTTGTATACATTTCCATGATGATAGTGAATAGAGAAATTGTATTCTATGATTATCTCTAACCATCTCTCTTGTCACATATTGATCTCTTTTTTGTGAGAATATATACATTAGGTTATTTTGATCGACATATATGTAACATATCAAACCACAAAGGTAGTGCAAAAAAAATTTAAGGAGAAAATCAAAGATTCTAGCTTCAGTTCATGAACCAGTTAGTTATTGTAATGAATCCACAATTCTTTGTAAGGTGTTCACTATGAAATATTCAATTTTCATTAGTAAACAAATAAATTAATTTTTAAGATAATCACATTATATCACACGAATTTATAATCTTTTGGGTATGGGAGTATAGGAGTAGTTATTAACCTCTTATTTATATCCTTAATGCTTTCCTCACATTCTTACGTTGATACATACATTACATTTTTCCCTGTTAACTTAGTTAGTCATATTGATAATCCTGATAGTTTTCCTACAAAATGTCGGAAGTACCCTACTAATCCATTAAAAAATGCGGGTTTCTGTGACAATAGAGGGTATGTGAGATTCCTCAATTTATTTTTTTAAGGGTCTATGAAAATTACCTCACTTGTAGTCACATTTTCTAATAATGGGACCTTTTGTATCTAAAAGTCACACTTGGTAATCATTGATTAGAACATCTACTTCATTAACATCTCCAAGAAAAACCATAGAAGTTCATAATGTTCATCTTTTATCTTAGATTATATGAGAATATCATCTATAAACAGTAGAATGAATATTTCTAGGTAGTGTCTATTGACTATATTAATTAAATATATGATGATTATAGGGGAATTAGTATTTCCAAAGGGAATCACAACAAAAAACTCATAGCGCCCATACATTGTATACAAGGTAGTCTCCTTAATATATAACCTCTTCACCATTAGCTAATTATATCTGGAATTTAAATTTACATTTGAGAAGTACTGATCTCATTGTGATCTTATCGAACAAGTCATCAATCTATGGAAGAAGATACGTATTCTTTATGGTGATCTTGTTAGGCTCCCAATAATCGATATATAACTGTATTCATCCATCCATCATCATGAAAAAGAGCCGTAGAACTCCCCATGTTGATGAACTAGGGAATATGAACCCATTTTCCAATGTACCATGATATTTTCCTATAATGCCTCCATTTCAATAGGATCTATCCTATATGATCACATTGATTTTGGAGTATCTATAGATATGTGTTATATTGTGAAATCTACATCACGTTATTGGAAAATTTCTGGTAACACTTCATGAAATACATAAATATATTACATATTAATGGGTATTTCCTCTTGGTTGATATCATCCTTTGACTCAACCACTTATGATAGGTATTCTTATTAACATGGAATCAATACCCAAAGCATTGAATAAAATTCCAAAAGAGTTATATTATCTTCCATTCAATTGAATACAGTCCTGGTATATAATTTTTATTATAAATATGTATTTCCATTTCATGGTAATTTATATGATATCTATATAATGAGAGACACTCCTTTCCCATTATAGACTGAAATTTTTCAAATGGGTGTATCATGAGGTTTGCTGGAAGAATATTGCCATATAATCCATCATGAGATGAGTCCAGCACTTGGTTACAGATGATTTCACCACATTGTGTTTTTGAAGATATCTATAATTCCCGGAATTGAGAATTCAATTCAATAGTTATACAAAATGTTAATGATATATAGGAATTAATTGACCCATAATCAAATAAGACATATATGTTCTTGGGTCAATTGGATGTGTACATTGTATGTCTTAATTTTCTTTCTACAATTTGCCAGTAGTGATTCCATATACCTTAACATTTCTCCTTTAGATTTGGTTGATGCGGAAATTGATTACCCACAAGTACTTGTGTTTTATATAAAATTATTTCATTGTTCCCAGACTGTATACATTTGTGTAATTGGACCATGGGTGGAGCTATCCTTTCTTCCAACAAATTTTTATATTTCCATGTAACTTTTCAAAAATAATTAGTTTGGTGGACATATCTCACACATTTTATTTATCTCCCCATCCCTTTGAGGATGTTACCATGATACTTCATAAAAATTTTTTGACATGTGGGTGGTTGATTTTTCATTCCACATTTCTCATTAGATCATCCAGCATGAAACTACATATTTTGTTTCTTATCACCATGGCCATGAGGCCATTCTCTAAACTCAATCTGTTTATTCAGATCACATAGAAAAACATCTTGATAATTCAAAATGTCTAAAATTAATAGACCCTTTATGATTTGGTTTTAATCCACTAAATAATAAATTAGTTTTTATATCATTATTTATAACAAAACCTAATAAATACAATGCAATCCTTATGAAATTTTATTTGTAGGTTATGATCGATTCTCCTTCTATTTTATTCATCTCTATGAATTATATATCCATCTTTGTTTAATTATTTTGAGGTAAATACTTGTTAAGAAATATTATCTTATTATCTTCCCACTCCACCTAATGAATTCCATCATTCAGAATAATGTTCTAAATTATCTCCCACCATTGATCGGTCTCTCTATATAAATAGTAAATGGATGGAGTAACTTTCTCCATCTAAGAACAGTGAAGTGTAGAAATGATATTCTCCATAGATTATATCCATGGTTCGGTGAATGGTGGATCAGATGATCCACTAAATTTCAGTGGTCATTGCTGCATAAAAATGTTTATTGATAATATCTACCACATAAATAAAGTCATATGTAAAAAATTATTCATTTTTTTCATGACCTACGTCAACTGGTTAAGTCTCACCAATTAATTTTGAACACCACCTCCCAATCAATTGGTGGTGTAAATCATGAAATCAATATATTTTCCATCAAAAGGGTTTTTAGTTTGGTTTCTCCTAGTTCCAAATATAGTGACCCAAGCCTTTACATATAACATTTCATTATTTCAAGCATAATTAATCATTATATTACTAGCCAAGGATCGTTATGTCTAGTTTCATGGAAGAATATGTATATAAAACATAATACATTGGGCGAAAAAACACATCTTTATTTAATCTCTATAATGAGCTCCTAACTTCCTTTGATCCCTTACTTCTGCATAGGGTACCCTGGGGAACAAATGAACAAAAGGATGAGCTGAAATGCCATGTAACTGAATGATTAAAATGATATATCCTATACAGCTGAATTAGGAGGAATGACATAATGATATCCAAAAAATGGAACATATGAAATAATATCATATAATCATAGGATCATATAATCATGGGATCATATAATCATGGGATCATATAAACATTGAATCATATTAATGGGGTAGAATCATAAACCATTTCTTTAGTATGGGTAAAGTCTAACCACCAATCATGTTCCCCATTTTAGTATGGTTCAAGGTTAACTGCCAATCTCGTTTCACATCGCATCTCACGAGACTCAAATTTACCAATTCATTGGAGTGCTATTTCGGTTCACTCATCTCAACATTTTCCTAAATATTAATTCCACATAAATATTATTACAACATATATGATCATTCTCAATCAACATACATAAACATAAGGGTACCCAAAGAATTAATTGTGTGCCACAATCATGCCATAAAACATATCCAATGGGTGTATCATGAAAGTGTCCATGAAAGGAAAGGATTAGAACATACATTGACGTTTATAGGGTAAAATAGGCATATAAGATGGTAAGTAGTGTCAAACAAAAGTGACAACATATAAGAAATGTACTTTAGAATCATTAGCATTAGAACATTTCTGTGCGGTTAAGAAAAATACTATGTAAGTTTTCAAATAGAAAAGATGGAATTATTTTATATAAAACCAGAATTGAACCAATAATTCATTGATAATAAAAATTATGATTTTTAAAAATACAATGGTTTCTTAATACATATTTTAGAGTGCACATGAATTTTGGGTGAAAATGTGATTAGTCCCCTAAAACTAGTTTTCATATCAGAAAGCTCTAAGGGGATCATTTAAAAACATGTATATCCCCAAAAAAGTAAGGAAATGGTCTTGATATAAGAATATTTTACATTTAAACACAATTCATACGATTCACATAAATAAATAAGATTGAAACATTTTGAGAGAAATATAAGGCAACCCGAAAGAACAAAGATGGTTTGGGTAGAATTCGTTTCGACATTGTCAGTATGGTGGCAGGTGTAACAAAGATGGATTGATGAAAGTGAACATGGGTTTATCATCACTTATGAAGAAATAGGGAATTATGGGGGAGGTGTGTGAACACACCCCATAATTTGGTATTAAACACAAAAGGCATAACATATATGATAATTTTGATTGAGATTGAAAAGGAGAGGATCCATTACCTTAAATCCGTTGGTGTTATCCACTTGTTATTAAAGACCTGAATAAACAAACTAGGCTTATTAATTTATATGTCCACAACCTCATATATATAGAAATTATTTATTATAACCCTTTTCAGTTCATTCAAATCCATTTTGATTTGATACAAGGTTTAATTTCATTGTTTGGTCTCTCTTATTTACTTGGTTTTAAGAGATTGGTTCACTTATATTCAAGTTCGGATAAACATGAAAGTTGGAAGTGGTTATCATGAAATCAATTTATATTATATTAGTAAAGATCCAGGATGTCACATGGTTTTAAATTTAATTTTTTATTATAGCGATGTCGAATTATTATATAAAAACATTGTGAGAACTGTATTTTGTTAATCAGTGGGTTTGATTAAAAAGAACATATTTTAAGTTATAACATAATACAATTTGTACAAAAGGATTACAAATATATATATATATGACATATTAAATATATAATAATCTGGTTCAACCATAACACAAATGGGTTCATGATCAGAATTAATGATAATAGAAATTGATAAATTGTTGTCCTTGAATGTGCTAAATTAGAACATCTCAAACGGTGCATTCATTTCATTCAAATAATAGTGTGGGAAAAAAGGGGTGAAGATAATGAAATATCACATTATAATGGAAACATTACATTACATTAATGTTACTAGATTTATCATACTATTATGGTAAAGGGAGGTCAGGATAGAAATAAAAATAAATTTACTGAAAAGGAATGAAGGAATCAGAAATAGGGATTTACCTCGTGAGACATCCTCTTTGAAAACATCTTAAGAGGGGTGGTTTTGGTATTTTAAAGAGTCTAGGAGAGTTCGGATGTGGGGGAGGAACTTGAGGAGAGATTTGGGAAGAATATTGTCAAGGCACAAGTCATGAGAGGAGTGAAATGAAGAGGAAGTGAAGGGGGGTTTTATAGTGGAGGAGTAAAGGGATTTCATAATATTATAATCATTATTTTATTATTTCATCACAATACAAGGAATAGTAAGTATTCCATGACCAATAATAGTAAATGGGTCATGTGATTTCGATCCAAGGGTGGTGACATCATCCACGATTCTAGGAATAGTCTTATAATGTATATATATTGTAAATTACCGTATTTTATTATTCATAAAAAATTCAAGTATTTTAGAGAAGTAGAAAAACTTCACCCTGACCAAATTTCAATATGTAGAATCCAAAAATGAAGTCCAATTTTCAAAAATAATTTTCTAATTATGATTATTTTAATATTTTAAAAAATCATAATTTATTATCAAAAACCTTTTTAAATACATTCATTAACGTCTTATAAAATATATGTATATCGTACTTTCATCTTAAATATTATTTTTATACTATCAATGGTGTGGCTAATATTATTTCGGGTATATCACTATTAATAAGGGTATGTTACTATTCTTATGGGTAGGTTACTATTAACAAAAAAAATACTTTTTCCTTATCAGACTCCAAATAACTTACTGATTGCAACCGTGTATGTCATATTTTCCAAATTCTAAATACATATGTGACAAACATCTGTTTAAATGTCACTCAGAACATAGTATTTCATTATGTTGTGTTTTCATGTGATTTTAGTATATTTTTAAAAGAAATTAATTTCTATTTATAAAACATTAAGTCGTTACATTCTTCCCCCATATGTAATTTTTGCATCAAAATTTCATTTTGAATTGTCATAAAAAAAGGGGGTGGGTACCTTTGCTTCATTTCTTCCCCCAGTTCCCATGTCTCTTTTTCTTACTTATGGTTTCTCCATAGTACTTTGACCAGATGAGTAGTCTTGTTGCGTAGAACATTGTCTCTATGATCCAAGATCTTTAGTGTATTCTCCTTGTAAGAGTGATCATCCTAAAACTGTACTACCTTTGAAGAGAGTACATGTAAAGGGTCAGTTATGTACTTTCTTAAGAAGAATACATGACATATATCATGTACATTCGCCATGCTAGGTGGATGTTCCAGTCGATAGGCCACAACTCTGACTTGATCATGGATCTCTAAGGGGCTGATGTACATGGGACTTATGTTCCCTTTATTCCCATACATCATGACCTTTTTACAAAGAGATATTCATATAAATACCATGTCTCCAACTTGGAACTCAAGGTCTCGTCAACAGTTATCTGCATAACTCTTTTATCAACTTCCGGCTGCCTGAATATGCTGCTGAATGGTTTTCACCTTCTCCCCCATTTCATTAACCATTTCAGGTCCTTCTAGCTTATGCTCACCGACTTCAACTCAACATGCCAGTGTTCTGCAGCTTTTCCCATAAAGGCCTTCATATGGTTCCATTCGGATGCTCGATTGGAAACTATTGTTGTAGGAGAATTAAACCAGTGGAAGATGTTGGTCTCATCCTCCATTGATTTCTATATAACACGCTCTCAATATGTCATCTAGTTTTTGAATAGTTCACTTAGACTGGCCATCAGTTTGAGGATGATAGGTAGTACTGAAGTTTAGTTCAGTGTTCAGAGCATGCAAGAGACTTTTCCATAACTTCGAGGCGAATCTAGGATCATGATTAGATACAATAGATAGTGGTACTCCATAAATCCTGACCACTTCCTTGATTTAGATCTTTGAAAGTTGATCCAATGAGAAGTCCTCTCGAATCACAATAAACTGAGCTGTCTTCGTAAGAAGATCCACAATGACCCATATAGCATTATTTTCTCTAGATGTCTTTGAACATCTAGGGATAAAGTCCATGGTAATGTTCATCCATTTCCATTCTAGTATGGGTAGTGGATGCATTATCCCCTTAGACTTTTGTCTTTCTGCATTCAGTTTCTGATATACCATGCTCTTGGATGTATATTCAACAATATCCCTTTTCATATTGTCCCACCAAAAGTTTTCACGGAGATCTCGATACATCTTTGTGCTCCCTGGGTGGATAGAGAAGGTCGAGCTATGTCAATCAGTCAATAGCTCCTTCTTTATCCTGGGATCATATGTTATACATAATTGTGTCAAAAATATTACAACTCCTTCCACATCAATTTTTATGTTGGATGATTTCCCATTTTTAACAGATTCCACCCTTTTCGGAATTTCGACATCATTTCTTTGACCATCATTTATTATCTCCAAGAGGGATGGTTGAGAAATAATTTGAGAATGGATTGATGATGTTCCTCCCTTAATAATTCCCAAGTCCATCCTTTGAAAATATAATAAGATCAGATCCTTTTAAATTATTATCATTGATAATGATACTGGATATGTTCATCTTAGAGCATCCACCACCTAATTTGCCTTACCATGATGGTAGTGGATTGAGTAGTAATAATACATGATGAGCTTTATCCATATTCACTGGAGCATATTAATTTCTTTGTGTGTGAATTTATATTTTAGACTCTTGTGTTTAGTATATATCTCTCATTTCTCCCAATAGAGATAATGCTGCCAGATTTTTATCGCAAAGATCACAGCCGCCAACTCTAGATCATGAATGGGATTGTTTTTCTCATGGATTTTTAGCTTCCTTGAGGAATATGAAATCACTTTGTCATTTTTCATTAGCACCAGCATAATACATTCATAGAAGAATAATTATACATGATGAAGAGTTCTCCACTTGAATGGAGTGTGAGTACAAGAACAATGATAAGCCTCTATTTCAACTCCTTGAAAGAGTCATCACATTCCTCTATCCAAAGAAAACTTTACTACCACCCAAGTAAGCTTGGTCATTGGGATTGAAAATTGTGAAAAGTTCTTCCAGTATCATCCATTATACCTACCATGACCTAAAAATATGCTAATCTCCATTACAGAATTTGTCCTCAGCCACTATTCAATTTCCTTTGTCTTAGAAGGGTCCAAGGATATCCCTTTCCTGGTGATAAAATACCCCAAGAATGATACTTTATCTATCCGGAACTCACATTTAATGTACTATTCATACAACTTCTCCCTTCACAAAGTATTTAACTTAGTTTTCAAATTCACCTCAAGTTCCTCCTTACTCTTCGAGTATATCAGAATATCATCAATAAATACCACCACAAATTTTTTGAGGTAATCTCTAAAGACCCAATTCATTAAATCCATGAAAATTTCTAGAGCATTATTGATTCCGAAGGGAATCACTATGAACTCATATTGTCCATACCACGTTTTAAAGGCAGTCTTGGGAATATTTTCATTCCCTACCTTTAGTTGGCGATATCCCAACTGAAGGTCCACCATAGAGAAATAGCTGGACCCACGAAGCTGATCGAACAAGTCATCAATTTGTGGTAGGGGATAATTATTATTTATGGTGATTTTATTTAGCACACGATAATCAATGTAGAGGTGAATTGATCCATCCTTATTCTTGACAAAGAGGACTAGAGAACCCCACGGTGAATCACTCGGGCATATAATACTCTTCTTCATATTCTCCTGTAACTGCTTCTTCATCTCTTCCAGCTCTACGCGGGCAATTCAATATGGTTTCATTGGGACTGGTAGATATCAAGGGATATGTTCGATTGATAACTCAACCTCTTGGTCAGGAGGAATACCTGGACACTCTTCTAAGAATTCTTCAGTGTAATCCATCACGATGGGAATGTCTTCAAGCATGATTCTCTCCTTTGTCTCATAAATTTGTGCTAGATATGATTGCTCATAAGGAAACAAGATCAAAACTTGAGATGATGATTCAAAAGGACATTCATATTCCTCTTTACACTTGAAAATAATTGTAGGATGCTTCGAGAAGTGAAAAGTGATCTCCCATTCCTGACAGTTGACATTGGGCTTGTAAAAAGATAGCCAATCCATTCCCAAGATAGAATCCAACTCCACTAGAGGAAGAATAAATAGATTTTCTGGGAGGTTTTGTCCACAAACGTTAACCAGGGAGGAGTTATAACTCATGGATGCAATAATTTCCCCATTCCCAGTTTTCACATATCACATTTCCTCAAATTTTTAGGTGGTGTTTGAATAGTTCCACTAAACTTGAAAGATACAAAAGAATTCTTAGAACCAGAATCAAATAGTATGTTCGCTATTCTTGAATTAATAACTAGAATACCTATAACCACATTGTTTTCCATCTCCACCTCATAAGTAGTGATAGCATAAACCCTTCCTTGTTTCCTTGGAGGTTGTTGTAGATTGCCTTCGACAACCCTTGTCTTTGGGCAATTGTCGGCATAATGCCATAGCTCCTTGCAGTTGTAACAGTGCACTGCAGGCTAAGTGTTGATCTGAACCTTCCTTTCATCTTCTTCATTCATACGATATTTCATATCCCTTTGGAAATTCTTGGCCAGATGACCAAACAATCTGCATTTGAAGAAATTCTTGGTTCCAATAAGACATTTACCACGATGCTTCTTCCCAGAATTTTTACAAAGGGTAAAGTGAGGCTTCTTTCCATCATGGGATTTTTTTGATGAACCACCCACAATGATCCCTATTTTCTTCTTCTTGTCACTGGGCCCATGAGACCATTGAGAGTCTATAATATCAATTTAAACCATATGGTCATAACAACAAATCTCTGTATAACTGTCAATGTCGTGAATCTCAAACTCTTTTTGTAGACTCAGCTTTACTCCGTTAATGATGTGATCCCTCTTGCTTTCGGTATTCATGAAAAAGCCATAGGATTACCTTGAAATCCTGATAAAGTTTGTTTCATATGACTTGATGGACTCATCTTTCTTCTTCTTGAGTCAAAAGAATGATCTTTCCATATTGAGATGGAGGGTTCAAGGAAAATATTTTTTGAAAAACTTCTTCTTGAATTCCTCCCAATCTATGGAATAAATTTTTACTTGGGACTTTGTATTGTTGATTAGTGCCCACCATTGATCAGCTTCCCCATAAAAACAATAGACTACCAATATAGATTCATCCTCTTCTAAGTACTGGAGGATATATAATATCTTTTGAATGGAGTTAGTCCATTGTTCTGTGAGGACGGGATCAGAAGATCCACTAAACATGGGAGGCCTTTTCTGCATGAAGGATTCCATGACAACATTATCATTACTTGGAGGAGGAGGATGTTCCACCAGATTCATGTATTTATTCATTACTTGAGGCATCTGATCAAGTACTTCCATGAAGTTTTGAGCACCCTCTTCCATCACATCAGTATTATCTTTAGGGAAATAATCACATTTCCTATCACATTGGTTATTCGTACGAGTTCATCTATTTCTCAACATTAACTAAGCAAAATAATGTATAATTAGAGGTCTTGAATACTTAGTTTTTTACCATAAAAGGATACTTTTAACAGGAAAGTATAAACTTATAATGATGAAGTATATCCAAACATGCAATTCCTTAGGTTTTTATCCTGGTTATCGATGAACTATTTATTAACTTATAATAATTGTGGGATTTATTGTGCCTTAATAATGGTTTGTACTAAGATCATGAATCTACCAAATCATATCCCCTAGGAGTGTCATAACCAATAGTGCCACAATGCTCGTTGTCGTGCACCAATTCTCATTCGAGTCTATCTCAAAGCAGGGATTTCCAGTTTTACCTCTAGATACATATGTGCCAGAGCCGCCTCTACCTACATGTATCCAAAATAGGATGTATTTTCTTGATAAACTACTTAATCAATACTCACCAAAATTCAGGAATGTTTTCTTATACACTGTATCATCCTTAAGGTTCTCATTGAGGTGATATATTCCTAATCCCCAAAAATAACTAGAACATCCTCTGATACCAACTATAGTGAGACAAGGCTTTGCATATAAAATTTCATGATTTTTAGCATAATTAATCATTAGAGTTCAATACGAGGATCGTTAAGTCTAGTACCATGTAAGACTAGGAACATAAAACATAAACCATAAAACATGGGGATAAAAAAACACTTATCTTATTTAATCTCCATAATGAGCTCCTAACTTCCTTTGAGCCTCAAATTCTGCATAGGGTACCTTGGGGAACACATGACCAAAGGGATGAGCTGAAAATCCCAGTATGTGAATGAACATAAGGATACATCTTAAGAACATGAGTTATGAGTCATGACATAATGATATCCAATACACGGAAAATATGAAATAGTATTATATAATCATGGGATCATATAAACATGGAATCATAATATTTTGGCAGAATCATAAAACATTTCTTTAGTATGGGTCAAGGATATCCACCAATCTTGTGACCCATTACAGTACTAGTCATGGAAAACCGCCAATCCCATTTCACATCGCCTCTCATGAGACACAACATTACCGAATGAAATGGAGTACTAACTGGGAACACACATCAGAACATTTTCATAAATATTCATTCCACATAAATATTCTTACCACATAGATGAACATTCATAATCAACCATACATAAACATAAGGTTACCCATAGATTGAAATGGGTACCACAATCATGACATAAAAATATCCAATGGGAGTATCACAAAAGTGTCCAAGTAATGAAAGGATTAGAACATACATGGAAATTATCAAGGTAAAATTGGAATATAACATGGTATGTGGTTTAAAAAATAAATTACAAAATATAAAAAATGTACTTTAGAATCATTAGCATTAAAACATATTTGTGCAGTTTTAAGGTAAATACTATTCAACTGTTCAAATAGAAAAGATGAAATTCTTTTATAGAAAACCAAAAATGATCCAAAAAGTTTTTAATAATAAAAATACTGATTTTAAAAAGAAAATGGTGTCTTAAAACAAAGGATAGAATGCACTTGAAATTTGGTTAAAAACTCGGGTAGTCCTCTTAAAACCTGTTTGCTTATCAGAAATTTATGAGGGAATCTTTTAAAAACATGTATATCCCTGAAAGAAAGTGAAGAAAGGGTATTGATTTAATAATCTTTTTAAACTAACCAAAATTCATAATATTCACATAAATAGAAAATATAACAACATTTTGAATGAAAGATAATGCAACCTGAAAGAACAAAGAAGGTTCAGGTAGAATTCGTTACGACATTGTCGGCATGGTGTTAGGTGTATCTAAGATGGATTGATGAGAGATAAAGGTGATTTATAATCACTAATAAATCAATATCTCTGTATGGGGGAAGTGCATGAACACACCCCATCATTTTTTATTACCCAAAAAAGGCATAGCATAGAGGAAAATCTTGATTAAGAGTGAAAATAATAGGATCCCTTACATTAAATCTATTGGTGTTCTCCACTTGTTATTAAAGACATGAATAAAAAAATTAGTATTATTAATTAATAAATCCAGAACCTATTATATAGTTAATTGATTTATTATAACTCTTTTATTCCATTCAACGACATTTTGATTAGTTACAAGGTTCATTTTCATTGTTCGGGCTCGTCTCTTTACTTGGTATTAAGAGATCGGTTCACTTATTTTCATGTTCGGATAAACATGAATGATGGAAGTGGTTATCTAGAAATGAAGTTATATTATATTATTGATAATCCAGGATATCCTATGGTTTTATATTTAATTTGATTACTTATAGTGAAGTCAAATCATTATATAAAAACAATCTGTCAACTATTTTTTGATAATCAGTGGGTTTCATTACAAAGAACATGTTTTTAATTATATCTTAATACCATTTGTAAAAAAGGGTTAAAAAATTTAAAAAGGATATATGAAATATATAATAATCAATTTGAACCATTACAAAAATGTTTTCATGACCATAATTAAATATAATAGAAATTGATAAATTCTTGTACTTGAATGTGCTAAATTAGCACATCTCAAATGGTGCTTTCAATTCATTCAAATTAAATGGTTGGAAAAATGGAGGGAAGATAATAAAATATCCCATTATAATGAAAACATTCCAGTACATGTATATTACTAGATTTATCATAATATTATATATAAGGGAGGTGGGGAATGAAATAAAAAGAAATGAACTTAAAAGGAATGCAGGAATCAGAAAGAGGGATATACATCTTGAGACTTCTTCAATTGAAAGCCTATTAAGGGGAGAGTTTTTGGTATTTTGAATAGGATAGGATATTTTGTATGTGGGGGTGGATATTTGAGAGTTATATGGGCCGAATTTTGGCAAGGCAGAACTCTTGAGAGGAGTGAATTGGGGTTTTTATAGTGGAGGAGATGAGAGATTTCATAATATTATAATCATTAATTTATTATATTTTAACAAGACTAAGAATAGTAAGTATTCCATGACCCAAAATAATAAATGGGTCATGTGAATTCAAACCAAGGGTGGTGAAATCAGCCATGATGACAGGAATAGTCTCATAATGTATATATACGGTAAATTATCGTATTTTTCTATTCATAAAAAATTCACGTATTTCAGAAAAATACCAAAAATTCAATCTTACAATTTTCTGACCTGTTGAATCCAAAAATGAATTCAATTATTCATAAATAATTTTCTAAATATGATTTTTTTTATTATTTAATTAAAATCATAATTTATTATCAAAACCCATTTTCAAAATATTGATTAACTTATTTTAAAATATAGGTTTGCCGTAATTTCAACTTGAATATTAATTTTATACTATCATAAATGAGATTAATATTAGTTACGGTATATAACTATTCATAAGGGTATGTAACTATTCATATGGGTAGGTTACTATTCACCAAAAAAAGTTTTTCTTATTGGACTCCAAAAAACGTACTGATTGCAACAGTGTATGTCAGATTTTCAAAATTCTAAATACATAAGTGAGAAAAATTTTGTTTCAAGGTAACATAAAAAATTTTATTTCATTATGTTGTGTATTAATTTGATTTTATGACATATTTATAAGAAAGGAATTTACATTTATAAAACATTGGGTCGTTACACCAACCATTTTTCAAAATATTGAATTTTAGAAGAATACATCATCAACAAGTCATAAATAATTTATCCCTTTTTGTAATTAACTCAATGGAATGTCTTATGGGATCCCAATTGTAGAAAATAATATTGGGGGATTACATATACATTGAATCATATTATAGGTTTCCAATAAGGTTCCCTAATCCTAATTCCCAAATTAACTAAAATGTGCACTAATACTAGCTATAGAGACCCATATTTTTCTTACATTTATAATAAATAATTTTAATGAAAAAAATTAAATCATTATATTACTAGGATCCAAAGGTTTAATTACTTAGGAAAATTAGGACCATATAAAAAATTGGAGAAATGAAACCATAATTGTTTTTTAAAATTCTGTATTCTATGGATTAATATTTTCCAATGAATACTCCTTAGTACAAATAGTCACCTCATGATATACAAGACATAACTCGGTGATCAAAAATCCTAATAATAAGATAGATAAAAAATGAAACAATAATACATGGGGTGAGAATATTCATAACAGAATGATCGTAATCATTAGAGGAAGCATTAAATAACGGTATAGAATGTGGAAATTCATAAAAATAAAACATTATGTCTTAGTGGTCGACTACCACACATAGTTTTGAAACATGATGGGATCATTTTCATGGTGGTATCAATTTTCTAATTAGATAAATCACATTACAAAATTAATTGGATTAAAATAAAAGTTTTGGTGCACCCACCAGTTCACAACATTTTCATTGACCTATATAATTTTCGGTGCACCTGTCACATAATAACATTTACATTATCATGTATTCCACAGAGAATTTATATTAATCATGAACATAAAATAAAATATTGAAAGAAATGGTTTTTATTTTATAAGTCATAAATTTATTAACATTGTGTTTCCCAAATTATTGTAGGAATAATATACATGATATAACAATCATCAATGTTGAATGAATAAAAAGTAATCTTGAGAAGTATAATTTTAATTTTTTTGGAAGAAGCCTTCATTTGAATAATTTTTTTTTGAAATAAAATCATGTAGAAAAAATATATATCTCAAAATATTTATGAAAATGGGAAATAAAATGTGTTTATGAAATATACATACTAAAAATTTGGTGAACGTTGGAAACCAAAAAGAAAGAGAGTTGGGTTCGAGAATTCCCCTTAGCTTATGTCTGAATGCATTATTCACTATAATATCCTCAATACTCACATTAAATTCATTAATTAATGCATAAAAAACCATATATATATGAGTATGATTCATTATGATATTGTTTTGTTAATTTATTATCTTTTATATGAGTTATAGTGTTTAATTTCATCATTCATGAGTGTCTGTTTTCTTAGTCTCCATGATCAGTTCACTTTATACATGAATCAATATTCGTGTAAAATGACTATAATTATATAGAATTTTTTAAATTTTATAAATGATATACGAGAAGTTTAAATGTACTTATAAAGAATTTTTTTTATGGTATGATGAATAATAATAAGAAAAAATTTAATAATGAAGGATTTAGGTTAGATTTGGAAATCTTTTGATCCCAACTAACTAATTTTGTTTTATTATTTATTATTATCTGTATATGTTAGTTCCATAACATAAATAGTGTTTTGAGATATATTATAATATATTTCTCAACCATTATAATGGTATTATTAACATCCTTTAATGTGTTTAAAGAAAATGAATCTGCATCACCCACGATGTCGGTAAATTTACACTTCACGAGTGAATGATTTCATTTTCAAAAAAATGTGAAACATAGTTGTGCTTATTGATGGAAATTGAATTATACATATATAATTACAGTATATGTATGTTACATGAGTTATTATGCTCTTTGGATGAGTTTACATGATGACATAATAATAATGGAAATGACCATGAATAAAAATTAATTGAAAAGAAAGTGGAATTTACCTCATTAATTTCCCCTATTTGAGAATCTCCTTAGGGAACATGTTTTTTCATCATTTGTGACCAAGATCATTTGGACCAAGTTAACGGGATGGGGATGCTTACAGTGAATAATTTTTTAATTTATCAAAGTTTGAGAGGTCTGAGGGGATGAGGGAGTGAGATGTTGTATTTATAATTGAGGATAGGGGTGTTTTCTCATTCTAATATTCATTAGGTTATTATTTTATCTGAATAATATGAATAGATTGAAAAAAATCAATAATTATATTAAAATATTGTATTATAGTTTGACATTTTGGTCTTATATTATAATTATAACATTTATGAGTCCATTATTCCAATATTTAGCTTTTATGGTAAATTATCATATTTTACTATTCATAAAAAAATCAGTATTTTAGGAAACTAATGAAAATTAATCCAAACCATTTTTTAGTGTACAGAATTCAAAAACTAACTAAACATTATGAATATAATTTTATAAATAAGAGTAATTTAATTTTTAATTAAAATTACCATTTATATAGAAAATACAGATTTAAAAATTATGACTTATTTTATAAAACATTGAAAATTTCTTATGATCTCATGAAATTTTCATAAAACCATAATACATAAACCTATTAAATTGTGGATACATTTTTTGAATGTTAAATTAATTTTTAATTATAAAATTAAATTTAAAATAGTAAATAAATATTACTATGTAAAAAAAATTCAAACACATAATAAATAATTTTTAAAACATATATTTATGTCAACTATGATATTATTATACCATAATTTTAGTTATAAGGTGTGTAAATATTATTTATACATTTATGGGTGAGGATACTATTGTTTTGGTCAGTTTACTATTCATAAGGTTCATATTACTATTCTAAGGCCATGTTACTATTATCATCGATATTGTTTCCTTAATATCTAGAAATAATTCTTATTTAATTAAATCTTCATTTATAATGTTTTTATTTTTTTGTATAAGTGAATTTATGTGATTTATATTTTTTAAAATTACTATAATAAGGGATAAATTCCATTGATAAAAGTTAGTGTCGTTACATGGGAAATATAAAATGGAAGTGGTCATATGTTCGGTGTAACACCCCATGGTTTTACAAATAAATTTAATGAAATTCATGAAACACTAATTCTCTTCATAATGGAACTTTTTTTGAGGTTATGGTTATTAATAACCCTCGAAAGATAATTTTATTCTTCTATGATTTGAATTTTGAAAAAAGGGGCATCTACAGTTGTGATCAGTATGTTATATGGATTCTCATAGAACCAAACTACTTTTCTTGGAAAATACTAGCATACCCTTATGAATAGTAATATTAATAGTAATATGACACTTATGAATAGTAAATAATAATATTATTTATTAAATGTTAATATTAGTATATCTTGATTTATTTTTCACGGTGATATACAATTAGTAATAGTTTTAAAATTGTGATTTCTAAAATAAATTATGATTTATTTAAAAAATATATTAATAATACATAGAAAAATATATTTAGAAAATGGAGTTCATTTTGGAATTATATATGTCAAAACGTGGTTAGGGTGAATTTTTAGGATTTTTCTGAAATACATGAATTTATAGTGAATAATGAAATATAGAAATTAAAAAAAATATTATAAATTAATTAATTTCGACATCATTCCTGAGTCATGTATGATGTAAATGGACACTATTTAGAACTAACATTCACTTATTACTTCTTTGGGTCACATTATTAAAGAGTATTAATAGTCATTTGAAAATATATATTTAACTAATGATTAAAATAATGGAAAACCCCTCCTCTCCTCCACTATAAATACCACCCTCATCCCCATATTCCTCTCAAACCAGTCAATCATGTATTCTTGTCCAAGTTCTATAAAACATTCTTCCCAAACCCCTCCCCCACGTGAATTACTAGATGGACTCACCAAAAGGCCAAAACCAAGGGCCTTAAGGAGGATCTTAAGGATAATAGATCAATAGGTAAGGATCCTATTTCATTTTCTTGTGTTTTCTCTTCAGTCATTTTCTTTTATTATACTGTCTTGTCCTCCCATTATCCAAGAGAAATAAAATATCAAATATTATTTATATTTTGGATTGTAATCATGTTTATGGAATAATTCAACATCATTATTCCTCTCATCTTCCTCTTATTCTAAAAATACAAAACATCTCTAATGTGATGATTTACTATAATCGTAGATGATGTCTTTTTAATTTTCATTAGAATATTCAATAATGGATATAAAACAATTTTAATGGATTAAATAGATTATAAATTATATGTTATATACTATTTCATGTTCTGAATTTAATATATATATATATATATATATATATATAATTTTATGAAATATAGAGAAACATGTTTGTGATTATCTAAGAACCACAAAAGTTGTCTAAACGGACATTAATAAAGATTTATCTAATGATTCATCCTCATGACATATAACCTAAATGATTTATAAAATAATTTAATTTTCATTAAACTTATGAATAACATTTCATTCTAATACTATAATTTCATTTCAAAATGATAAGAAAATAAAATACAAACTGGTCATGGAAATCGTATAATGAATTGTAACACACTGAACCTAGTTACCCAAAGTTGATGCATTATTTTAATACATTTGTTTGATTTCAAGGAATCAAGTCATGAAGTACTGATCAGTTTAGTAGTCTTTGGAAAATTGATTATATTCATGAACGTTACATTACACTTTCTAATATACAACACAACATAAATAATCCATTGAGAACTCCAGTGTTCCCTTTATCATAACCCTGCATAATAATCATAATGCACTTCTTATAAATCCTGGGAAATTAAAACATAAGAAAGGGGTGGGCTCAAATGCACATTATGGGTAAATAATTTAGCGGAATCTATAATCATATAAGTAAAGATGTGTAATAAAAACAACATCCTTTTAAACATAAACTTGAACATAATATGGAAAAAATAAATCTTATATTACCATATTAACATGCACATGGATATTCTACTAGTAGAATAATCACATGTAATAACTAATTTCAAAAAAATGGATTGCATAGTTATTGACATTCATAACCACATAGTCAAGGCCTCGTTCCAAGACTACAAATAATTTTTTTCCAAGGCCTTGTGCCAAGACACTAGTTTGTCCCATTAGACCTACCGATGCATTGAGAAGCTATAGTGGGATCTACCTATCTCTTCCTATGTCGAATGCATTCCTCATATGAAAATATTGAAACATAACATAAATATTTGTATTAAAACTAGCATACGAAATTTCAATACATCACCATAAACCATGAATGGTGTAAAAATAACACTCCCATAGTCAAACATATCACAAAGCGTTCAATAATATATTGATTATTTTTATCATAATAAATCCACTTCAAATACGTTTAAAAACATCAAAGGATGTTGAAATAGATGAAATCAAAACTTCTTGAGAGAAATATCACCTTTTTGAAATCATTTAAAAGTCAAATAATTATAAAACAAAATATTTATTTTGAAAATAATCTTATAATATTGTAATGGAATCGTTGATGATTTAATAATGGCAGAAAATAGCTGCACCCACGGTATAAGTCAAAAAATATATTTTTACCCTTATTTTGTCAAAAAGATTAAAAAGGAACTTGATTGGAAAGTGGCGGAAAGAATCCGTTCAAAAAATTATTATGTCAAATAAGGGTATAAATGAAATTTACCCTATTGTCTATCAAATATAAATTTTTTTGAAATACATTTTTATGAAACTTGTATGTTGATGATAAAGAGGTCTTAGTAGATAATTATGTATAAAAAACCTTGGATTATGAAGAGATTGTGAAATAAACCCTTACCTTCTACTTTTCCATGGACGAGATTAGGATAACATCCAGTATAATGGTGAAATAATTTTTATTAAATTATACAAGAATCATATACATTAATATGATATCATATTGGATCTGTTAACATTTTTTTATTAATAATATCTTAGTATTATTGTTGTTTTGGGTGTTAACTGAATCATTTTCCTTTATATGATTTGTTATATATGTCGTGTTTATTATGGATAGGTTTTATCATATTCATATATAGAATTATATCATGTCCTTAAACATTATTATTTATCTCCAAATGAATATGATGGGGAATGAATCTAATCGTGTTCGTGGAGACAGTATTTCGTTCATATGCACGAGCGACAATATCATTCTTCTGATATTAAAACAATATATAATAGGATGTTATATCATATATATAGAATAATAATCATGTTATATTCATTATTTACATATGTTATAATCATTATAATACCGATCCAAATAATAATGTATTGAATAACAATGACACCATGATGTAGAGATGGTAAGCCGTACATATGCTTGTATGGTGACATGTCATTAAAAGGATGGATAGAATACCTAATATGGTTGTACTGTATTCATAATAAAATCCTAGTATATAGATGATATTGGACTTATTATTTTATAATGGAAATAACAAAGAAATAATCTGTGGATGAAGAAAGGAACTTGAAAGAGGGTGGTGAAATTATTACATCTTCTTTAGGTTATTCCATTTAATTTGAACAAAATGGCACATTAGTATGGATTTCTGAATAAATTAGGGCCCTTATGATGAAGGGAGGATAGTTTATAGAGTATTTTGGTAGAGTTTGTCCGGGCCAAAAGTCATTTATGGTGTGAATTAAAAACAAGGGTGACTTCCCTTTTATAATAGGGGTGAGGGAACCTTAGGAAAAGCTAGAAATATAATTTTATAATAAAACAAATTTCGATTTATAATGGCCCAAATGTGTATTATTTCTAGGATAAGGTGGGGATGGGTATAAAGACTCTAAAAAATATATTTTAGATAGGTTTGGGTCATTTTATTAACCTTATTCTTTAGATTTAACTCTTAGTTAATTAGTTTCACATTTACCATGTCTCTTTGTTTTTTATATTATATGGTAATTAAACCTACTATAAACTTATAATACAACCCCAAGTGGTTCATTAATCATAAAAATATCATTATATAAGTTTCTTGGCCGATATTTATATTATTATGAATATAATATCAATTAATAATATTTTATTTGTTTTAAAAACTCTTTTATGAGAATTTTTTCACTATTTGGAAATTGATTTTTGTGAATATTATAACAGAATGATTACATAGAAAAAAATTAATTAAATCAATAATAACATGTCATATGAACCTATAAAATTCTTATATGGCATCAAAACATTAATATTATATTTATATTAATATTTATAATACCATTTATTTGATTCGTTCATTAATAATGAAAATAACGAATCATCATTGTGTCATAAATAAAATTTATTATTAAATGTAAAAAAATTATAAATAAAATAACATTATATAGGAAATCATTTTAAATTTATAATAAATATTTATAGTAGAAAAATAACTTATATAACACAATGATAAAATTGTTTTACTGAAAGATATATGCCTGTGTCATTTTTGTAATAATTTAACTTAATTAATATAAAGTGTCATTTTCACATACAAAGGGATACATTGGGACCCAAAATCGACCCAAGGATGACCGAGGGTGGACATGTATCATCCAATAGTGTTAGGACACGTTTAAGTGTAATTTTATATTATTATAATATTATTTTGTTGCCCTTATTTACCTGTTTTACTCTTTAACAACAACAAATAAATGATTTACCGAAGTAATTATTCATAATGTCTAAAAAAAGTTACCTATTTAAAAAATTTGGACATCCTGATTCCAAATATGGAATCCATTTTTATAAATTCAAAAAAATAAGTGGCATAAATTAATTTACAATTAATTACCGCTGTTAAAACAAAAAACGTGTTTTTAAGAAATAATAACTATCAAAAGATTGACACTTGTTTGTGTCCTATTTCATTGTGAAATTATTTCCATTGACTAAAATTGGATTAAATGGTAAAAATATAACATAATTAAATTTATAAATCATTAAAATTTATTATTGATCAAGATAAATTATTTTGATTAAAAAAGTTGTTTACATTTAAAATATAGTATTTTCACTTTTCACCCAAATATGAAAGTTGTCATAAAAACACCAAAAATTTATTGAAACTGAATTTTTAAGTCTAGATTCTATAGAATAATTTTATGATGTAAAATTGGTTATATAAAAGATTAAAATATTGGATTTAAAAATGGTTAGCCTTTAAAATGCGGTAAAATTCCATTTTCTTAAGATTACTTCTTTTATTAGAAAAAAATGATTTTTTTACATTATGTCTAAGAAACTCATAATATGGATTTTAAAATTATAATTATTTTATAATGTTTATAAATCAGTTAATACTATTCATAATAGTTTTTGAACGACTAGTTTGGTAAATTATGGTGTGCTTGAACTCGATATTGCGTGTAGTGAAAGTTATTGAATTACATTGAATAAATAACATACTATAAAATCATGGGTACTTACATTCTCCCCTCCTTCAATAAATTGTGTCCTTGCAATTTTAATTTGTTCTTCGAAAATAAAAGGTTAAATATAGAAAATACCTTTGTGGGAAACCCACATCAGAAATATTGTTACTAAAATTTAGTTTTAAAAAGAGGGAAAGGGAAATGAGATTGTCATCAATAAATTTGAGTTTTTAATAGGAGAACATTGGTGGAAATTATAGAAACGTAATTAGATGAAAAAATGTAAATATTTATAGGGAGTGATTGAGGTCATCAATCACAAACTAGTGTAAAATTGAGGGCCTCAAAGCAATCAATCTATGATGATTTAAAATATGAACAGTTCAACAAACCATAAGTTGTTAAGATAACACATTTTGGTTTTAATATCCCTTCCCTAAATTTTAATAAATAATTTCATCATAGAATAAGATATATATATATATATATATATATATATATATATATATATTCATTACACATATAAATTCATCTTTCAAAAAATTTCTACCACAAACTCATCTTTCACTCCAAACCATAATATAACTCAAAAATATTATATTTATCTTAATCGTATGAGGTTCAAAATATTATCACATGCCATTTAAATGGAGAAAAATATTTTTCAATAAATGGGTACTTTTTGTAGGCTAGTGGTAGGTAATAATGATGTGTCACACTATAGTTGTGTGTTCTATTTCTGCAGCTTATTCCGACGCGACAGGTTATCGCCCGACCTGGAAGTTGTCCTTTTTATAAAAAACCATAAATAATCTTAATAAATACATTAAAATTTGTATCCAATTTCAATCATAATCCATTCCAACCTTTAGACTGATCCAAAATATTTCTTTCAAAACTGAGAGTCCAATATTTATAAAGATGTATAACACAATGAAGATCCTTTTTTCCATGTAATAACATGTGAATAACAT
The DNA here is from genome assembly GCA_963277665.1 of Viscum album. Classification (NCBI taxonomy): domain Eukaryota; kingdom Viridiplantae; phylum Streptophyta; class Magnoliopsida; order Santalales; family Viscaceae; genus Viscum; species Viscum album. The sequence continues at coordinate 701,528 of CAUJRU010000211.1, forward strand.
CATCGTTTATTCTTTTAAAACATGGTAACACCCTGAATTACCATATAATCTTATTTTCTACATTCATTCTCCCTTATTCCTTATATAATAATAGATATATTTCTCATATCAAATTTTTTTTATTACTATTACATTGATGAAATAAACAAACCATTAGTCAGTGAAAATGTAGTCACGAATATCCAATATAATTTTTTAAAATCATACATCTCTTATTACAAAATTACTACCTCAATATCAAGACAATATTAAGGATTACCATACCTTCAACCATGAATTTTCAAAAATAATATTGACTTGATGTTCGGTCACTTTTCATAGTACCATATAATCTCAAATCCTTAAAGAAATAGTACTGCAGTACAATCCTTATTTATTTCCACAAATCATATAACTGGTACATCATCGATACAACACTAAAATGACATAATTCTTTAATAACAACATAAGAACAGTAATCATTCCTCTTCATATGTGGTAGTATCATAACATTATTATTATCTAATAGAATTATTTGGTGAATACTCTGATGACTGGGAAATTGATTCGCTTAGTGTCCCAACTCATTACAGATGAAACATTGTACATTTGAAACCATTTTCTTTTCCTTGTTGTCACATACTTGGTGTATTTTTCCTCCACACTTATAAAAGAATCACATTTCCTGCAGGCATGTTCTTGGGTGTTTCTTCCCACAGTTATCACATATAGGAAAATTCTTCCTTCCCCTCTTCCCTTTGTCTATCTTTCTCTCTTGTATCCTTTTCTTCTTATTGTTCACTTCAAAGCCACATGACATAGATAATTATTCACCTATCTTATAAACACGTGATATTATTTCTTCATATGATGAGAATATGTGGGAGAATATTTCCCTCCTAAATGTTGGCTTAATACCATGAAATATATTATCTTTCTTAATCTTTTGATCATGCGTATTGTTGGAGTTCTCATTCTTTCTACTGGGCTCCATTTCCGAACAATAGACTCCAATAAGTCAGTTTTTGAATCAAAATTCATAATTCAAAACTTGTAAAATACCTAACGTAAATTGAACAATTTATGGATATAATACATAATCATAAAAATGATCTCTTTGTGGAAGTATTTACTACAAAATCCTTCATAATTTCTTGTAATGAAAAAGAAAAATTATCCTAACCATATTCCCCTAGAGTGTCGTAACCAAGAGTGAATCATGGCCCATTGTCGTTCACCAGTTCTCGTTCGAGTCTACCTCAATGAATATTTTTTGGGTTTTATCCCTTAACACATCTGTGCCAGAGTCGCCTCTACCTGCTTATATCCAGATAGGGATGTATTTCTAGGAAAAATCACAAAATCTTTACAATACCAAAATTCTAGGATGTTCTTCTATACTTATCCTCAAACAATATCTTATGGTAAAGTCCCCAATTAGAGTTAATCTAAAACTAGTTTTCAAGGTTGGAACTAAACTTCCTCTGATACCAACTGTAACGCCCTGACCCAAGTTACCCAAAGTCGGTGAATTATTTTAATATATTGGTATGATTAAAAGTAATCAAAGTCCTGAAGGACCGATCAGTTTAGCAGTCTTGGAAAATAGATTACATACATAAATGTTACATTACACTTTCAAACATGATACACAGCATAAATAATCCTATGAGAATTCCATTGTTCCATTTATCTTAACCATTCAAAAAAATCATAATTTTCTTCATGGAAATATTGGGAAATTAAAACATAAAAAGTGGTGAGATCAAATTCTCATTAATGGTAAATAATTTAGCAGAATATATAAACTATTAAGGCAAGATGTGTAATAAAAGAAACAGTCTTTTAAACATAAACATGAATATAATATGACAAAAATAAATCAACCATTACCATATTAACATGCACATGGATATTATACTAGTTCAATAATCACAGGTAATAACTAATTTCCTAATGAGGAATGCATAATTCCAGACTTTCATAACCACATAGTCATGGCCTCATGCCAAGACTACAAATAATTTTTTTCCAGGCCTTCTGCCAAGACACTAGTTAGTCTCATGAGACCTACCGATGCATCGAGGAGCTATAGAGGGCTCCACCCGTCACTTACTAAATCCAATGCATTACTCATTAGAAAAAGATGAAACATAATATAAACATTCATATTAAAACGAGCATACAAAATGTCAATAATTTATCCATAAACCATGAATGGTGTAAAAATAAAACATCCATAGTCAAACATATAACAAAACATTCAATAAAATATGGATGTTTTTGTATCATAATAAATCAACTTCAAATAATCTTCAAACACATCAAATTATGTTGGCATAGATGAAATCAAAATTATTTGAGAGAAATATCTCATTTTTTAAATCATTTAAATGTCACATAACTATAAAATAAAACATTTCTTTTGAAAATACTCTTATAATCTTGTAATGGATGCTTTGACAATTTTATAATGGAAGAAAATAGCCTCACGCTATGTATAAGTTAAAAAAATATTCTGACCTTAATTATTTCAAAAAGGATAAAAAGGACATTATTTGGAAAGTGACAGAAATATTCCTTTCAAAAACATATAAGGTCAAATAAGGGTATAAATGACATTAACCCATTGTCAATTAAATTGTAAAAATGTTATGAATGAAATTTTTATGAAACATTGATGTGGATGATAAATAGGTTCCAATAGATAATTATGTATAAACAACCTCGGATTATGAAGAGATTGTGAAATAAAACCTTACCTTGTACTTTTCCTTGGTAGAGGGTAGGTTAACCGCTTGTATAATGGTGAAATAATTATTATTTAGTTATAAATGAATCATATACATTTATATTATATCATATATGATCATTTGACATTTCATTGTTAATAATATCTTCGTAATATTATTGTTTCGGGTGTCAACTGATTCTTTTAACATTATATGATTTGATATGTAAGTTGGGTTTGTTATTTATAGGTTGTATATTATCCATATACATACTGATATCAAGTCCTTAAAAATTATTTTTAATCACCAAATGAAAATTAATCTTGAATGCATACAATTGGGAATAAATCTAATTGCGTTCGTGGAGATGGTATTCCGTATGTACGCACGATCAACAATATCATTTTGTTGATATTAAAATAATATATAATTTTATAGTATATCATATATAAAAAATAATTATCATGTTATATTTATTATTTAAATAAGTTATTCTCATTATTATACCCATCCGAATAATAATGTTTTGAATAACAATTACCCCACGACGTGGAGGCGGTAAGCCGTACGTACGCACGTATGGTGACATGTCATTCAAAAGATGGATTGAAAATGGAATATAGTTGTACCATATTTATAATAACATCCCATTATATATAAGATATTGTAGTTATTATTTTAGATTGGCAATAACAAATAATGAAGAAGTGGAAGAATAATGGAACTAGAAAGAGGGTGGTGAAATTATTACCTCTTCTTCAGGTTCTTCTATTTGATTTGATCAAAAGGGCTCCCTATGATGGATTTCTGATTAAAGGAGGGCCACTAGGATGAAGTTAGGATAGGTTATAGAGTATTTTGGTAGGTTTTGGCAGAGGCAAATGGCTTTGAAGGTGTGAATTAATGATAAGGGAGACTTCCCTTTTATATGTGGGGTGTGGGGCACCTTAGGAAAATCTTGAAATATTATTCTATAATATGATAATTATCGATTTCTAATGGATAAAAAGTAAATTATTTCGAGGATATTGTGGTTATGGGGCGAATTAACTCATCCAATATGTTTTATACTTCTTTGGGTCATTATAATAACCTTATCCTTTAGATTTAACTCTGAGTTAATTAGTTTGACATTTACCAAGTCTCTTTGTATTTTTATATTATATGTTTAATAAACATACTATAAACTCAAAAAAAACCCCAAGTGGTTCATTAATGAAACAAATATCATTATATAAGTCTTTTTTTGATCCTTATATTTTCAAGAATAGAATATCAATTAATAATATAATATTTGTTTTAAAAACACTTTTATGCCAATTTTGACACTATTTGGAAATTTATTTTTGTGAAATTCATAAAAGGTTTATTACTTAGAATAAATTTAATTAAATAAATCCTAAAATTTTATATAAACCTATAAAATTCGTGTATGGCATAAAAACTTTCAAATTATATTTATTTTAACATTTTAATAACCATTTTATTGATTCTTCCATTAATAATGAAAATATTGCATCATCGTTGTGTCCTAAATAACATTAATTATTAAATGCCTAAAAATTTTAAATAAAATACAATTATGTAGTAAATCTTTTTATATTTCTAAATAATATTTATAGTTTAATATTTAACATATATATCACCATGTAATAATTTTTTTACAAAAAGATATATGCTTGTGTCATTTTTGTATTCATTTTAACTTAATTAATATAAATTGTCATTTTGAGTTAAATGTCAATCCACAACGTCCAAAAAACGACCCAAAGATTCCCATTTTCATAAATATATCATAATATAGGTTTATGAGAAGTTAAAGGGTAATTTAATATTATCATAACATTATTTTTTTCCCTTATTTACATGTTTTACCCTTTAACCACGGTAAATAAAATATTTACCGAAGTAATTATTTATAATGTCTAAAAATAAAAGTTACCTATTTACATAATTTTGGTAATCATAATTATAAATATGGAATACATTTTTCTAAATTAAAAACACATAAGTGGTAGAAATTAATTTAATATTAATTCCCGCAGTCAAAACAAAGAACTTGTTGTTATGAAATAATAATTAATAAAAGATTGACACATTTTTATATCCAATTTCAATGTGAAATTATTTCAAATGACCGACATTGGATTAAATGTTAAAAATATAATATAATTATACCTCTAATACATTAAAATGTATAATTGAACACTATAAATTATTTTGATTAAAAATTATTTTTTCAGATAAAATATTGAATTTTTCACTATTCACCCAAATATGAAAGTTATCAGAAAAACACCAAAAAATTATAGAAACTATATTTTTATGTCCTTATTCTAAATAAGAAGTTTATTGTGTCAAATTAATTATATAAATGATTCAAATATTGTATTTAAAAAGCGTTCTCCCTTAAAAGGGGGTAAAATTTCATTTTTTCAAAAATACTTCTTTTATTCGAAAAAAAATGAATTTTTTCTTACATTATGTATAAGAAACTCAGAAAATGCATTCAAAAATTATAAGTATTTTATAAAGATCAGAATTCGGTTCATACTATTCATAACCATTTTTGAACGGCTAGTTCGGTAAGTCGTGGTGCGCTTGAACTCGATGCTGTATGTGATGAAAGTTATTGAATTAATTTGAAGAAATAACGTACTATGAAATATTGAGGTGTTACAAGAACACACCCGAAACAATAAAAGAGACAAAAAACTAATAATTAGAGGATAAAATGATGTTACGAAATAACTATATAGGGTGTTATAAACATGAATATGTTTCTTTATGATATTGATAATTCATTTTTAACAATTATACAAGAGGATTAAACATGGTTGAATCAAGAAAAACCTGAGGTAAGTTAATTCTTAACCTAATTTCCATTATTTGGGTTAAACTTATACTTCATTAATTTTATGGTATTCAAATTTTTTATGAGTTTAATTTTTAGAAAATTATATTTAATTAATGGTTATTAAAATGTATATAATTATTCAATCAACTCTATTATGTTTCCCTTAAATTATATAATATTTCTAAGGGGATTATCTTTTAAAATCATTTTTTAAATTTTTATTTTAAAAAATGAAAAAGATATGTTTTTTTTTAAATTATACATGTTGTATAATTATTTTCTGGTTCTTGTGAATTGTTTATGATGAAGTATTGGACCTATATATCCTTCTAATGCATTGGTTATGTGTAGGTTGGATGTTTTCTTGTGGTTTTACTCCAAGTGTAACTCTCATATTTACACAATAAGGTAGTTCAGAGGGTTACATTTTAAGGTATCCCTAAGGGTTAAAAATTATAAGGTAGCTGATAGGGTCAGAATATTATGAATGTAATTCCACAAGATTCATTTCTGGTTATATTAATGTTCATTAGGTTTTTTTTGAAAACTTGGGAAAATATAATGTTTTACAAATCATATATGGGTGACATGATTGTATTTTTGAAAATTATTTCATATGTCTAAAAGAATTCATGGAATTTTTTTTTTCTATCCTTGTTTTTATATCCCATTATGAGATTTGTGTTCTAATACAAACATTTAAATGGTTTTCATAGTTTATAAGGATGTGTATGAAAAACAAGGATGCCAAGTAAAATGATATGTTGTTTTTTCAAAGATAACATGTTTTATTTGAATTTTTTTATATTTTGGATGAAAATAATTTCTTTTCTTATATTGTTAGTCAAAATGTGGAATATTATGTATGTATATTATATCAAAAATATCTAAAACTATAATCATGAAGATTGCCTCAATGTGAATGGAAGTGATTTCTTGAATAAAAATCAAGATTATGTAATGCAATATGGTTGGGTCCATATACTTCATAGTAGAGGATAGTTTAGATAACAACAGGGGTTAGGATGTTGGTAAAGTAATTCCAGAAATGAATTTTACTATATGTATAATTTTTAAAGTTATATAATTTAAAATTACCATGTTTGATCGACTAAGATATATTTGTTCGGAATGGTTTTTTCGAAAAATAAATAGGGAAGCTGAAGTGGAAAGGAATCAAAATAATGATATCTTTTTGAATCTATATCCTTTAATGGTAGGGATTGGAGTCTAGCAGTTTGTGATAGTAATGGCTCAGTTGTAACATGCAGTAAATTGTTGTGGCATCCATGTAAGAGAACAACTAGAGCTACTTCAAAGGAAAATGATGATAGTGGAACATTTTATGAGGCAACACATTCCTTCTTTCTGTGGATATTCCAACCCATTGGTGGATGAACGATAGATTAAATCCCTAAAATATATATTTGATGTTATTGGGTGTTCATATAATTAAAATTTATGTTTTTTAATTTACCATTTTAAAGGTGGAGCTGATCAGTGGTGGTCAATGGTCATGAATATCATTGATAGAGAGGATATTAAAGCTTTAGAGTGGAAATAATTAAAAAAAAATTCCTTGAAAAATATTTTACAAAGGTAGTTTGACTTTGGATGGTGAAGAAATTACATGTGTTAATGAAAAATGATGAAGATTCAGTGGTTGTGTATAGAGAAATATTCTCCTAACTAGAGAAGAATGATCCAAATAATATTATGGATCTTGATAGAAATATCAACCATTTTTACTCAGGATTGAATAGAATATATCAAAATGAAATGGATTCCCACGAGTTCAAAATATATGAGAATCATGTCCATTATGATTAGAGGGTAGAAATGGAGTTTTATGATTATTACATGAACATTTAAAAAAAAGTATATTCCAATATATAAGATAATTGGTAAGAATCAATCAAATAAATATGATGGTAAGAAAGTCATGTATCCAGTTTGTGAGAAGTGTGGAAAAAAATCCCTGAAGAGTGCGTTACCAAAAATGGGAAGTGTTTTTGATGTGGTAATTTTAGACATGTGGCTCGATATTGTAATGAAAATGATCCTAAGAATAATCTTGAATGAAAATTTTAACGTTTTAAATGTAGCGAGGTTAGTCAATATGAAAATTGCTACCCCAAGAGCGATCCAAATGATGGAAAAAAGATAGACTATAAGAATAAATGTGTAGTTAGATCCTTTGAGATATAATAAAGATGTATCAGGTGCCTTATTTGTTTTCTCATTTTTTTAAGGTTTTTTTGATATGGGGACTAAAAATTCAATTATTTTTGAAAAACATTATTGTAAATTTGAAATATCACCTCAAAAAATGAGAATATAGATACAATTTTATGAAATCTTCTAAACAATGTTGTTCAAATTGATGATGTACGGAGAATCCACCTTATTTAATGATACTGATATGTAATGTATTTTTACTCATAATTATAGTAATTTATGATGAAACATGTTCTAAGGTGGATAATATGATATGTAGCGAGTACTATCAATTTAGGATAGAAATGTTAAATAAGTCATTATCATTAAATGATACCTAAATTGATATTAAAAGTTAAAATTAATATAGGAATATCTATTATGAAGGCAAATAAATTGATTTCTTAATTTGTTATTATATGAAAATGATGATACCATATTGAATTTTTTAGTATCCTCAATAATACGTGTTCAAAAAGATAGTCCTTAGTGATGTTGTGAAAATTTACAATCTATACAGACACAAGATTATTATCCATTCTATTTTATTCTACAAATATGACATAATTATTATTTTTTCAATATTTCTATCATTATAATGATGTTGGGATGTATTTCTTTTGGGGGGGATGTGAAAAATAGAATAAGAAGATTATAGGATAATTATTTCAATTGGTACCAAACCAGTTTTTTTAATAAATTTCACGAAGATAATTTCCTTGGAACGGGTATGCATCATATAATCTATTGTACTTTGTTATCAAACATAAAAAACTTTTCATAAATGAGGATAAATTTAATTAATTAGTGGTGTAAAAAATATGAATGTTCATGAAGCCCAATAATCATTCTTATTTATATTGACTGTTTTTATCTATTTATTGAAGTCAGTGAAAGAGATCCATGAATTAGTACTCTTAAAATTTTCATATCATATTTATTATCATTAATCTATATTTAAATTGGAAAACCATAAAAGAAAATTATATTAGGTATCATTTTTAATTTCTCATGGTCAGTTTGTAGGGGAAAATATTTGTATGTAAATCAAATTCTCATATTTTTATAACTGAGCACAGATTACATTGACATAGAGTGAAATTATTAAAATAAAATTTATTACGTATGTAATGATAAAATTTTAACATGAACATTATTTTTGTTATCAATAATGTGGAGATAAGGTGAAATAAATATTTGAAATGTAATGGTTGAGACAGAGATGAAAATGATTCTACATATTGAAACATTCATTTTAAATGATGATTGAAATTATTTCCAACTAAAAAATGGTGATATTGATGACCCCAATTTATGTTTGAGTTGTGTTTTTTATTAATTTAATTGGTTGTAAATAGTGAGCAATTAAATAATAATATTTAATTGATGTCAATTTGGTGAAAATTTTCAATGTCAATTGATCTTGTATAAAGCCCACATGTCTTGATATTTTAAGAAACGACTGGTTAATTTATTAATACTGAATGGTGATTTCTAGGGAATTATTATTGATTCATTAAATTATATTGGATGTTGTGCATGAATTATTATCATACTATGTCATATGGTTGTTAAGGTTTTGTGATTATTAAATGACTTGTATAATTGATGATAAATAGTGTAAAAAATGAAAATGATGTGAATAATTATTTGAGGATATATAAAGATCATTGAACTTTTTTTTCCAAAATTAGTGAAGGAATATATATTGGTGACCAAAAAAAAGGATATCATATTATTTAAAATATCTATTATAAAATATTTTGTTTGCAATAAAATATCTAATAAGGCAGCTGTTTTTATGTGATATTGTAACACCCTGAGATTGTGAGATTTATTTGTTTTCGAATTAATTAATTTGATTAATATTTTATTTTCACAAGACACTGAGAATTTTTCATTATATATATATATATACTAAATAAACATTCCTTTCACATCAAATATCAACATAGATTGCGCTAAATTAAATACCAACTAGTCTTTCACTTCTAGAAACGCCGACTAGGCGTAAGATACACACAACCCTGACATTCTATAAAACATATATATATAATTAATTAAAGGAAATAATTGTAACATAATAATTAAAAATATTTATTGTAATAGTAATAACTACTTTTAAATTTTTTTATAATTTATTGATATTAATTGAACATGTTGATAATGAATGATATGATTTTTGGTAACGTATATCTGTGTTTAAAAAAATTGTTTTCTTGAATGAACCACATATAATAATGAAATTAATTTAAGTAAAATATATAATTTTAATTTGATAATATAAACATTATTTTCAAAGTATGAATATCTAAATTATTCTATCATTAATTTTTGGGTTTTTTCTGAGAAACATAATTTTTTGTTGAATAGTAAAAAATCTGCTTTTTAGTTGAAAATTTCATTTTGATAAAAATAATTATTAATTATAAATGATATTATAAATATGTATTATAGATAATATATATATAAAATTTAAAAATACAATATAATTAATTAGAGTAAATTTCACATTGAAACATAAAATAAAATCATAACAAACTTGTGAAAATTGTCATACTTTAAAACCTCATTATTTCATCCCATCTATAGGATTATCATTAATCATAATTTTTTTTCTTTAATGAATTGAATTTAATTAAACCAATATATAACAAGTAATTCAATATAATATTTAGTTTCAAGTATTACCATGTTAATTTTTTTCCATAATGATTAGTAAAAGTGATTAAAATTAATCATAGAGTTAATGGACAAATTAAAGAAGATTAGGGACTGAACCATAAAATTAAGGGACCAAATGAAAACTCCACTTTCCCAAAACCAATTTTATGTACATATTTTATCCATAAAACATCCATTATTGTGTTTTTTGTTTTTATGTTCCTTTTTTAGGTAAGAACATGTGCACACCAAACGTGTTTTTAAATATTCCACGTGAGTCCTTTTCCATCCCTAGAAAAGGCCACCACCTTTACCCATTACCCACACATCTAAAAACATTTATGTTCATCAAATAAATTCAAAATTATCCTCAAAAAAATCCTAACTTTTACATTTAATCCATCCATTGGGTATAAATATTCTCAATGAATACTATGGTCACAAACCAAAATGAGTTACCTGGTGAAGAGGTAACATATTCTTTCAAGATCCTTTACATTATTTCCATTATTGACCCCTCCACTCAACTTATTCAATTAATATGTAAAAAATTGTATCATAAATATAATATAATTTATTTTTAAAAATTTTATAACCTAAAAATTCACACACCTGCAACTATTGGACGTTGATTATATTGTTTTTGTCAATGGAGAACTATTGCCTCACGAAATGATGATTGTTCATTTATCATTTTACACCAATAATTCAGGCCATTATTATAGTCACTATATTTATATATTATATATATTATATTAAATATGCTTTTAATATTATTTATTCCATTTAAAACACACATATATTACCTTTCCGTTTTGTGTTAATATGATAATCTCGTTTGATAAAGTGTGGACTACCGCCCCCTCAATGTGATGTGATTCATTCAGACACCACAAGTAATGTATTAAGGATGTTTTTAGTAATATTATATGATATAATTGATATATTAATTATAATGTAATAATGTTATATATACACATATACATACATATATATACATATTTCATACATTCTTTCAAAATGACAATAAATACAACAATAGTGTTCAAGAATATATATGGCTTATCATCACCATGATTGGTGTGTTCTATTTCATATTATTATATTATATAGATTATTAAAATAAATATATATCATATATACCTGAAATTTTTATTCTGGTATACAATATGGGATCATAATACAAGTATAAGAACCCAGTATGTATCAAATTATGAAACATGCAAACAACAATGATAATTTTAACCAAAGTGTACTTTTAACATAGTATCTTTAACAAGAGGGTAATATAAGGTCATAATAAAACCATATATGTTAATATATAAAATAATAATCTTAAATAAAATATTTATAATATTCTTATAATTATTATACTGGAAGCCTATATGAGTATCAATAGAATCAAGACACGTGGTAAGGGGATTTCACCTCACTTCAAATTTCTTTGAGATACATGTTTTATTTTCCAATAATTCGTTTTTAGTGTATGTACTAACCATTATTGTATTATATATATCCTATACTAAAATTTATGTGGATTCACTTATCTATTTTATGATCCTTCTTTCAAGGGTTTAATGTTCCAAAATATACCAAATTCAAAAACTAGTGTTGTCTAAATTTTCATTCTTCCAGACACTTTTTTTGTTGTGAACCTAAACTATTTTTTAAGGTGTATATACATCCATTTAACATTTTTATCAATAATATAATTATTTTCAAGATATAATATAATTCATTTATATTTCACTTTATTCATGGAGATTATGATCCCAAGTCATGAAGTTATAATAGTTTATTGGGACAATATCAACACTTTTTGAGATTGTTTAAGTTTAAGATTACATTGGTGAAATATTATGATCCATCTCTAAGGAATATATATTATTTTACTTAAAATATGTTTATTAAATATACCCTTGTATTTAGTACCATTTTTACACTCCTTGGTTCGTAATATAATGATTTATGTAAAATCTGAAAATCACTTTCTTCGCTCGGAAATCTATTAAATTAAAAAACCATGTATTCCAAAATGATTTAAAAATATCGTTGAAGAAAATTTTCAAAGAAAACGTAATTTAAAAATGATTAATTGTTTTCATGGATTCCTTTATATATTTTTAATGATAGTTTCAAAGAAATTTTTTAAGAAGGATTTATGTTATTAAATGAATTTTTGAAAGAAGAAAGGATATTTTAATAAAGAATTGTTTTGAAAGGATATTTCAAAATTATTTCCCATCTGTGATAACATCCATTGGAATTACTCATTCCATTATAGGTAAATTATTCAATGTTTCCTTTCATATTATTACTCTGAACGTATTATGTTTTTATAGAATAATGATTGTGTAGCCATTTATATTTCACGTGTTATATGCTTTCACAACCCACTTATTTTCATGGGTTGTGATGAAATTATTATGATACATCTATCTTCACACATGTTGTCACATGTTTTCATGTTTATGAACACAATTTCCATTCATGGGTTATGATATGATAATTTATGATCTATTGGAACATATATATATGATTTCATTATGTGGAAGGTGGGACTTATATCTCCCTCCAATGCATAGTGTAAAGATATATAACTCATGAGATAAAAAAGGGGTGGAATAAGGGAAACTTGATTCAATAATAAAAGGCTGGAATGAGGTTTACTCATTTTAGTAATACTGGTCTATAATGAGGGTCACTCATGTCATTAATACAGGTTTGGAATGGGGGTTACCCAGTTTAGTAATGGCCTATGTCCACTATGATGGTCTTGGAATGGATGTCTTTTCTACTATGGAAATCAATATATGATTATGTGTTGCAACAATTCCCTTTTTATTTCTATTTTATGATTTAATATATTATTATATTTATTTTATTATGATTCATGTCTTATTTAACGTCAATATTTGTGCCATGATATTTGATATGCAGCATATGATCTTCTATTTTCAAGATCACCTTCTCAAACAATTATGCTCATGTTTATGCGTACGTGTCTCCCTTGTTTACCCTTCAAGAGAGTTTGATATGACCCCTCATAATTTTTCTTTTACCATAGGTTATTATTATATGTACAATGTTTGATATGTCTAAGAAATGTTCTATTAAAGAAGAACCTAGTGGTAGATGTTGTAGCACACTAATGTTCCAATTTTATGTTTCTATATTTAAAAAGTCACTATACCAACTACGGTCTTTAGGCATCTGTTTATATATTGTTCAATTATTCTTCAAATGTGATTTATTGTTAATGTTTTTTAATGTAAGGATCATTATAGTATGTACCATAGAAAATGTATAGTTAACCTTTAGAAAAACCAATGAGAAAACATTAGTGTTATCGCTAGGTATATTTCTATGTATATATATAGGTTTATCTTTATGGATAAGTATAAAGATGTGTTATCATTTATGAAAATGGCCTTGAATTTTGGTAAATGGTAGAGTGATTTGTTTCCAAGAAATACATCCCATTCTTGATATTAAAAGTTTATATGGATCTACAGCAGATATAACAAGGGGTAACAAGTCAAACATGATGTTCCAGGATTGACCCGAGTTAATCTGGTACAAGGCAATGGGCCCTATTGCGCACCTGGATTGTCACTCCTGGGGTATATTTTTTGTGAATTCACAAACACTTCAAAAACCATCATGAATGTCTTTTATAATAGTTAGATATGAATAACCTTGGATAAACCTAGGTTGTAAAATAATATGGAAGGTGTCTTGATTTATACATTATATATGTAATTATTATAATGACTATTGGTTTTTCTACTATGATATGTAAATATCACAATATGATTTTGGTTTTAGTCCTTGGACTAACTGGAAAGAACTATATTAATGTTGAATATTATGATATGTTTTCTTGATGTTAATTGTAACATCCATGGTAAATATAAAATAAAAGACCTTCATATTTATTAATATTTGTGAATTAAATATTACTTTTACTCTAAAGGGATGTTATGTTCGATGGTGTACTCGATACACAACAACGAGTTTCTTTGAAATCATACGTTGCACACTAATAATATAATAATATTATTCTAAATGGTAGTTAACGCCTACCTGCTGTTTTGGTGATAATTAATAGAACTAACTAAAATATTATTATATATGTTTGATAAATGTTTTTATATTTATCCAAAAAAATTTGAAGCTTCAAATGTTAATGAATCTAATTTTAAACATAAATACTCTAATATTCATTAAAAGGTCAATGTTCTGCCTTTTGACGAAGAAACCTATTTAAATATAGTTTTTGACACTCATATATGATATATTTGAGAAAATAATATTCTTCTTTAGAATCGTAACATTAAAATTTACTTCTGAATTTTCATTTATTTTTCTGATAAAATTCAATTTTTAATGAAAACTGAAAAGTACTGTATTTTAATTCAAATATAACTTTTAATGTAATTTATTTATATGTTTATATTATCTTTTTAATTGTTTTTAAAGTATAACTAAAATATATTTTTAACATTTAATCAAATTTTGGTCATTTTAAGCAATTAATTTTTGAAATTGGACATTAACAAGTGTCAATCTTTTGATAGATATTATTTCTTAAAAACATGCTATTTTTTGAAAAGAGGAATTAATTTTAAATTAATTAATGAAACATCTATGTTTTGAATTTTTTATAACAGACATGATTTTTTAATTTGGAATTTAAAATATTTCTTCGGTTGAATTTTTGATATTTTTCTGAAAAACATCAATTTTTGATGAATAGTGAAACCACTATGTTGTAGTTAAAAAACTGAATTTTGTTTAAAAGAACATTTACCATTTCTGTAAATTGTATTTTGAAAATCAAACATTCATGGTTTTCATTATTAGGTAAAATGTGGATGAATGGGATGAAAATAATTTTTAATGAATAGTATCTTTTGACATTAATTAACAGCCATTGAAGGTAATTAGGGAAATTTAAGGTGAAAATAATGTTATAATAATATAAAATAACCTTGAAACTTGTACTAACCATATTGGATGATTTATGGCCAACCAAAAAAACCATGGGTCAATTCTGGGACCTCATGGAGCAACTTGGGTAAGATAATGACATTAAATTTAATGTAAAAATAAAAATGTCATAAACCTGCATTATTTTACTTAATAAATTTCAATGTGGGGTCATATATTTTATATATTTAACTATAAATATTAATTAGATATCGAAAAATATTTCCTACTTCATGGTTATTTTTTATAAATTTTAGTCATCAAATAGATAAAATTATTTATGACACAACAATGATGCACTATTTACGTGATTAATTAATGATTTAAATAAATAAGAAGATAAAAATGAAAACAATATAAAAAACATTTCCAATTATTATTGGATGATTTTTTATCGAACATGGTCCATATTATCTTAGACATTGATTTTTTTGGACCATTAGAAACTAAAAATCATTATATAATAAAATAATATTTTCAAAATTTCCAAAATAGCCCCTCCTCTCCCTTAGAAATTCCCTCACTTCTATCCCATTCCTAACACTTCTAAATCACTTTTTCCTGTCCAATATCTACTCCAGTAATATCTCGAGATCACTCTCTTAGTTCAAGGAGCCTTACCTTAGGTAGTAATCACTTCAAGAAACCCTCTTGGTTCAAACTAAGGCGAGTTTTCTGATTTAAAGGTAATGCCTTCTCTTAAGTTCTTTTGTTTTATTTTTCTTCTCAAACCCCCTAAAAAAATTTTATACATTTCTAACCTAACAAAAAAATTACCATAAATATACTAGGATTTTTTTAAAAAAATATTCTAGCTACACATACACATACCTCCATCTAATGGGTAAAGAAGATACTGTTTCTATGGACGACGAACTACTGCCTCACGAAACGATGATTGTTTTATTATCTCTAACTCCTCTCATTGTGGAAATTATGATGGAAATTTATTTATATGTGATATATATAATATTTATATTATTTCTATGCTTTTTTATTTTCCTTTTATATAAATCTTTTATTGTTTCTTTTATGGGAAAACATGATAATTTCATTTGAGGAAATGTGGACTACCGCCCCCTCAATGTGATATGACTCATTCATACCATATGCAGAACATATAAAGGATTTAGTTAATGAAATTATATATGATATTATACTGGAATTATAATATACATATTTATCATTATGTTTTCAGTCCATTATAATACGAAATTGAAATGAAAGTAGGATTCATGCGTATGTACGGCTTACCGTCTCCATGAACGGTGCAATTAATTTCACACCTCCAAATGTTATGGTCTGTTATAAATAAACATATATACTTAATATATATTATATATTTGATATCTAAATAATTAATATAATTCTGGATGTAATTAAAGTTTGACAACATGGACAACTTGTAATTATAAGATGTCAATTTTTGAATCAAGTACAAAATATCGACAAAATGACCTTATTAACATAGATGATCACATAATGTTTATAACATGGTAATAAGTGATATTAAATGAATAAAGAAAATGAAAACAGTTCCTAAGCAGGTATAAATTAACTTTAGTTTATTATTCATGAAAATAAATAATGAACGGGTCAAGTCGGACACGAGTTAAAGGACTTCGTCTCAATCTCCTTTCATTGAGGAATATTTTTTTTATACATGACACTATTTTATAAGGTGTATAAACACCTTTTAATTTTAATTTTTTTCGAAGGAAATCTTTTCTATATGAATAATTTTACTAAATGACAGAAAAATTATTTTCTAACCTAAGCGGTGACAACGACCTTTTCCACCGCTGCAAGTATTATTTGATCTATGGATTTCTTAACAAGCCGTAATGTTTTTAGAAGAAACTACATACCATATTCTATTTTACGAATTTTGGTATTGATAATGGTTTTGATAATGGTTTTTTATGTCAATATATTTATGTAAAATATTGTGATTGAAATATGGAAATTTTTTCTTTCCTTTATATTTGTTGTATGTGTTATGATTTTATAATGGTACTTGTACATTTGACTGGTGGTTACGTGAAAAACCAAATGACAGGTGGTGTCGTGATAAACCAGGATGGGTGGCTACATTTTAACCTCCAATTCATTGGGTATGGAAGTTAGCCATATTGAAATTCCATTTAGTGATATGTGTGGATATCAACAGTATGGTTATTCCATTTAAGTATGTTTATGTACGAAGATACCTTTTTATGGTATGTGATGTTTTTATGGGTTTTATGGTAATATTTTGGTTACAAAAGGGTAAGAAATGATATTTTATTTAGTGAAGAGTATTTAATACTTAATAAAGGTGAAAATTATTACTTATGATAATGTATACATGGTTTACATTTTGTTTTTAAAAACTAAAAAATTTTATTGTAGGTGTAACCGTTACTCAGCTTTTTATTCTCATCCCATGTTTTTAAAAGTTTATCATAGGAAATAAAGTGCAATAGGGTTAAGGACAGGGTCAAGGAAAAGTAATGCTGTCTAAAACATGGAAGTATACATGAATCTTTTTTTTAATGTGTTTTTATTTAATGAAAATATTGAAACTGAGTTGAAGTGTCTAATTTGTAATCTTTTGAGATGTAGTATTTATGTCATAATTCTCATAAACTCAATACATGAAATTATCCTTAATAAAGATTATTCATTAAATTCAATATTTTTTTAAGTTATTAAGTTTAGGTCCTTATATTTGGTATCAGAAGGTGGTTTAGATAACATTAGGAGTTAGAATATTGTTAAATTCATGTCCATAAATTAATTTATGGTATTATTGAAATGATGTAGCATTTATATATTACAATGTTTCTTTTCCTATAATATTTTTGTGTTCAAAAAGTTTTTCTAAAGAGGAAATGATGAAGCTATTTTGGGATGAAATCAAGAGGAAGACAAACTTCCAAATAAGCAACTTGTGATGATCTGAATCGGAACTGAACAGTTTGTTGCTGTGATGGCACAATTGACTCAGGATATAAAGGGTTTTGGTATCCACACATGATATAATCCAGATCAAACACCGAGGAACATGTCAACAATAGAGCATTTAATGAGACAACATCCCCCATCATTCAGAGGATCATCTAACCCTGTACTAGAAGAACGGTGGTTTAAAGCCTGGAGAATATTTTTGATATCTTGGGGTGTTCAAAACATCAAATGGATAGTCTTGCAGTATACCATTATGAAGGTGAAGTCGATTAGTGGTGGTCGATACTAAAAAATATCAGGTATAATGAGGAGATTGATGCCCTTGGTTGGGATGAATTCAAAGGTATGTTTCTTGAGAAATATTATCCTACGGTTGCTCATCTTAGGATGGAAAAAAATTCCAAGAATTGAGGCAGGAGGAAGAATCAGTGGCTTCTTATGAAGCAATGTTCACTCGACTGTCAAGGTATGAACAAAATTGTATCTGAGATCTTGATAATAAGATAAATCAATTTTACTTAGTACTAAATCCAAGATATCAAAAAGCATTATCTTCTCGTTAGTTCAAATATTATTAAAAAATTGTTATATGTGCGAATAAGGTATAAATAGTGTTTGTTGATGATTAGGTTTTCATTGTCAAACAACATAAAAAGTGGTCCAGTTGGCAAGAAAAGGGAAATAATTCCTCAAATAAGCATGGAGGAAAGAAAAAAAATATCCATCATATGAAATGTGTGGTAAAAACAATATGGGATAATGTTTATCAAAGTCTGCAATGTTATTCTGGTGTGGTAAGTCTTGTCATATTACTTATAACTGTATGGAAGATGATCATTAACTCAATGAAAATCCAGCAGTAAGATGTTTTAAGTGTAATTAAATGGTTTATTATGAAAATGAGAGTCTGATGAAGAACTCACCTTAGGGAAATAAGCCAGATTACAAGAATAAAGGGGCAGTGGAATCCTTTGAAACTATGTCAATAGATGTTGGTCATTCGAATAAATTAGTTCCAGGTACACTTTTTGTTTATTCAGATTATGCCAATGTGTTGTTTCATTCAGGGTCTACACACTCTTTCATTCCTGATAAGTTTTCTTGTAAATTGGGAATTCCATCTCATGATTTGAATCTTTATGATATGGTAAAAACACTCGGGGGGAAACATTTAGAGAAAAAGAAATTATAAGAACCTTCATGTCCTTTTGTGTGGAAATAATCTACATGAAAACCTTTTTTTTCCTCTAGTAGAGTTTAATGATATTTTGGGTATGGATTGGAATTCTGTTTATAATTCTAAGATTGGATGCAGAGCTAAAGAGGTTTGTTTCAAGAATGATTTTCAGTTTTCATACAAGAATGAACCCTTACATATGATAACATATCAGGATAGTGAGAAACTAGTAAAAGATGTAAGTGAACGTTACCAAGAACATATCTTTTAAAACAAATGAACTGTTCAAATTAATGATGTCCCAGTTGTAAATGACTACCATGATGGTTTTTGTGAGGATTTTCCTGGTATTATACCTGTTCAAGAAGTTGGATTTACTGTTGACTTAGTCCCTGATGCTCATCCAATTTCAAAACCACCTTATCAAATAGAACAAATTGAACTTTTAGAGTTAATGAATAAATTTCAGATGTTATTAGTTAATGGTTTCATTCAACCTAGCACATCAGCATGGGTTTCTCTTGTCTTATTTTTTTAAAAAAATATGGTTCAATGATGCTTTTCATTGATTATAGAGCATTGAATAACATCACTGTTAAGAACAATTATCCTTTCCCTCATATCAATGATTTGTTTAATCAGCTCAAGGGAGCACATTATTTTTTGACGACTGATTTGAGGTTTGGGTACCGTTAGTTGAAAGTCTAGGAAGTAGACATTCTGAATACTGTGTTTAGTACGAGATGTGGCCATTATAAATTTGTAGTTATTCCTTTTGTGTTAACAAATGAACCTTCTTTATTCATTGATCTTTTGAATAGAATATTCTAGGAGTTATTGGATAAGTTTGTGGTTGTGTCCCTTGATTATATTTTTTGTTTTATCCAAAAGTAAAGAGGAACATGGATGCCATTTACACATTTCATTGAAATCATTAAAAGAAAAGAAACTGTGTGGAAAATTTAGTAAGTGTGAGTATTAGTTACACCAAATTTTTTTCATTGGCCAGACTATTTAAACAATTTGAATAACTATTGATCATAAAAAACCAAAAGTTGTTGAATAATGGCCGAGACCCAAAAATTTAACTGATATTCGTAGTTTTCTTGGTTTGGTAGTGTATTACTGTATTTCTGTTGAGAATTTTTCATGGTTATCGAGTCCAATGTCTAAGTTAACTCAAAATGATGTTATGTTAATTTGGACAAATGTATCTGATGATTGTTTTTAGGAATTGAAAATAATATTTGGGAATGATCCCTTTTTGGAATTACCTTCCAAAGATGTTGAATTTGTTATCTAAAATGATTCTTCATTGAAAGGACATGTATGTGTAATCAGGGAGAATAACCAGTTAACTGCTTCTGCTTCACGTAAGTTGATAAATCATTAGTTAAAGTACACTTCACATGATTTGGAATTAGCTGGTGTTGTTTTTTTCTTTAATAATTTAGAGGCATCATCTGAAGGGGGTAAAATGTGAAATATATACTAACCATTGAATTTTGAAGTATTATTCACTCAGAAAAAATTGAACATGATACATAGTAGATGGTTGGAATTAATGAAGTATTATGATTGCACAATTCTTTACCATCGGGGAAAATACAATAATGTGTCTGATGCTTTGAGTCGATAATGTAATCATTCCTTATCCATGCGACATTTGGAATGAGATCTTCAGGTTTTTGATTTGATGAACTAGGCAATAGAAGTTTTTGGGGCATGAAATTCTTCAGTTTTGTTTCAGGTGTCACTGAAATCATCTCTCTCAGACATTAATTAAGGAATTGGAAACGGAAGATAGTGAGTTTCAAAAATACATAGACTTGGTTCAGAAGGGTAAGTTAACTGAATTTAACATTGATAATGAATGTTTATTGTGATTAGGGAAGATATTACGTTTTACTTGTGATTCAAAATTAAAGAATAAGTTGTTATGTGAAGCACATAGATCCCCGTTTTGAGTTCATCCTGGTAGTACTACGATGTAAAGTGGACTTTGAGATTATTACTGGTGGGATGGAGTGAAAATAAATTTTTTGGTTTTACTATGAAGTGTTTGACATTTCAGAAGGTTAAAGAAGTGTGGATGTTACTGAAAGGGATGATTCAATATTTACTGTTTCCAGAGTGGAAATCGAAAATATACCCATGAACTTCATTGTGAGATTACCGAAGTCATCTCGATTTAATAATAAATTCTGGGTTATTGTTGATTGGTTGACTAAATCTACATAATTCCTTCTTATTATAGATACTTTGCCTCTATATTAACAATATCGGTTGTGATCCCAAGTTTACTTGTAACATTTGGAAGGGCCTTTAGAAGATGTTGTGTACTGAATTAAATATTATTTCATCTATTCATCCTCAATCAGAAGGGAAGTTAGAGATTAAAATTCATACATTAGAAGATATGTTATGTTCATGTTCGATGGATTACCAGGGAAGATTGGAATAACATCTTTCTTTGGTTGAATATTAATATAATAATAGTTTTAATTCCAGTATACATATGTCTCTGTTTGAGGCATTATATGGAATGCGGTGTCGAACTATAGCTTTTTGGGATGTAGTAGTAGAAAAGAAGATGATGGGACCAGAATAGGTGGACGAGATTGTAGAAAAAGTTCAATTGATTCAGAAGCACCTGAGAACAGCTCGGAGTCGGTTGAAAATTCATGCAGAGAACCGGAGGAAGGATCATTCTTTTGAGGTAGGAGATCATGTTTTTTTTCAAGTTTCACCATGGAAAAGTGTGATTCATTTTTTTATGAACGGAATATTGAGTCTGTGGTTCATTATAAATTATGAAACTTTGGAGAAAGTTGGATCAGTTGTGTATAGAGTGGATTTACTTCCATTTTTATCTCAGGTACACAATTTTTTTCATGTTTCAATGTTGAGAAAGTATATTCTAGATCCATATCATCTTTTAAGTATATATGTAGTTCATCTAGAAGAGAATATTTCTTATGAAGAACAAACAATCTAGATTATTAACCATAGAGAGAAAGTGTTATAGAATAAGGTAATAATCAGCTAATGGTTTTGTGAAAAACCATATTTTTAAAGAGGCAATGTGGGAATATAAATATGATATGGTGGATTAATATCCCCAATTATTTGATATGTGAATAAAATTATGAGAATGTAATTCCTAAAAGGGGGAAGGATGTCACATCCTAGGTAAATAATGAATAAAACAATTTCATAGTTATTATTATTTAGGAATTAAATATTAATTTTACTTTAAATGGTTGTTATGTTCGATGGCGTACCTGATACGCAACAATAGGTTTCCTTGAAATCATACTTTGCACACTAATAATATAATAATATTATTTTAAATGGTATTTAATTCCTAGACATTATATTAGAGGTAATGAATAGTGTTAACTAAAATATGATTATATATGTTTGATAAATGTTTTAACATTTATCCAATAAAATTTATAATATTAAAATGTTAATGAATTTAAATTTAAGCATAAATACACTAATATTCATAAAATGTACAATTTAGCGCCTTTTGATGGTGAACCCTATTCAAATCTAATTTTTTTTCACTCTCATATGTTGTATTTGAGAAATAATATTCTTATTTAGAATTTGGACATCACAATTTACTTTGGATACAATTTTGGTATTTTCGTAATAAAATTCATTTTTAAGGAGTAGTGAAAATTAATGTATTGTAATTCAAATATACCTTATAATATAATTTATTTATATGGTGAGATTATATTTTTAATTCATTTTAAATTTTAATTAGAATATATTTTTACCATTTAAACCAATGTTTTTCATTAGAAGTAATTTTATTTTGAAGTTTGACCAAAACAATTATCAATATTTTGATAGATATTGTTTCTTAAAAACACGCTATTTAATTGGAAAATGTGAATGAGTTTTTTATTAATTAATGAAAATTCTATGTTTTCAATTTTTTAATGTAGACATCATATTTGAAACTGTAATATCATATATATCTTATTTATAATTTTTGGTATTTTTCTGAAAACCGTCAATTTTTGAAGAATAGTGAAACCACTATGTAGTAGATAATAAAAATGACTTTTTTCTTTCAAATGAAATTTTACCGCTTTTCTGAATTGAATTTATAAAATCTGAAATTCATGGTTATTGTTATTAAGTAAAATTTGGTTCAATTGGATGAATTGTTTTTAGTGAATAGTAAGTTTTGACTTTTATTAACAGCAATTAAAGGTAATTAGGGTAATTTAATGTAAAATTAATTTTATAATAATATAAAATTACCTTCAAATTATTCCTAACATTATTGGATGAGTCCTAGAAGACCAAGACAATCCATGAGTCAGACGTGGGACCCCATGGAGCCACTCGGGTAAGATAATGACATTAATAACATTTTATTTAAAGTAAAAATAAAAATATCTTAAACAAGTATTGTTTTACTAATTCAATTTTAATTTGGTGTTATACAATTGATATATTTGACTATAAATATTCATTATAAATATATAAATATTTTCCACATCATTTGAATTTTGTTATAATTTTTAGGCACCAAATATATAAAGGTATTAATGACACAATAATGATGGAGTGTTTACATGATTAATGAATGATTTAAATAAATAATAAGATAAAAAAATATACAAAAATTGTCCAATTATTATTGGAATATTTTATTTCTAAAATGGTCTACCTTACCTTCTACTTTATAGATTTTTTGAACTTTAGAAACTGAAAAGAATTATACAATGAAATAATATTTTCAAACATTCCAAAAGAGCCTCTTCTCTCCCTTATAAAAATTCATCACATATAACCAATTCCTCAAACAACTAAAGTCCATTTTCTCATCCAACCTCTACTTAAATAATCTCCCAAGATCCCTCTATTCGTCCAATAATCCTTACCTTATGTAGCAATCACTTCAAAAACCATTTAGGTTCAAACCAAGGGGTGTTTTCTGATTTTAAGGTAACATCTTCTATTATGTTCTTTTGTTTTATGAGAAGGATTCGAGGTACACTTACACACACCTCTATATAATGGTCAAAGAACATACTGTTTCTATGGACGATGAACTACTGCCTCACGAAACGATGATTGTTAAATTATGTCCTACCACCTATCATGGAGTAAATTATGATGGAAATTTGTTTACATATGATATATATATTAATTATATTGTTTCTATGATTCTGTATTTTTCTTTTATATCATACCATTTTGGTATCCATTATGGGGAAACACGATAATTGCATTTGAGGATGTGCGGACTACTGGCCCCTCAATGTGATATGACTCATTCATACAATACATGGAATGTTATAAGGCTTTAGTTAATTAAATTATATGTGATATTATACTGGAATTATAATGTAAATATGTATCACTATGTTTTCATTCCATCAAAATATGAAATAGAAATGAAAGTAGCATTCATGTGTATGTATTGCTTACCGCCTCCATGAACGGTTCATTTCATTTCTTACCTCCTAATGTTATGTACTGTTATAAATACATATATATACTGAATATAAATGATATATATGAAATGTAAAACATGAATATAATTCTGGATATAATGAACTTTTGACCACATGAACACCATGTTATTATAAGAAGTCAATTTTTGACTGAAATACAAAATATCGACAGAACAGATGTTATTAACTTAAATGATTTCATAATGTCTATAACATAGTAATTAGTGATATAAAAGAAATATTTAACTTGAAAATGGTTCTTAATAAAGTATAAATTAGCTTTAGTTTATTATTTATGACAATAAAGAATGAACCAGTCAAGTCGGACACAAGGTAAGGGACATCAACTCAATATGGTTTCATTGAAGAATATTTTGTTTTATACACGTATTTATTTTATATGGTGTATCAACCAATTTGAAATTTAACTTATTTCAATGGTAATATTGTCTCTATTATGGATTTTACTAAATGAAATAAAAAAGAATGTATTAAAGTATGCGGTGACAATGACTTTTTTCGCTGCCGTGAGTATTATTTGATCTTTGGCTTCCTTAATAGGCCTTAATGTTTTTTAAGAGAAACATAATACCATATACTCCATTACGTATTTTGGTATTGAAAATGTTTTTAATAATTTATTTTTTATGTTAATATATTTAAGTGATATCTTTTGATTGAAATTTGGAAATGTTTTCTTTCCATTATATTTGTTGTATGTGTTATGATTTTATAATGGTACTTAGACATTTTACTGGTGGTTACGTGATAAACCAAATGATGGGTGGTTCCGTCATAAATTAGTATGGTTGGTTAAGTTATAACTTTCAATTAATTGGGTTTGGAAGTCCACCATATGGCCATTCCATTTAGTGATATTTGTGGATGTCGACAGTAGGGTTATTCCATTTAAGTATGTTTATGTCCCAAGTTACCATTATATGTTTTCTATTTTATGGGTTTTATGGTAAGATATTGGTAAAAAAGGGTAATAAATGATCCTTTATCTATTGAAGAGTATTTAATACTTCATAAAAGTGAAAATTATTACATATGATAAAGTATTCATGGTTTACTTATTGTTTTGAAAAACTAAAATTTTTCCTTCTTTGTGTATCCATTGTAGATATTTTTATGCTCATTTGAAATTTTTTAAATGTTTTTAAGAGGAAATAAAGTGGAATAGGGTCAAGGATGGGATAAATAAAAAGTCATGATGTCTAAAACATGTAACTAGAAATGACTTTTTTTCAATGTGTTTTTATTTTATGAGAAAATGGAAACTGAGTAGAAGTGTCTACTATTTAATCTTTTGAGATGTAATAATTATGTCATAATTCTCTAAAACTCTATACCTATAAATATCCTCAATGTGAATTATTCATTTAATTCAATATTATGTACCGTTTTAAGGTCAGGTACTTATATTAATTCATGAAGATGATTACTAGAGTGAAAGAAGTAATGATCATTCCTAATCTATTTCCATGAAACATGATTAACAATGCTTTCCTTAACCAACTATCAGAGTCACTGAAGAAGTAAAAGAATGATATTTTGTAGAGTTCATGTAATGGAGACCATGGATAAATTAATATTTGGTTTCTTATATGTCAATAATTATTAAGAATCACATATGTGACTGTCTTAGAGGAACAAGAGAGTGTTTTAACTATGGAAATGAATGTGACCAAGAAAGAGGCTAGAAGGGAAAAATGAAGAGTCTGATTATGTAACAACCCGATATTTTATGATAAGTATTCTCTTTAATTTATTTTATGTCATGTGTTTTATGATTCAACGAGAATATATTGTTCTATACGCCACACTGTATTAGCTTGAAGTATACACAACACTATTCTTATATTGTGTTACACACAATTTCATGTTCGTTTTATAATAGTCATTCTACTCAACATTGACTGTATATATATATATATATATTCAATGTATAAATGAAATATTTTTGGATTCTCTTATTTGAAACAACAAAGGATTATTTCACAACACGCAACCCGGACTTGGCTTGCATTACACGCAATCACGACTTTCCTTGATAACGTGTGTTGTACGCAATATCAGGTTTCACTAAACAATGATATATGGTTATAATATTATTACGAACTAGATTTAATAAATATTATTAATTAAATATTGAAACTTATAATATTATTTCATCTTACAAATTTTCTAGAACATGGTATATGAACAAAATAAATTTTTTGGGTAAAATAAGTATTATTCAAAAAAATGCATTTTTGCAGCCTTTTGATAGAAAACCCATATTAAATATATTTTTGACATGTTTATAAGATCAACTTCACAAAATAAACTTATTATTTTGAATCAGGATATAAAAATTTACATTGGATAAAGTTTTCATATTTTTCTGATAACTTTCATATTTTAATGTATAGTAAAAACACGCTATATTTTAATTAAAAACAACTTTTTTCGTCATAATAAAATATTTGGTTAAATAATAATATTGACTGGTTTTAAAGTATAAATAGAATATATTTTTACCATTTAATATAATTTATGTCATTATCATTGATTTTACCTTGAATTCGTAGGTTAAATCAATTCAATCTTTTGCATTGTTTTAAAAAAACCCCGTTTTCTTTCGAAAACGGGATTAATTTTATTTTAATTTCTGAAACTTCTGTGTATTGAATTTCGAAAAATGGATTCCATATTTGGAATCAGTGGGTCCATATTATGTTAATAGGATACCTTTTTTTTGGAAATTATGAATAGTAACTCCTGTAATTTTATTTACCATAGTTAAAGGTAAATCGGTTAATTAAGGGTAAATATAATATTATAAAATTACACTAACACATGTCAAAATTCTATTGAATGACTAAAAGTATACCCATATAACCTTAGGGTCAGATTAGATTCATTTGATGGACTTTTTTCCATGAAAATAAATTAATTTTTATTAAAACCAAAGAAAGTGACAACATGTCACTCTCTTATATCTTATAAGTATAATAATTTTAAATAAGTGATAAACGTCATGAAACATCGAAAATGAGTAGTCTCAAGAAAGATAATAACATTATCTACGTCATATAAATTTATTTATAATTTTTAGGTATTAAATAATTATCATCAATTAATGCACAATAGCGATGCAGAAATTCATTATCTAGTGAAAAATCAAGAATATAGTTTTTATTAAACTAATAGTGACCACAAAATGCACAAAAACCTGACCAATACTTATTTTTCATGTATATGTAATCCATAATAATCCAATTGTTGAATATTTGACCATTTGGATCCTTATGAAAGCGATTATGACAGTTATATTATTTTATTTTTAATAATGCCAAAGTTGTCACCTTCATAATTTAATAAATATAACAATTTAAATATTATTATTTTAAGATGATAAATTAAATTAAAAGTATTATTGTGAAAGGTGATAGATTTATCTTCATCATAGGATTTTATTTTTAATTTTTATACAAACAATAAGTACATTAAATAATTATACAAAATGGTCAAAGTATTTATTTTATTAAGAGATGAACCAAATAAATGGTTTTAAAAATAGTAAAATAAATATTATATAAAATATTTAGTGTTATACACTAATTTTATAGATACATATGACCATTTATGAATCTATTAAATATTTTAGTTCGAATATATCCTCTTTTTAGATTTTATTTAAATTCAAATAAATGAATAGTTTCAAAATTGACAGTATTGTTATTTTATGAAAATAACAGATTATTAAAATGATTAAAAATCACAAAAAAATTAAAAAATTATAAATTTAAATTTATGGAGTCTAAAATTTCATAAAGTATCCAATTATTTAAAATTAACAACACATAAGTGATAATGTATAACCATTTAAAATTTAGAATTTTATTACCACAAATAAACTTAAATTGATTAAATAAGGATAAATGAAAATGATAAGGTCTAAAATAAGATCGAAACATGTCTAAATTTTATTGGATTATGAGATTACAACCCTATGTTATATATTATTCTATTATGAGTCATTTATGCTGGTTTTTAATGTGGGGTTAGATTTATTAAAAATTCATATTTTTCAGAATTCCTACTGTGCCCCTCTCCTCCCTTATAAACGGGCACCTCCTCCCTCTCCACCTCACTCCAATTTGAGCCTTCATGCTCGGAAAAACCGTACCAAATTCTCTTCTCCATTTCCCTAGAAACATCCTAGAGGTCCTGGTCTTCTTCAAATACCATTTTTAGTGCCCTAAGAGGAGGTCTCAACGAGGCGCTTCAAAGAAGAGGTATTGTCCGTTGCCGATTCATTCAACTTTATTTCTTCTTCCACTTATTCTCCATAGGTTGTTTCATTATTAAATAATAACGTCAGTATCACTCATATACCTATATGTTATTATAAGTATGAAACAACCATATTTCACCATCTATCCATCCTACGGAACATGAAATCACAAAGCGTGTGTACGTACAGAATACCATCTCCGCGTTGTGGTTCAATCTATTTTCCACCGCCACATTACATGGATTGTTATAATGGTGTAAATAATAAATCTATATTATTATTGTTAAGTGATATTGATTCTTTAATAGTATACATACACTCCAACAAAATTCCATGATCATGGGAACGATATCATCACTCGTGCCTACGTACGGAATACCGTCTCCACAACGCGATGAGATTCATTCTCAATGATTAACCATTCATGAATGATTATAAAGCATATATAATAAGTAATCATGAAATAAATGACATAAAAATGTTAATTTATATATATATATATATATGTATGTCATCCAATTAATTCCATTCAATTCAATGATGAAATGAAAACAACATTCATGCTTACATACGGCCTACCGTCTCCATGAACGATGTATTTCATTCAATTTATCAATCTACTATATATATGTATATTATGAATATATATTATATATAAATAAAGTTTTATATTCTGTAATTATTTAATAATTATCTACGTAATCATATGAATAATTACATGTCAAAACACAGACTTAAAATGAAACGATTTTATCCAAAACGCTCCTTATCATGGAATTTAAAAAAGAACGGGTAATATAAAGTCATAAGTGAACAATATATGACATCATAACAATGAATATGATTCTTTAATAAGTCAATAACATTATATAAATCATTATACCGGTGGTTCGGACACTTACAAAGCAAATCGGATCTAAGGTAGGTGAAAATATCACAATCTCATTTTTATCCGAGATTTTGTATACTTTGGTATTTACTAGGGTGTATTTTATCATCCACATCCATGTTCCCTAAAGATGTAATATTGTTTCCATCCACCAACAGTTGTTTAAATCCAATTTTACCCTTCGATGAGTTTTTAGTAAAGGATATGAAAGAAATATTTTGTCATTTTTCGTACAAGGTACTTTTTGACTTTTCTGGCAAAAGTACAAGAAAAATGTTTTTTTAACTTATACGGAATGAATAGATTTTTCTTGTTTTATAAATCTTGATTTTCATGAAGCTTCCTCAAAAATATTTCATGACTATTTTCAAGAAAATCTAATTTTTTATAAATGCATGACATTTTGTGAAAAGAATTTGATTTTAAAGAAGAAAGGATATTTTCATCAAAAATTTATCTCAAGTGTTTTATCAAAACCATTTTCCATCAAAAACTGAAATAATTTTATATGTGTATGCTTTAAGTATAATGTCTCTATGATTTAAATGGTTTAACTTTTCTTATTATGAAATGATATCCATTTCTTTTATATGGATTATGTTATGATGGGATGATGTTTATGAAACCCATTTTATTCGTTGGGTTATTATGAATGATGTATGTGGAAAAAGTAAGAATGATTTCATTATGAGATAGGGGACCTATATCTCCCTCCAATTCATTGGGTAAATATTTATATCTCATGATATAGACATGGCTGGAATGGTAATTTAATTCGGTTCAGTATTACAGAACTAGAACGAGGAGTGAACTTGATTCAGAAAGGGACGTTGTCCACTAAGATGGTCTTGGAAGCAATGCCTTCGCTACTATGCAAATCATTACATGTGATTAATGTATGCCACAATTACATGCTTTATTCCCATGCTATTTTATCATGATTTATGTTCCATTATGATCTATGTCTTATGTACTTCCATGTTTTATGTCGTTGCTCACAATTTTTAATGTTCATGTTTTTTTAAGTTCAATTGTATATGGTTTGTTTTATTTTATCCATGCTTACCCTTAATGAGCATTTGATCTCACCCTTTTTTTGTTTTATTTTCCCCCAGGATTAAAAGAAATATTTTAGGTAAGGAAAAAAATGGAAGATCTTTGTGGGAGATGTTGAAGATCATTCACCACAATTAGAAGATTAGTTTCCATGTTTCCAAAGACACTAAAAAATTACCGTCCTTGTGTCTCTGTTTTTTTATGTAATATGTATTCCACATAAGTAATGTAATGTCTATGTATTCCATGATTCAGGTCTCTACATTTGGTATCAGAGGAATGGTTTAGCTAACCTTTGGAAACTAGGATGCGAGAACTTTAGTGAGATCCCTAGAGGTAATTCTAAGGTATGTCTAGGGATGTCCCTAAGGATATGTATAAGTATAGGTTATAGTCCTAGAAATACGGTAACGAGATTAGAATTAAACCTAGGATGTTAGATGTTGAAGGTACTCCCCCTTGATTATGTTATTTTCCTTGTATGATTTTTTCCTCTCATAGAATTCTTTTTGTGTTTTAGTCAATGGAGGGAACCAGAAGGAATTCAGTTAACATTGAATCCAATGGACAAATCAGTGACTATGAGGAACAAAATTGTGTAATTCCTAGAGAGAAACATATTGTGATTATTCAAAATCAGTCATTGCGATTTATGATTAACACGGTGTAATTTAGTGTCATTCCTAATTCATCAAATAAGAGGAAGATAGACTTTTATGCATGTTCGCATGTTGAGGAGCATAAAGAAAGTAAGATTGAGATTTCTAAAGAAGAGAAGAAGAACCTTGAGGAATACCTCAAATGGAGGGACATATGTTATCTGTGTGGAGAAAAGGGACATAGAGTGACAAACTATTATGGAGTTCAATGTCTTATTTTTGGAGAACATGGGAATTACATAACTCAATTCCCTGACATAAAAAGTTAATTCTAAATCAAGGAAGGACATATTCTATGACATTCATTGAAGAGGATGGATTGAAGTGTTTATGTATTGGTATTCAAGAATAATGTTGTTGATGTACTGTTATTGTCTATTAGAATTTTTTTTATTTGTCTATTGTGGATTTCAATAATTTTATGGTATCGGTAACCATGAAAAGTGATTCAAATCTTTTGGAAATCAGATTATATGCACATAATGAAGGGATAAGGAGAAAATGAAACGTTTGACAGTATTCATGAGCTCATGATTGATATAAGGACTAAGTAATATCATGGTTTGAGTATATAGAATTTGGAGGATTTTGGTATGTGGAAAATGATAAATTTTAACCGCATTCATGTTTTCACTAATGATCAATGGGTATTCATTTTTTCAAGAGAATACATTATTAAGGCCTTAGAATGTTTGGAATGTGACCAAAAATACATATCTTATGATATATGGGGATCAACGATGGTATTAACATGATTGTTATATGAAATCTCTAGTAATCATTTTCACTATAATATGAGATTGGACTACAGTATTATGGATAAGCCAAAAGATTGGAATGGATTATGTTAGACATAATTTAGTATTGTTTAAGGATAGATTTTTTTTCGATATTATTTATGGGATGTTATAGTAATGTAGTTTTAGAAAAAAGACAACCTGCAGGATAGGAGACAACCCATCGCGTCGGACAAGGCTGTGGGAATTGAACCCACAGCCGAAGTAAGACTGGCCTTTATTGCCTACCACCAGCCTACAGAAAGTCCCTTTTTAGTTGAAAATAGTTTTATTATATTAAGCAGCATGATATATGAAGTATAAGTCCATTTTAGGAACCATATATGATTAATCTCACCATAGATGGACTTATGTATATTTGATAACCTTTGATATCCTTTTGTTTGAAACAGATGGAATGACCCATCATTCTATCTCATGATCTGTTAACACTTCACGGATAAAAAATTCAACTTCATTTCTTTAAAAGATGATGTGAAAATTGTTCAAAGCACGAACAACAGTGAGATTGTACCAAAATCAAGCAAGTATTTCTTCTAATTAAAAATTTTCAACTTTAGGGAAATGATATTGAAAACCAAAAATGTTTTCCTAGTGCCCTTATATCCGATGAATCAGATGGTACCCTAGATTATCACAAATTTATGGCTTTGTGATTGATGGATTTTTCATATCCATGTTCTCTACCACTCTTTATCAGAACTTGATGGTTAGATTTTTCTTCCATATCCATATTTTCACCTATGTTCTCCTATATGGAAACCCAATGATGAGTTACTTTGGGTAATTTTTACGTTTCATACTATAGTTTTTAAAATTAGGTTTCATTATTCCTTTTTACAATGTGGGTTTCTATGAATAGTAAACGATTTATAACCCCGATGAAATTCGAGGGCGAAATTCATTTTAAGGGGGTAAAATGTAACCACCTAATATTTTATGATAAGTATTTTCTTTAATTTATTTGATTTCATGTGTTTTATTCTACAAAAATATTATCTTGTGCTATACGCCACATTGTATTTGCTTGAAGTATACACAACACTATTCTTAGAATGTGTTACTCACTATTTCAAGTTCGTTTTATAATAGTCATTCTACACAACATTGAGTGTATATATATATATATATTCAATGTATAAATGAAATAAGGTTGGATTATTTTATGTGAAACAATGAAGGATTCTTTCAAAACACGTAACCCTAACTTGGATTGCATTACACACAATCGTGACTTTCCTCGATAGCATGTGTTGTACGCAATAACAGGTTTCACTAAACAATGATATATGGTTATAATATTATTACGAACTAGACTTTATGAATAGTATTAACTAAATTTTGAATTTTATAAGATTGTTATTTCATCTTACACATTTTCTAGAACATGTTATGTGAACTAAATAATTTTTTCGGGTAAAATAAGTATTTTTCAAAAAAATGCATCTTTTCCGCCTTTTGATGACGCACCAACATTAAATATAGTTTTTGACATGTATATAAGTTAAATTTTACAACATAAACTTTTACTTTTGAATCAGGATATAAAAATTTACATTGGATAATTTTTTGATATCTTTCTCATAACTTTCATATTTTAATGAATAGTAAAAACACGCTATATTTTAATTAAAAACAACTTTTTTCATCTTAATAATTTATATGGTTAATTTATAATATTGAATAGTTTTAGAGTATAAATAGAATCTATTTTTACCATTTAATATAGTGTATGTCATTAGCATTGATTTTACCTTGAATTCATAGGTTAAATCAATTCAATCTTTTTCAATGTTTTAAACAAAAACCTGTATTCTTTCGACAACAGGATTAATTTTAATTTAATTTCTACAACTTTTGTGTATTGAATTTCGAAAAATTGATTCCAGATTTGGATTAAATGGGTCCAAATTTTGTTAATAGGCTACTTTTTATTTTTGTAAATTATGAATAGTAACGACGGTAAATTTTATTTACCCTAGTTAAAGGTAAATCAGGTAATTAAGGGTAAATATAATATTATAAAATTACCCAAACACATTCCAAAACTCTTTTGGATGACTAAATGTCAACACATATCACCTAGGGGTCGGATTAGATTCATTTAATGGACTTTTGTCCATGAAAATAATTTAATTATAATTAAAACCAAAGAAAGTGAGAACATTTCACTCTCTTAAATCTTATAAGTATAATAATTTTAAATTAGTGATAAACATCATGAAACTTCAAAAGTTAGTAGTCTCCAGAAATATAATAAAATTATATACATCATATAAATTTATTTATAATTTTTAGGGATTAAATAATTATCATTAATTATGACACAATAGTGATGCAGAAATTGTTTATCTAGTGAAAAATCAAGAATATAGTTTTTATTATACTAATAGAGACCATTAAATGAACCAAACCCTGACCAAAACTTATTTTTCATGTAAATGTAAACCATAATCATCCAATGGTCGAATATTTGACCATTGGGAGCCTTATAAAAGAGATTATGACACTTATATTATTTTATTTTAAATGATGGAAAAGTTGTCACCTTCATAATTTAATAAATATAACAATTTAAATATTGTGATTTTAAGATGATAAATTCAAGTAAAAGTATAATTTTAAAATATTATTGATTTATCTGCATCATAGAATTTTATTCTTAATTTTTATGAAACAAATAAGTATATTAAATAATTATAAAAAAATGTTTTAGTATTTATTTTATTAACAGATAAACCAAATAAATGGTTTTAAAAATAAGAAAATATATATTATATGAACTATTTAATGTGCTACACTAATTTTATAGATACATATGACCTATTATGAATCTATTAAATATTTTAGTTCGAATATATCCTCTTTTTAGATTTTATTTAAATTCAAATAAATGAATAGTGTCAAAATTGACACTATTGTTATTTTATAAAAATAACATATTATTAAATTGTTTAAAAATCACAAAAATATATAAAAATTATAAATTGAAATTTATATAGTCTAAAATTTAATAAAGTATCCAATTATGTAAAATTAACAACAAATAATTGAGTATTTATAACCATTTAAAATTTATAATTTTATTACCACAAATAAACTTAAATAGATTAAATAAGGATAAATAATATGATAAAGTTTAAAATAAGATCAAAACATTTCTAAATTTAATTGGTTGATGCTATTACAACCCTATCTCATATAATATTCTAATATGAGTCATTTTTGGAGATCTTTAAGTGTGGTTAGATTTATTATAAATTAATATTTTTAAGAATTCTAAAGGTGCCCCTCTCCTCCCTTATAAAAGGGAACCTCCTTCCTCTCCTCCTCCCACCAATTTGAGCCTTCATGCTTGTCCAAAAACTACAAAATAAACTTCTCCACATCCCTAGAAACATCATAGAGGTCTTGGTATTCTTTAATGATCAATTTTAGTTCCCTAAGAGGAGGCCTCAAAGAGGCGCTTCAAAGAAGAGGTAATGTCTGTTACCAATTCTTTCAACTTTATTTCTTATTCCACTTCTCCTTATTATGTTGTTTCATTATAAAGTAATATAATCAGTATCAGTCAAATATTTATATGTTATTATAAGAATTAAATATCCCTATTTCACCATCTATCCATCCTACGGAAAATGAAATCACCGCGTGTGCGTACTTACGGAATATCGTCTCCACGCTGTGGTGTAATCAATTTTCCACCACCACCATTCTTGGAAGGGTATAATGGTGTAAATAATAACTATATATGATTATTGTAAAGTGATATTTATTCGGTAATAGTATACATACACTCCAATAAAATTCCACGATCATGGGAATGATATCATCGCTCGTGCGTACGTACGGAATACCGTCTCCACAACACGATGAGAATCATTCTCAATGATTAACCATTCATGAATGATTATAAAGTATATATAATTAGTATTAATGAAATATATGACATAATAATGATACTGGATTTATGTATATATATATTTATGTCATCCGATTTATTCCAATCAATTCAATGAGGAAATGAAAACAACGTTCATGCGTACCTACGGCCTACCGTCTCCATGAACGGTGTATTTCATTCCATTTATCGATCTATTATATATATGTATATTTTGAATATATATTATATATAAATCATGTTTTATATTCTGTAATTAAGTAATCATGATCTAAGTGATCAAATGAATAATTACAAGTCAAAACACGGATGACAAATGAAACGATTTTACCCAAAATGCTCTTTAACATGGAATTTACAAAAGAGCGGGTAATATAAAGTCATAAGTGAACCATATATGATATCATAACAATGAATATGATTCTGTAATAAGTCAATAAAATTATTTAAATTATTATACAGGAGGTTCAGACACTTATGAAGCAAATCGGATCTAAGGTAAGGGAAAATATCACAATCTCATTTTTATCCCAGATTGTTTATACTTTGGTATTTACTGCGGTGTATTTTATCATCCACAACCATTTTACCTCAATATTTAATAATGTTTACATCAACCTAAAATTATTTAAATCCAATTTTACCCTTCAGTATTTTTTTAGTAAATGATATGAAAGGAATCTTTTGTCGTTTTTCGTACGAGGTATTTTTTGACTTTTCCGGAAAAAGTACGAGAAGAATGTTTTTTTAACATATACGGCACAAACGGATTTTTACGGTTTTATAAATCATGAATTTCATGAAGCTTCCTCAAAAATATTTCATGAATATTTTCAAGTAAATCCTTTTCTTTAAAAAAATGCTTGACATTTTTTGAAAAGATAATGATTTTAAAGAAGAAAGGATATTTTCCTCAAAAATTCATTTCAAGTGTTTTATCAAAACCATTTTCCATCTAAATTGAAATTATTTCATATGTGTATGTTTTAAGTATAATTTCTCTATGATTTACATTGTTTCACTTTTCTTATTTTGAAATTATATCCATTTCTTTTATATGGATTATGTTATAATGGGAAGATGTTTATGAAACCCATTTTATTCATTGGTTTATTATGAATGATGTATGTGGCAGAAGTAAGAATGATTTCATTAGGAGATGGGTGGGACCTATATCTCCCTCCAATGCATTGGGTAATGATTTATATCTCATGATATAGACATGGCTGTAATGGTAAGTTAATCAAGTATAGTATTACAGGACTGGAACGAGGAGTGAACTCGATTCAGAAAGGGACTTTGTCCACTAAAATGGTATTGGCAGCAATGCCTTGGCTACTATGGAAATCATTACATGTTCTTAATGGATGTCATAATTACATGTTTTATTCCCATTCTATTATATCATGATTTATGTTCCATTATGATCTATGCCTTATGTACTTCCATGTTTTATGTCGTTGCTCAAGTTTTTTAATTTTCATGTTTTTTAAGTTTGAATGTATATGGTATGTTTTATTTTATCCATGCTTACCCTTACTAAGCATTTGAGCTCACCCTTTTTATGTTTTATTTTTCCCCTGGATTAAATGAACGATTTTAGGTAAGGAAACAAAAATGGGAATATCTTTATGGGAGATGTTGAAGATCCTTCACCACGATTAGAAGATTATGTTCCATGATTCAAAAGACACTAAACTATTACGGTCCTTTTTTGTCTGTTTTTGTTATGTAATAAGTATTCCTCAAAAGTAATGTAATTTCTATGTACGTCAAACTTCGGGTCTCTACAGATTAATGAAATGGATGGGAATTTTGTCCATTATATGTCATAATCAATGGTAAAGTGTTCTAATTGTGAATTAAATGGTCATTATGGAACGCAATGTCCAAAGAGGAATGTTCCTGAAGATAATCAAAAAGGTGGATCGAGTAATATATACTTTTCTGATGATGATGAGACTACTGATGAAATGTGAAAGTAAGAAGTTATTATTTTTAATCAATTAAGGATGATGTAATCAAAGTATTTATGTATTTATATTAAAATTTTATGAATGATGGAATATAAAAGGATTTTTCTACATATGTTCTCACTTAGTATTTACTAATTTATGATGAAATT
Organism: Viscum album; assembly: GCA_963277665.1. Taxonomy (NCBI): domain Eukaryota; kingdom Viridiplantae; phylum Streptophyta; class Magnoliopsida; order Santalales; family Viscaceae; genus Viscum; species Viscum album. The sequence continues at coordinate 740,293 of CAUJRU010000211.1, forward strand.
TCCCTATGTTATGGTGACATTATTTACTAACAATGTTATATTTTGTCAAACTGGAGGTAACTCTTAATATGATCTTAATGATAAGATAATGTTATATGGATAAAGATAAATGGGAAATGAATAAGTAAAATGGAAATTATTTATTACATTCAAACTAAGTAAGAACTTTTTTGTAGGTGATTTATGCTACCACTACTGATGTTTAAATTTTTTTGTATATATGGATAGACCCATGTATATTATAATGATGAAGATATCATGTTTTCCAAATGAATTTATAGTAATTCTGGTTGATAATATATTTCTAGAGAATATATTATGATGGTATTCACATGTATTGAATGTGCCAGCTGAGAGATACTATTTTTTATACATGGGAATTTGTGTTAATCTAATTTCATGAATATATTTCCAATTTTTTAGATTTTTCATCTTTGACAAGGGTTATATGTTTTATTTTTCGTGAAAAAGTTTTGTTAAACAATGGAGGAAGTATTTGTGCACTGAATTTTTGATGAAAACCTTGTTCAAAAGGTTAATCAGTGATTAAACATATTTCACAGATATCCATAATATATATTATATTTGTGTGGATTTAAAAAAGGACATCATGTGTGACTGGTGATAACCAATCAATTCCCGGAAGGTCGCAGGTCTTGAACCTCCGACCAAAGAATAATAAGGGATTCATGCCTACCGTTGGCCTTTGCAATGTCCTGGTAAATTTATATTTAATTTAATGAATAAATAATTACCATGAACTATTATTGTAATTTTTTATTTTTATAGATTCATGCATTTTTTTTAAGTGACAAATAGTTATAATTTTTATTTTTTTTATAGGCCTTAAGATCTATTAAAATAGTGTTTTAGTGCTCTATTCATCAAATTTAATTTCAACAAATAATTTCCACGAGGTAATGAATGTATTACAAATTTTTAAATGAAAACCCCATGAATGAAATATTTTTATATAAAGTTTTCATGAATTACTCAACATTTTGAATGTGAAAAAAAATTGTTTTCATAATACCTTAATTTTCATCGATCTGGTGGCCTTTTAAATAAAGACAGATTTATGAACATGAGGGAATAAACATTACATTGATCATTCAATTGTTTTTTAGTTATGACCTCATTAAATCCTTAAAAATATTTACAATTTTACTCCATGTTCAATCTTCATGCCTAACCAGTGTTATCCTTTGTGGAAAACATGTTATATGTTACTTGGGTAACTATTACTATTCCAAATTTCATTTTTTATTGGATGTATTAGTATCCATATTTAATATTCTATATTCTATGAATGAAACTTTAAAATATTAAAACTTTTATAACCTTGATGAATTTCGAGGGTGAAATTTATTTTAAGGGGAGAATAATTTAACACCCCTATATTTTGAGATTTATTTTTGTTCGAATTTAATTTTCTTTTAAATATTTTTCATTTCACATGACAATGGATGTATTCCTATATATATGTATATATATATATATATTAAAAAAATTAATTCAAAAATTAATTTCCTATGAAATACTTACTTTTCTTGTGCTACACACAATTCCAATAAGGCTTGTAACACTAGTAATGATGACTGGTCATACGATACACACAACACTGAGTTTATATGAACTAACATTATATGTGTATATATATAATTAAAAGAAATTATTATAACCAAACCATTAATCATATTTATATGAATATCTATAACTATATTCGAAATAATTTTTATAGTTTTTTATATAAATAAATCATATTGATTATGAACGATAATATTTTTTATAAAGTCCTTCTATGTTTTAAAATATCATTTTCTCGAATGAACCACTTATTATAAGGTAATAAATTTTTGACAAATTTAGAAATTTAATATGATAAAATAAACATAATTATTTAATTCATATTTTCTAAATTATCCTAGGGTAAATTATTGTCATTTTTATGAGAAACTTCATTATTTGATGAATAAAGAAAATACCTCTTTTTTAGTTAAAAACATACATTTTGTCTAATTAATTATTAATGGTAAATGATATTACAAATATTAATTTAGGTGAAATTATATTTTTATTACATATATAAATAAAATTAAATTCACTAGAATCAATTTAACATTGAATGTTAAAATAAAAACATAAAAAACATTTTAAATTTTTTCTACTTTAAAACCAGGTATTTCGTCCCCTCTACAGGATTAACACTATTCTTAACTTTTACATTTCAAGGATTTAAATTTTAAAAATCATATATACAGAATTTTATTATATCTATTATTTAGATTCTAATTTGAAAATGCTTGTATTTAAACAAAATGATTTGTAGAGGTGATTAAAATTAATCATAGTAGTTCTTGCAAAATTATGTTTAATTATTGACTAATACTCTATATTAAGGGCCAAAATTAAATTTCCACTTGTCCAGCACATCTTTTATATCCATATTTCCTCCATAGAACATCAATTCTTTAGTTTGGTAATTTTTTTGAATTTTTTAAGATAATATCAAGTGCACACTAATATTTTTTCTAAAAATTCTAAGTGAGACATCTTCCTTCTTTATAAAACGCCACCACTTATACAAATAACACACACATCTAACACCTTTTTTTCATCCATGATTTGACCAAGATTACTACCAAAAATAATACTTTTACCTTGAAACATCTCTTTGGGAATAAAAATTCTCATGTAATCCTTTTGGCACAAACTAAAAGGATTTACCCAATTATGAGGTAACGTCTTCTTTCAAGATCCTTTCCTTTATTACACTTATTCGCCCATACAATATTATTATAAAATTCTAGTGTTGAAAACTAGTATCCTCAATCTTCTAAAAAAAATGTATCCTCAATATAATAGGATTTTTTCCGCAATGGTTCTGACCAACACTTACACACAACTTCATCTAATGGATGTTTAACATATTGTTTCTGTATACAACAAACTTTTGAATCACAAAATGATAAATATTAATTTATCCATTACCTCTAATAATTGATGACATTATGATAATGAATCAATTTATATAATTCATATATTATATATACTATGTATTTGATCTTTTTTATTCCTTTTACAACATGTATAACTTAATTTCAATTTGGTTTTAGTATGATAATCTTGTTTGAGGATGTGGGGACTGCAACCCCTTCAAAGAGATGTGATTCATTCACACACCAAATGGAATGTGTTAAGGATTGGTTATTGAAGATATTTGATATATAAGATATTTTAATTCTACTGTAATAATGATATATATATATATATACATATATATATATATATAAATATTTCATACTTTATTTCAACATGAAAATAAGGATGGAAACATCGTTCATGTGTACGTACGACATAGGATCTACATGAATGGTGTATTCCATTTAATAATCCTTTATTATATTGAATATTATTATATAAATATACTATATATTGCAGATATTTAGATTATTTTTTACATTTCGGAATCATGATATATGTATAAGGACCAAATATGTAACAAAATTAAGACACATTCCAAGAACAAAGAGAAATTTACCCAATGAGAAACATTAACATCAGAACGTTAATAAGAGGGAAATATAAGGCCACAATTAAACCATATATGGTAATATGTATAATAATGTTCTTCTATAAAATATTTATAATAAACATTGATTTATTATACATGAATATTTTACGAGTACATAGAGAGTGATGTCAAAAGGTAAGGGGATTTCATATCACTTTTAATTTCCTTTAGATACATGTTATAGACGCTACTCATTCCTAGTGTGTTGTGTATGTAATACCCATAACATAATTATATTTATACAATAATTCAATTCATGTGTATTCACATAAACATTTTATGATCCTTCTTTCGTGGCGTTTATGTTCTATATGTTACCAAATATATAAAACAGTTTTGTCTAAATTTTCCTTTTTTGAGATTGTTGTATTGTAATGCATATAAACACTTTTTCAAGGTGTATATAAATAAAATTTATATTTTATATAATGAATATAATTTGTTAAATTATATATCAATCATCGTTTAATTTGCTTCTATTAGATAGAGTGTATTATCCCATGTCAACAAGATATAAGTGTTTATTGAGAAAATCTCATCTCTATTTGAGATTGTTTATGTTTATGCTTCCATTGATGAAATATTATGATCCATCTATAATTAATAATACTGATTTTACTTATACAATTATTATTAGAAGAAATGTACCGTGTTAGTACCATATTTACACATATTGGTACTTAATATCATGTTTTTATATAAAATCTGACCATCTCTTTCTTCATTCGAAAATGTATTTTAATCAAAAACCATGGTTTCAAAAATGTTTTAAAATTAGATTTGAAAATATCCATGAAGATCATTTTCAAGGAAAATTATATTAAAAATAATTTATTGTATTCAAATCATCATTGTATGTAATCAATGATATTTTCAATGAAAAAGGTTTAGAAAATGATTTCTGTTATAAAAATAAATTTTCAAAGAAGAATAAAAATTTTACTCAAGAATTGTTATTAAAAGAAATTTTGAAATTATTTTCCAATCTAATATAACATCTGTTAGTGTAACACAATACATAATGGAAAAATTATTCAATTTTTCCTTTCATATTCTTTATTTGAATAGATTTTCTTTATGGAATGAAGTTTATGAAGCTGTTTCTCTTTAGTGGGATAAATTTGATTAAAAACAGATTCTTTTAACGAGTTATGATGAAATTATTATGAAACATATATTATTATTGTTGATATGATATGTTTTCTAGTTTATGATACCCATTTCATTTCAGGGGTTATGGTATGAGTATTATTAATCTTGTTTCACTTTTATGTAACATTTCATTATCAGATGTGTGTGATCTATATCTATCTCCAATGCATTGGGTAGTGATTTATATCTCTAGAGATAAAATATGGATGAATGGGGGGTAATCATTTCAATAATATATGGGTGGAAGGATGTTTAATCAATTCAGTAATACAGGGCTAGAAGGAGGGTTCCTCAATTTACTAATATAGGGCTAGAATGGTGGTTACCCAATTTCGTAATGGAATTTTTCTCTTAAAATGGTATTGACCGAGATGTCATGGCTACTATAGAAATCAGTATATTCATATCTGTAGACATAATTCCATGAATTATTCCAATTCAATGGTTTCATGTATTATGATATTTATTTCATAGTGATTCATGTCTTGTGAATTTTTAATCTTTGTCCCATGATATTTGATATATAGGGTATTATCTTCTTATTTCTATGAACTTATTATGATACATGTATGCTCATTTTATAACTACATATCTCCCTTGTTTACAATTACTGATCATTTTAGATCACCCCTATTTATGTTTCATTTCCCACATGTTATGAAGATATGTACTATATTTGACATCTCTAATAAGGGTTGTAGTAAAGATGAACCTAGTGGGAGATGTTATAGTTCACTTATGTACCAGTTTTATGTTTCCATGATTCCAAAGGGACTAAAAAAACTACCATATTTGGGAACCTATTTATATGATGTTTAAGTATTCCGAAAATGTAATTTATTGCTAATTTTTGTAAAGAGAGGGTTATTATTAATTGAGTAATTTAGATACAATATATTTTATGTATAAATGGTTCATAATTAAATAATGGTAAATCCAACAACGAATATTTAGCCAACCACTTCCCAGGTTACTAGTGGGGCCTAGAGGTATACCATGTCTCGTGGAGGTCAGAATGGGCCAAAAATAAGGTTTAAGATGAAGGTATTATATTATAGATGAAGAGTATGCATGCCCATTTATAAGGCATGTGGAAGACACAGACAAATCTATGTATATGTTAGGTTACACGCCTATAAGGAAGCTCATGGATATATAATATTGTCACCCTTGTGGACATGGTTGGTGTAGTGAATCCAATTGCATACCTCGATACAATCACCAAAAAATGGAAGTCATCTCTCTATTTATATACCTATGGGAATACACTATATAATTTAAATGTGTAATATTAATTAAGTGTAACTACTCTTGTGTTTAATGAGTTACACATATAATGATCTTTTCCAGATCAAATGGATCATTTTTGTTAGATCTCCAATGCTCGTGGTTTAATAATACACCAAAATTTAAAACATTTGGCATCATCTTCATGATTACTTATCTATAAGACACATCAATTCGCTGAAGAAATTACGAGAACCCCACTAATCAAGGTAGATGTTTCCACAATAATCTTAAGGTCAAAATTATGAGACCAACATGATCCGAAAAATCATGCCAGTTCATTTTCATGATTTATAGGAATAAAAAATTTTCAAACAAGAAATGCAGTTGTGAGAGGGAATTCAAGTAGTTAATAACCATGGATGTACATAATTATTTCATGAAATTGTGTGTCATGAAATTATTATATAATTAATGGGATATAATCACTATAATGAATTAGCCAAATTTTGAAGAAAAAAATCAATTTTGGGAATATTTTTAATTAACATTTGAATAATTCAATGATGAGCCCTTCGCGAATTCAAATAGTTTCTTTATGATGAATAAAATCTCATATTTAATTCTATGATTAAATGAGGTTGATACAGTGACTCTCAAATATAAATAGTGATTCAACGATTCCAATAATAATATTTAAATTAATTTTATTCTACTGAAAATTGTCTTTTGAATATCAATTTTTCCTCCAAGCATTTTGTTTAAAGAAAACAAGCCATGAGTAATCGAGGAATCATGATGAGGAGAGTCACATGAATCTTTATTTAGAGAATATTATTTATGAAAATAATATTTCATAAATTATATCACCATTTATTTACGTTTATAGTATATGTGGGTTGAATGTTAAATAAATAATATTTGTGATCTTATTAAAATGAAAAAATTATATATTGTTCATTATTAAAATGGTAAACAATAATTATTAAAAATTTAAATTAATATAATAATGTAATGTTTAATTAAATTCGTATTGAATATAATAAATATTTATCTATTTAAAAATAAAAAGAATGATATTTATTTATATTAAAAATATTTATTATTCATGGTTTACAAAATATAGGGAGGGATCATGTAGTATTTGTTAAAAGAATCCAACACTTGATGGATCTGAGATATAATTGATGTAACATCCCAGGTAAATAAAGAATAAATAATTTTCATATTTATGAATATTTACGAATTAAATATTAATTTTACTTTAAAGGGGTTTCTATGTTCGATAGTGTACCCGATACGCAACAAAGAGTTTCATTGAAATCTTACGTTGCACACTAGTAATATAATAATATTATTTTAAATGTTAGTTAACACGTAGCCATTGTACTGGTGGGAATGGATAGAAATAACTAAAATATTATTATATATGTTTTTAAATGTTTTTACATATATCTAATAAAAGATAAAGGCATAAAATAGGGAAAGAATTCAATTTTAGGCATTTATACCCTAATTTTCACTAAGGGTTCACTTATCACCTTTTGACGGAGAACCGTCATTAAATATAGTTTTGATCGATCTTATAAATTCTATTGGACCAAATATAACTCTTCTTTATAATCGGGACATCAAAATTTACTTTGTGTAAATTTTTGGTATCTTTCCGATAAAGTTCATTTATTAATGAATAGTGTAAAATGTTGTATTTTAATTCAAAACCTATTTTTAATATAATATATTTATATTATTAGATTATCACATGAATTGGTTTTAAAGAGAAATTAGAATATATTTTTACCATTAAATCCAATAGTGGTCTTTGGAATTAATTTCACTTTGAAATCGGACTTAAACTAGTGTCAATATTTTGATACTTATTGTTTCATAAAAACACGCTATTTGCTGTGACAACGGGAATTAATTATTAAATTAATTAATGTGACTTATATTTTTTGAATTTTTTAAAATAGACTTCATTTTTGAATTTAGAGTATCAAATATAGCTTAGGGTGAAGTTTTGGTATTTTCCTGAAAAACATCAATTTTTGATGAATAGTGAAACCACTAAGTGGTAGTTAAAGAGACTGATTTTCCATTTAAATGAATCTTTTCCACATCTGTTATTTGATTTTCAAAAATCCTACATACATGGTTGTTATTAAGAAGTAAAATGTGGTTCAATGAGATTAAAATATTTTTTTGGTGAATAGTAACTTTTATGTTCTTAATCGCGATTAGAGGTAATTAGTGCAATTTAAGGCAAAAATGATATTATAATAAAATCAAAATACCTTGACACATGTATTACCCTTATTTTATGTGTCATGGCCGACCAAGACAAGCCATGGGTCAACTTGGGGACCCCATGGAGCCACTTTGGTTGTGAAATGACATAAATAACTTTTTATTTAATGTTAAAGTAAAAATGACACAAACATGAGTTATTTTACTAAAACAATTTTTACATGGGGTTATAAAAGTCATATATTTGACTATAAATATTCATTAGAAATATAATAATATTTCCTACATCATAGTATTTTTTTATAATTTTTAGACATTAAATAAATTAAATTATTTATGACATCATGATGATGCAGCGATGACCTCATTATTTAACGATTTAAATAAAATAGAAAGATAATGTAATATCTAAGTCCTACACATGTCCAAAACCTATTGGATGAGTGTATATCGAACCTTTATCACCTTATACTCGAAATACATTAATGTGGGACCTTTAAAATCAGAATCTATTTTGAAAATAAAGTAACATTTTGTAACTTTACAAGAGTGCCCCTCCTCTCCTCTTATAAAAGGCCCCCACCTCTACCTCCTTAACCACACTCCCAAAGACTTTTGCTCGGACAACCTCTGCCCATTTTGTCTCTCCACTTCCCTCTATTACTCTTTGAATCCTCACTTTGGGAAGAAGTCTTCCGAAGGACGCCTTTGAGCTCAAACCAAAGGGAGTTACCCAATTGTAAGGTAATGTCTTCTTTTGAGTCCTTCAGTTTTATTTTGCTTCTCCAACCCCCTAAACTCTTTTTATTCTTTTATTTTGTAACAACTCCAGTATCCTAAATATAATAGGATGTTTTTATAACAAGTACTCGAGCTACACTTACACACACCTACATATAATGGCTAACGAACATACTGTTTCCGTGGATGGCGAATTTATGCCTCCTGAAACGATGATTGTTCAACATTCTTTTAACACCTTCACAGGTGGCCATTAATATGGCACTATATTTATATATGATATATAATATGTTTATGTTTTCCTTAATCTTCTGTATTTTTCATTTTGGGCATACCTTTATGGTTCCCATTATAGGTAAACACGATATCTTCATTTAAGGAAGTGGGGACTACCACCCCCTCAAAGTGATGTGATTCGTTAATACCATATGTGGGACATTTAAAGGATGGATTTAAAGTTATTATATATGATGTTATACTGGAATTATAATATACCTATATATCATTTTTATTTCTTTCCATTAAAGTATGAGATAGAAATGAAAGTAGCGTTCATGCGTACGTACGGCTTACCGTCTCCCTGAACGGTGCATTTCATTTATTATCCCCAAATGTAATGTACTATTAAAATTACATGTATATAATGGATATATATAATGAAATATATATCTAAATGATGAATATAATTCTGGAATTAAAATATACAAACCTATCATTTAGTTTTAATTCCAATAATATAACAAAGAAATGAAAGTAGCGTTCATGCGTATGTACGACTTACCGTCTCCATGAACGGTGCATTTCATTTCATACCTCTAAATGATGATGTAATATTATAAATACATGTATATGATGGATATATATGATATATATGATATCCAAATCAGGAATGTCATTCTGGATATAAAGAAACTTTGACCACACGAACAACATGTAATTGTAAGAAGTCCACTTTTGACTTAAGAACCAAATATCGACAAAACAAACATTATTAACTTAAATGGTTACATAATGTTTATAACATGTCAATAATTGATATAATAGGAATAATTAACTCTAAAAAGGTTCTTAATCAAGTAGAAATTAGCTCAAGTTTATTATTCAGGACGTTAATGAACGATCGAGTCAAGTCGGACCCGAGGTAAGGGACTTCGTCTCAATCTCTTTTCATTGAGGCATATTTCGTTTTATACACAACATTACTTTATACGGTGTATAAACCCCTTTGAATTTTACTTTTATACAAAAGGAATATTTTTCTACAAAGCGTTTTACAAAACGACAAAAAGGAATGTTTCTTTTAACGTACGCGGTGACAATGACCTTTTCCCCCGCCGCAAGTGTTATTTGGTCTTTGGCTTCCTCAACAAGCCGTTATGTTTTTAAAATAAAATAAATACCATATACTCTTTTATGTATTTTGGTATTGAAAATGGTTTTGATAAAGGATTCTATTATGATATATTGTGATTGAAATTTGGAAATGTTATCATTCCTTTATATTGGTTTTATGTTTTATGATTTTATATTGGTACTTGGACATTTGACGGGTGGTTACGTGATAAACCATATGATGGGTGGTGCCGTGAATACTAGGACGGGTGGTTACGTTATAACCTCCAATCCATTGGGTTTGGAAGATGGCCGTATGGCTATTCCATTAAGTATGTATGGAAATTGGTCGTATGTCTATTCCATTAAGTGATATGTGTGGAAGTAGACCGTATGGTTATTCCACTTATGTATGTTTATGTCCCAAGTTAACTTTATATATGTTATGTGTTTTTTATATGGGTTTTATGGTAATCCTTTGGTTACAAAAAGGTATGTAATGATAATTTATTCCGTGAAGAGTTTTTACTACTTCATAAAGGTGACGGTATTACTTTAATAGAGTATACATGGATTACTTGATGTTTGAAAAAATAACAGTTTTCATTCCTTGTGTATTCCTTACTGAGCTTTTTATTCTCACCCCAAGTTTTTATGAAATGTTTTTCACAGGACTTAATGTGGAATAAGGTCACGGATGGGATCAAGGGAATGTCATTCTATATAAAACATGGAAGTAGACATGTTTCTTTTTAAGAGTTATTTATTATTATGGAAACTTAGTAGAAGTGTCAACTTTGTAATCTTTTGAGATATAATAGTTATGTTCTAATTCTCTAAAACTCTAAACCTGAAAAGATCCTCAATTTGAATTATTCATTTAATTCAATATTAAGTAAGGTTTATGGCTGGGGCCTTATAGTTGGTATCAGAGGTCTGTTTAGACAACTTTAGGAGTTAGAAAAGTGTAAAATTATAAGTTAATTTATGGTACGATTGAAATGCTATAGAATTTAAAGATTACCATGTTGCTTCGCCTAAGATATTTTAGTGTTACAAATGGTTTTCCATATAGGAAATAGAGAAGCTTTTCTAGGAAGGCATACAGAGTATAATGACATTCGAATCAGCAACCACAGATGGCCGAAATCAGAATTGAGCCATTTACTGCACTGAGGGCTCAGTTGACTCAGGTTAAAAATGTTCGTTGTTTTTATTGATGATATTTTGGTGTTTTCTAGAAGTAAAGAGGAGCACAAAAGTCATTTAAGGGTTATCTTGCAAACCTTAAAAGAAAAGAAACTGTATGGAAAATTCAGCAAATGTGAGTTTTGGTTACAACAAATTTCCTTCCTGGGTCACATTGTTTCAAAAGATGGAATAACTACTGATCCTACTAAAACAAAAGTTGTTGAAGAATGTCCAAGACCCACAAATTTAACCGAGATCCTTAGTTTTCTTGGTTTGGCAGGTTACTACCGAAGGTTTGTTGAAAAGTTTTCACGGTTACTTAGTCCAATGACTAAGCTAACTCGTAAGGGTGTTAAGTTCATCTGGACAAAAGAATTTGATGATTGTTTTCAGGAGTTGAAAAGAAGATTGGTGAATGCTCCATCTTTGGAACTTCCTTCCAGGAATGGTGAGTTTGTTATATACCGTGATGCTTCGTTGAAGGGACTTGGCTGTGTCCTTATGCAGAATGATCAGTTAATTTCTTATGCTTTACGTCAGTTGAAAACTCATGAGGTAAATTAACCTACACATGATTTGGAATTAGCTGTTGTTGTCTTTGCTTTAGAAATTTTGAGGCATCATTTGTATGGAGTAAAGTGTGAAATATATACTGATCACAAAAGTATAAAGTATATATTCACTCAGAAAGAATTGAACATGAGACAACGTAGATGGATGAAATTAATCAAGGATTATGATTGTACAATTCATTACCATCTGGGAAAAGAAAATATAGTGGTCGATGCTTTGAGTCGAAAAAGTAATGCTTCATTAACAATGTTTCATTTGGAACTTGATCCTTTGGTTAAGGATTTGATGAACATTGGAATAGCAGTTGTTGGTGTAGGATGTAATTCTATTTTTTTTCAGGTATCAGTGAGATCTTCTCTATCAGAAAGAATCAAGCAAGCACAGAAGCAAGATAGTGAGTTGCAAGAAAAGGTAGAGCTGGTTCAGAAAGGTAAGTTGCATGAATTCAACATTGATAGTGATTGTGTTTTGAGATTTGGTAAGAGATTGTTTTTGCCTTGTGATTCATAGTTGAAGAGAGATTTGTTATGTGAAGCTCATAGTTCTCCGTTTTCAGTTCATCCTGGCATTACTAAGATGTACAGAGATATGCGGGAGTATTACTGGTGGGATGGAATAAAAAGATATATTCCTGATTTTACTGTGAAGTGTTTGACTTGTCAGTAGGTTAAAGCAGAGCGGCAGTTACCGAAAGGGATGCTTCAGCCTTTACCAGTGCCAGAGTGGAAATGGGAGAATATATCCATGGACTTTGTTGTGGGATTACCGAAGACATCTCGAGGTAATAATGCAATCTAGGTTATTGTTGATCGCTTGACTTAATCTGCTCATTTCCTTGCTATATGAGATAATTTTTCCCTAGATCAACTTTCCTGTTTGTATATTAAAGAGATAGTCAGGTTACATGGATTTCCTCTCTCAATTGTATCTGAACGTGATCCCAGGTATACTTCAAACTTTTGGAAAGGCCTTCAGAAGTCGTTGGGTACTGAATTAAATTTTAGTACATCTTTTCATCCTCAATCAGATGGTCAGTCATAACGAAAAATTCAGAACTTGGAGGATATGCTACGAGATTGTTCGATGGATTATCAGGGAAGTTGGGACCAACATATTTCTTTGGATGAGTTTTCTTATAATAACAGTTTTCATTCCAGTATACAGATGTCACCATTTGAGGCATTATATGGGAAGAGGTGTCGAACTCCAGCATTTTTGGATGAAGTAGGTGAGAGGAAGCTGATGGGACCAGAATTGGTAGAAGAGATGGCAGAAAAAGTTCAGTTGATTCAGAAGCACATGAGAACAACTCAGAGCAGGTAGAAGAGTTATGCGGATAACCGGTGGAAGAATCTATCTTTCGAGTTATGTGATCATGTTTTTCTCATGGTTTCTCCTTGGAAAAGTGTGATGAGATTTGGTAAGAAAGGAAAGATGAGTCCAAGGTTCATTGGACCATATGAAATTCTGGAGGGAGTTGGATCAGTTGCATACAGAGTGGTATTACTTCCGATTTTATCTCAGGTACACAATGTTTTTCATGTTTCGATGTTGAGAATGTATATGCCAGATTAATCTCATGTTTTGTGCCTAGAGGTAGTTCAGTTGGAAGAGAATCTCTCTTATGAAGAACAAACAGTCTAGATTCTTGACCGAAGAGAGAAAGTGTTGTGAAATAAGGTAATTCACCAGGTAAAGGTTTTGTGGAAAAACCATATGGTTGAATAAGCAACGTGGGAATCTGAAAATGCTATGAGGGATAAATACCCCCACCTATTTTGATAAGTGAATAAAATTTCGAGGACGCAATTCCCAAAAGGGGGGAAGGATGTAACATCCCAGGTAAATAAACAATAAATAATTTTCATATTTATGAATATTTACAAATTAAATATTAATTTTACTTTAAAGGGGTTGCTATGTTCGATAGCGTACCCGATACGCAACAAAGAGTTTCATTGAAATCTTACGTTGCACACTAGTAATATAATGATATTATTTTAAATGTTAGTTAACACGTAGCCATTTTACTGGCGGTAATGGATCAAAATAACTAAAATATGATTATATATGTTTTTAAATGTTTTTACATTTATCCAATAAAAGATAATGGCTTAAAATATGGAAAGAATTCAATTTTAGGCATTTATACACTAATTTTCACTAAGGGTTCACTTATCACCTTTTGACGAAGAACCGTCATTAAATATTGTTTTGAAAAAATCTTATAAATTCTATTGGACCAAATATAACTCTTCTTTATAATCGGGACGTCAAAATTTACTTTGTGTAAATTTTTGGTATCTTTCCGATAAAGTTCATTTTTTAATGAATAGTGCAAAATGTTGTATTTTAATTCAAAACCTCTTTTTAATCTAATTTATTTATATGATTATATTATCATTTGAATTGGTTTTAAAGTGAAATTTAGAAAATAGTTTTACCATTAAATCCAATAGTGGACATTGGAATTAATTTCACTTTGAAATCGGACTTAAACTAGTGTCAATCTTTTGATACTTATTATTTCATAAAAACACGCTATTTGCTCTGACAGCGGGAATTAATTATCAAATTAATTAATGTGACTTATATGTTTTGAATTTTTTAAAATAGACTTCATATTTGAATTCATAATATCAAATATAGCTTAGGTTGAAGTTTTGGTATTTTTCTGAAAAACTTCAATTTTTGATGAATACTGAAACCACTAAGTGGTAGTTAAAGAGACTGATTATCCGTTTAAATGAAACATTGCCACTTCTTTGATTTGATTTTCAAAAATCCGACATACATGGTTGTCATTAAAAAGTAAAATGATGTTCAATGAGATCTAAATATTTTTTGGGTGAATAGTAACTTTTATGTTCTTAATCGCGATTAGAGGTAATTAGTGCAATTTAAGGCAAAAATGATATTATAATAAAATTAAATTACCTTGAAACATGTCCTACCCTTATTGTATGTGTCATGGCCGACCAAGAAAAGTCATGGTTCAACTTGGGGACCCCATGGGGCCACTTTGGTTGGGAAATGACATAAATAACATTTTATTTAATGTTAAAGTAAAAATGACACAAACATGAGTTATTTTACTAAAACAATTTTTACATGAGGTTATACAAGTCATATTTTTTACTATAAATATTAATTATAAAGATAAAAAGATTTCTTACATCATAGTATTTTTTTATAATTTTTAGACATTATATAAATTAAATTAGTTATGACATCATGATGATGTAGTGATGACCTCATTATTTAACGATTTAAATAAAATAGAATGATAATGTAATATCTATGACCTAAACATGTCCAAAACCTATTGTATGAGTATATTTCTAACCCTTACCACCTTATCCTAGAAATACATCAATGTGGGACCCTTAAAATCCGAAACTATTTTGAAAATAAAGTAACATTTTGTAACTTTACAAGAGTGCCCCTCCTCTCCTCTTATAATAGGCCCCCACCTCTACCTCCTTACCCACACTCCCAAAGCCTTTGTCTCAGACAACCTCTGCCCATATTGTCTCTCCACTTCCCTATATTACTCCTTGAAGCCTCACTTTGGGCAGAAGTCTTCCGAAGGAAGCCTTTGAGCTCAAACCGAAGGGAGTTACCCGATTTTAACGTAATGTCTTCTTTTGAGTCCTTCAGTATTATTTTGCTTCTCCAACCCCCTAAACTCTTTTTATTATTTTCTTTTGTAACAACACAAGTATCCTAAATATAGTAGGATGATTTTATAATATTTATTTGATCTACACTTACACACACCTACATCTAATGGTTAACGAACATAATGTTTCTGTGGATGGTGAATTTATGCCTCCCGAAACGATGATTGTTCAACATTCTTTTAACACCTTCAAAGGTGGCCATTAAGATGTCACTATAATTATATATGATATATAATATTTTTATGGTTTCCTTAATCTTATGTATTATTCATTTTGGGCATACCTTTATGGCTTCCATTATGGGTAAACACGATATCTTCATTTAAGGAAGTGTGGACTACCGCCCCCTCAAAGTGATGTGATTCGTTAATGCCATATGTGGGACGAGTAAAGGATGGATTTAAAGTTATTATATATGATGTTATACTGGAATTATAATATAACTCTATATCAATATTATTTCCTTCCATTAAAGTATTATATAGAAATTAAAGTAGCGTCCATGCGTACGTACGACTTACCGTCTCCATGAACGGTGCATTTCATTTCTTATCCCCAAATGTAATGTACTATTAAAAGTACATGTATATAATGGATATATATAATGAATGATATATCTAAATGATTAATATAATTCTGGAATTAAAATATACATACCTCTCATTTAGTTTTAATTCCATTAATATGACAAAGAAATAAAAGTAGTGTTCATGCATACGTACGGCTTACCGTCTCCATGAACGGTGCATTTCATTTCTTACCTCTAAATGATTATGTAATATTATAAATAAATTTATATGCTGGATATATATGATATATATGATATCCAAATCAGTAATTTCATTCTAGATACAAATAACCAATGACCACACAAACAACATGTAATTGTAAGAAGTCCACTTTTGACTTAAGAACCAAATATCGACAAAACAGACATTATTAACATAAATGGTTACATAATGTTTATAAAATGGAAATAAGTGATATAAAAGGAATAATGAACTCTAAAAAGGTTCTTAATCATGTATAAATTAACTCAAGTTTATTATTCAGGACGTTAAAGAACGATCGAGTCAAGTCGGACCCGAGGTAAGGGACTTCGTCTCAATCTCCTTTCATTGAGGCATATTTTTTTTTATACAAAACTTTCTTTTATACGGTGTATAAACACCATTTACATTTACTTTTATACAAAAGGAATATTTTTCTATGAAGCTTTTTACAAAACGACAAAAAGGAATGTTTCTTTTAACGTACGCGGTGACAACGACCTTTTCCGCCGCCGCGAGTGTTATTTGGTCTTTGGCTTCCTCAACAAGTCGTAATGTTTTTAAAATAAAATAAATACCATATACTCTTTTATGTATTTTGGTATTGAAAATGGTTTTGATAAAGGATTCAATTATGATATATTGTGATTGAAATGTGGAAATGTTATCATTCCTTTATATTGGTTTTATGTTTTATGATTTTATATTGGTACTTGGACATTTGACGGGTGGTTATGTGATAAACCATATGACGGGTGGTGCCGTGAATACTAGGACAGGTGGATACATTATAACTTCTGATGCATTGGGTATGGAAGTCGGCCGTATGGCTATTCTATTAAGTATGTATGGAAATTGGCAATATGGTTATTCCATTAAGTGATATGTGTGGAAGTCGACCGTATGGTTATTCCACATAAGTATGTTTATGTCCCAAGTTTCCTTTATATATGTTATGTGTTCTTTATATGGGTTTTATGGTAATCCTTTGGTTACAAAAAGGTAAGTAATGATACTTTATTCAGTGAAGAGTTTTTACTACTTCATGAAGGTGAAGGTATTACTTTGATAGAGTATACATGGTTTACTTGATGTTTGAAAAAATAACAGTTTTCATTCTTTGTGTATACCTTACTGAGCTTTTTATGCTCACCCCAAGTTTTTTTGAGATGTTTTTCACAGGACCTAATGTGGAATAAGGTCAAGGATGGGATCAAGTGAATGTCATGCTATATAATACATGGAATTAGACATGTTTCTTTTTAAGAGTTTTTTTTATTATGGAAACATAATAGAAGTTTCTACTTTGTAATCTTTTTGAGATGTAATAGTTATGTTCTAATTCTCTAAAACTCTAAACCTGAAAAGATCTTCAATGTGAATTATTCATTTAATTCAATATTAAGTAAGGTTTAAGGCTGGGGCCTTATAATTGAACTTGTCAGGAACATTCACAACAATTATATTCATCTTTATTAATGGGAATAATCCAAATAACATAATGATTAAACCCAATATTCGTCATAGAGAGTATCATTAAACATAAAATTTGTTGTTTTTAAAATACCGTGACATGATAACTTATCTTCTTATTGAACATTTTGTATATTCTCTCATGTTATCATAGTTGTGTTAAATAATGAAAACTAAAATACTAATAGAATTATTAACACATGATCTCTTAATATCATATAATCCTCATTTATATTTTTTATACTATTGTAGAGGAACCATGTTCCTTGTATCACTTCCTACAGGTCAAAATTAATAATTCTAAAAGGATTGAGAGAATTCCATTTTTTTACTCATTATTTATAGAGAGGATATGGATCATTTCTTATTTATGAGAGATTTCTTGAGAAGTATTCTATATTTATTCGTGAAAATTCATTTGGTATAATAAATTTTTTATAACACTCAGATTCAATAAAATTATATAAATCCGAATATATATTTAGTGTTAAAAATCGTATATTTTTTTGTAGCACCATTATAAATTTTTATTCTAAGTATACCCCATAACAAATAATAATAATAATAATAATAATAATCTTTTAAACTATTCAACACTAATAGAATAATATATCATTTTTCATTTGGAATTATTAACTTGTTATGACCGTCCACAATGGTGATTATAAATCAATTAATAATAAATTTATATATTTTAAAAAATATCAATATTCAAATTCAATAAATATACACATCAATATAATATTCACTGAAAATTAAAATATGTATTTATTATAAATATTATCATAATAAATAAATAATAATTTAATAAAATTCAA
Source organism: Viscum album (assembly GCA_963277665.1). Classification (NCBI taxonomy): domain Eukaryota; kingdom Viridiplantae; phylum Streptophyta; class Magnoliopsida; order Santalales; family Viscaceae; genus Viscum; species Viscum album. Next base: position 759,074 of record CAUJRU010000211.1, read on the forward strand.
ATAAAAAATTGAAATAAATAAATAATATATTCACCAGTTTGAAAATTATAATTTGTTATTTGATAAAATGTATATTTTATATACCCGAAAAACTAGTGACTAATTTTATATAATATTTTCACCCTGAATAATTATTATTATAATCCCTGAGAATAATATTTACTATTATTGTAAAATAAAAAATTTAATATAATTGATATTCTAGAAACACTTACTGTATATCCTTGAATACCCATAGAGAGTAAGAACCACAAATAAGTTGTCGTTGAATCAATTATGTTGTTTTATAATTTATTTTCTCTTGAAATTAACCCCTTTTATTAGTTAAAGATGAAAATTTACTCATCATTATAAAACTCAACTGTAATTTTTTAAATGTTTTGGACATAAGGAAGAGAATAATGTATTTAAATTGATCACCCCTTGTGTGTGTGACTATATCCATTCCATGTAGAATCTCATCTGTCCATTAAAATTCAGTATGATATAAAATGATTAATTTTTTTTGATTTATTTTTAGATTCCATATATCTCAAGATATGTAATTAGAAAAACTCATCTCAGTAACAATATATTATTTTTAATGTAAGACAAATAAAATAAATTAAATGTTTCATAAAATCTAACAAAATTAATTCCTAGAAATTATCATTGTACTGAACATTTTTTGTTATAATTAAACGGGTTCCCTCAACCATTTTCTTGTATATCATCATCTATAGAACCTCATAACACTTTGTATATTATCATTGCCTTTATATGATATAAAAATGTAACACCAACTAATATTATTGTGTGCCTCTATTTAATGACTATGAACACTACACCCATGACTAACAAAACATTTCATGATTCCTTTGACCGCAGTATATGCTCATTGCCTCTTCATTATCCTATAGTTTATTGTTTTAAATATCACTATAGTCACAAATCATCATCACTTAACCTTTCTAGTTCATATAAAAAATGTATGTCTATAAATTACTTGCACCATATTATAAACATGATCCCCAAGGTGAAAAAATGTTGAAACAAAAAATATTTCACCACTTAAACAAAATTTGATATGCTAATTGACTATCTAATTAAAACTTCATTTTTACACTTTTAAACTAATCATGAACTTCCATGATGTTTCCATCAAAATCAGATTCATCAAAAATCATTGAAAATGTTTATTTTCATTAGATAAATAATGATGTATTGGTCATGTAATCATAATCTCAATCAAACATCATTGAAATAATATTTTAATGTTTCTAATAAGAAATTATGATAAAATATAGAGTAATAATATCAAATTTGATCCTCCTCATTAGATGATTAGTCGTAATTACAATAACAAATCTAATCATAATTGGTAGATTGAATCTATCTCACATATTCACATATGTTAATTAATGAACCCCTGCAATATTCTATCCATCATGTATTACATCCACTTTATTAAAATCGTGTTTCACAATAACAATGTTTTATATATCTTCATATAATCATTCCAATGATGAGATCACATTCTTTAATCCACTATTCATATGTTTGACAAATCATAGATATATATTTTTGATATTTAGAACTCATACTATCAACTTATTTAGATAACCACTCTCTATTATGGATGAAATTGCCAAATCTCATTATATTAGATCATTATAAATGAAAATTTGATAGAAATTAAATTAATCAATATGAATTTCTCTAGAAAATATTATCATACTAGTATGCAACATCCAGTAATCACAAGTGAAACAATATAAAATCGTAAATATATATATATTTGTTAAAAAAAATCCTCATAAACAGAGAAATATGATAATAACAATATTTATTGAATTTATGTATAAATATTTGAACACATAAAACACCTTTTTTTCTAAAATACTCATACTATTGGCCTATATTCATTCCTGGTCATTGATTTGTTTCCACTTCACCATATAATACCTTTAACACTATTTATCGAGAATCCTCATTATTTATAAATTGAACCTTTATATATCAAGAAGATTATTTTTTTCCTTTATTATTTTCTCCACTTGGGTAAATATATATGAAATCTAAAATGTGTACTTTTTGTAATTCTCTATCTTAAATCATCATCACATTTACATCTTGTAACAATGTACAACCTCAATCATTTTACACAGTTATCTAGTAACATATGTTTATTAGTGATGATAGGAATATAAATATTACTAAAACATCGTATATCTTTTAAGAGATGTTCTAAAACATATTTATGGAATCATTCTTATACTCCTTAATAACTTTATAACAAATAATTTCCAAAAAAATCTTGAAACTATTTATTACCTAAAATAAAAATACATCATCAACTACATAATAGAGAAAAAAAATGATCATCATATTGAATCAACAAAAATGATAATTAGTCTCTTAGTGTTGATTTTTTGGAATCATTAGAAACCAACAATGTAACAGTTGGTAAACACTTTTATAAAAAAATTAACAATCTATATAATTTTTCAAGGATAATTTCATCACAACACAATTCTAGATGAATAAATAATTTTAAAGGAAGTCCATCCCTCAATGATTTTTATTTTGTATCCAATATAATATAATATTTCCGTTATTTCTTTTATTTTACACATTTTATGAAAACAATTCCATTATAATTATAAAATATTTTATTATAGAGTTATAATTTCGTTCACTCATTGAAAACATAAAAAAATTATCATGAGGGGGATATTTCAATATAAAAATAATACTTACTTTGGTAGAGGATAATGATATGGTTTCTCCCTCAATTAATCATTTCCTTAAATTTCCATTTCATTAGTGAAAACATATTTTATTATATATGTCCTTGAAATATGCTCTTGTGTTACATCATCATCAAAAACATTCACAAATTTTAAATGATAATTAATATAAATATACCATGATCTAAAATGATAGATTTTTTTCCGAATGGACTTTGTTATAGTAATTGTTATAAATAAAATCAATGGTTACCAAATTTAGCACTCAAATCATCAAATAAAAAATTTATCAAAATAAATTTTTTACACTCATGTGTGGAGTTAACTTATGCTATTTTCGATGAGATAGATGTATCTGAATATTGTTTCTTAAAATCCAAAATCACAAAACTATAAACCAATATAAATTATACTCATTGTATTAATTATATATCATTACAATATTTTGCACAATCAACATTAGTAAACCCATTAAAGGTCAACTCGTTACTGATTTTATACATAATGATTTAATATTATATTCATTAATTGAAACGTAAAATGCAGAAATTTTCCTGTAAGTTGGACTCCTTATAATCTCTCTGATATATAGAACAAATTTTTTTAATAGTGGAAAAAAATTTCTGTTACGTACTAATATTTATTAATATTCTTATCTACATTCAAATTTTTTTAATTCATATTTTCCTAGAACTATATTTACTAATATTTCTGACGATAGACATTAGTGTATAAATATAATTATATTTTTCCATTCCAAAAAATTTTATACACATATTGGAAAAATATAATGATGGTGATTTATGTATCATTACATTTTTTTAACATTTAATCATATAAAGTCATTTTAAATCTCCATGCATTGACATCTAAAAGTTATTATTCGATTTTTCATTAATTTCGTTTCATGTATTGTCCATATCACCGGGAAAAAATAAATCATAAACATAAATAATGAAAAATATTTTACTAATACCCACCTCATTAAAATAATTGTTTAAATAATATTTTACATTATAATGGTAAATTTACTTCATGAAACACTAATATTAGAGTACCATGATCGTGGGCCCTGTTTCAACTCGTATAATTATCTCATCAGTTCATATAAAATGGTGTCATCTTTATCATGTATTAATCCACATGGATTATCAAAATAAACATATTAACTAATATATAAAAGAGAGTTGAAATAAAATCAATCTCACAGACATTTCAAATATGATAAGAAAAAACATTCAAGAACATTTTTATAAGTTAATGTATAATTATAGGGGAAACACTTTCTCCAAAATAAATATATTCAACTAGTGTGTAACCTTTGAATTCTAGTCATTCTTTCATTCATGAAATCTATATATGTTTATTATGTTCACATGTATAAATGAACTTTATTCAAATTATATCATCAATTTATAGTATTGAATATGACCCAAGGTGTCACTTTTATCAATTCTATATAACTTCTCATTCGTAGAATTGAAACAAACATTTTGGTCAAATACATCTGAAACACATTTTGATTACACATATAATATAAGTGATGTATCATTTATTGAATATCAATTATTTACATTTTTTGGACATGATCTTCCTAATTTCTAATAATTATTTCACATTCAAATGTTTTCTATTATGTTGTTAATGATAGATGTATTCTTTCATTATTATTTTAATCATAAATTTACAAATATGTGTTAAATTTAACATGTTTGGGATCAAAAATCCATTTCTTCTTATTATCAACCTTATAAGTTAACATTTTATCATTTTTAACAAATTCATTATAATATAAAAAATCTATTGTTAAGGATTTTAAATTTTAAAAAACATTCACAACATAAGAGTTGACCATCTATTGTATATGTTTATTACATCACCTATATCTTCATCCATAATATAAATATTTATTCAATACGAGTAATATATATTTTAAATAAAATAGTTCATCATCCAAATTATTGATCATTAGTAATGAAGGAATCACCTGAACAATTAAAATATTTCTCTTTTGGTTTTTTTTCATATATAAAATCTCATATGATATCATTTTATATTCAATCCACAAAATAAAATTCTATTTTGAACAGTAAATGTTGAACTTATAGATTTACCCCCAGGAATATAGATTTTTTTCATTAAGAATAATTCATTACATTTAAAATAAACCTTGAATTTCTTCCAATACACTACTCTATTTTGTTGACGAGTGTAGGAAGCACTGCATTACTGTTTGACTCCATGTTTCTACATATAGAAATAAATAGAGGTACTTATTCAATGATTTCATTTTTTTCCTTAACAATGATAAATAAACCCAATTCCTTCAAAATATCTCTTTTGAAGATTATTATCATCATTTGAATCATATAATTTAGGTTTCATAAAAATTTTGTTTCTTATACATGTGGAGTCATTAATGAATATAATAATGTACAAATAAAATTACGTTGATTGATGTCTATAAACAAAAAAAATATCTAATTGTATGAGGTATGTATTTCTAGTGTATTTGATTTCATCATTTATATTTCTTCCTCTAACAATACATAATTTTACGTAAGATATAGAAAGGAAAAAAATTCCATTTTAGTTGTGGTACATTTAATACATCAAATACCATAAAAGGTTTGTTCATACATTTCTACCAAAAAATCCCTTGTATTTTATTACTCCATTTATTTTCATCTTCATTACATATGATTCATGAATTAGAAATAAATCCAATATAGAATATATTACCACCAGATCATTGACCCTTATTTTTAACATTTCCATCATTAAAACAATATATGCTACAATAGTTTTTTATGTAACTCCCTTAAAATTTTCAAATAATTTTGTATCACTCTGCAAGATGTGAATAACTTCATCAATTAACAAAAAAAATCAAGATTTCAAATACTAATATTCATACTCAGTCGGTCAAATTACATTGATTTTTATGGAAATGTCATTTCAAAAGGATATTATTCATCCTCCTTGTTATTTAATATCTTCAATGATATTTGTATCAGCTATCATATTTGATGAATAATAATATCCAAAAATAAACGTTTTTTCCTATTTTTTTCCTTCAAAGAAGTATCAATAACAAAATATATTTCCTCATTTTTATATTACTATAGATATAGATTTTTATATAGTGTAAGAAACATTTAATGGAAGTGTTTTCATTCATTATTCATCATTGTGACCTTATAGGTCACTGTTATAATATTATACTCTATGAAATTAAATAGGTTTTCAATTTCAATAATTTAATAATCTTTTGACTTTGATTTTATTTATTTATCAGATTTCAGAAAGTTACTCCATTTTCATCGAGCCTTACTTAGAACCAGTTCATTTCAAATTACATGGAGGTCCATCATTGGAATGTAAATATACACATTGTTCCCATGTATAATATAACACAAATATTATATAGTATAAATTATTTTTTTTATAGAAATGTATTCATTCCTTGGGATGAATTTTTTAAAGGTCAATAATATATTAATAAAACATTTTCCTTGGGTATTGGAAAAATAATTTCATTGAGATATTTTTAAATTCATTAGATTTAATATGTATCTACAATCATTTCTCCACTAATGATTTTCCAATACTGTTTCTAAAAAGTTCATGGTTATAACAATAATATGAACTATTATGTATTGTGGATGTAGATTTAGCTTGATCCCTAGGGTGAGTTCTTTAATCATCAAGAGGTGTTTCAGCCACCACCTCATGATATTTGTGTTGATTATTTGTCATCTTATTTATGGTATAAAATACCTCATGAAATCAGGATTTTTTTAAACAATTCATATTCCACAGAAGTGGGCCTCTTATTATTATTTTCCAACATTCATCTATATTTTAAATCATTAATCCTTAATAAGGAATTATTCCTTTTCTATAATCCTTTTCTCAATAAATTTATTCCTTATTACTAAATCATTCTTGAGGTGTATGTATTTATGAAGACATTTCATATGTTCAAATATTATGTGATACTCTATATAGTTTTCTTCATCTTGTTTATCTTTACAGAAAGATGTTTCTTCCAATATTTCTAATATATATATGAATTTTTTGAAAATATAAATATTTTAATCTTATAAAAAATGAATTTCAGTTGACTCAAAATAAGCATTCATACTTATCATACGTCTCATTTTCAATCTAGTGTGTTTTTACATACTTCTAGAATATTTAATATAGTTCGTTGATGTTTTAATACACTCCTTCCAGTGAGGGATTTCATCAGGATAATATTTATTTTTTATAACTCTCTTTGTCATAGAAATAATTAAAAAATTATAATTCCACTACAATTGAAATAGTTAAGTTAGATATTTTATGTGTACTTTCTGCATCATGTCTATTATTTTTTATATTTAAGTGATGTGATTCAATTATATTCATCATCAGCCACATCCATAAATTTTTTCACTAAATACCATTATCTAATGATCAAGTCCATGAATTTTAATATTAATCAATGTTTCAAATTCAATTTATTATTTAATAATATTACTAAATGATGTAAAAATATCATATTATATTCAACAAGAAGTCTATATAGTTCATCAAGATATAAATCATATTTTTCTTCTAAGGAAGATATTTTAGGATTAATCAAATCATGAATTTTTTTAATGATTTTTTTAACAATATTATAATCATAGATATACATTTCTATTTCATTTTATATCACCAAAAATTTCCCATTACGATACATTATATTTTTTCCATGAATCCTAAGATTACCTGATACTATACATTTTTATAAAATATTCTATAAAATATATTAATGTTTCATTTAGAGATTTCCCATTAATATCTATATATTTTTTTGTATAAAATTTCTTTTGAAAATAATTCTTAATGGGTGGAAACCCAATAATAGATACATCGATCACATCTAGGAAAATTTATAGAAGTTACATTATCTTTAGGTATGTATTTTAATAATAATTTATTCTAGAAAATGAATGAATACCTATATTATTCATTGAGTTTACATTTACTATAATACGAAATTTAGGATCATACATACGGAACGTGGATGCATTAATGTGAATTAATGGTTCAAAGAGAGTAAGAATCTCTTAAAAGGGTGGTTCAATCAATAATTATCTTTTCCATTCTACAAACTCAATAATTAACCCCTATAGAATATCCTAATCCAAATTATTTTAAAATTTATAAATATCTTGAAAAAATTATGTTATGTTGGGATTGCAATGAACATTACCCAACATTCAGAAGTTTCACCGCTAGTGTGGGTGAATAATTCCATTCCATGGTTACTCTAATCGGTCCATGGGAATGAACTATAATATTATGTGAATATATGTTAATGAAACTCAAGTTAGACTCATTATATATAATTTTTGGTACTTATACTAACTCCAAAAAACTCTAATGTTTTTATTTCCAACTGATCCAAAAAATATATAAATAACATTTTATTAATATTAATATAATGTTTTTTTGGGAAGTAATCAATATAATGAACTATGTATAGTAGTAACCTATATGGGGATTTCAACCATCATTTGGTAAAATTGAGTTTGATGATCCTAAACCAAAATATCCTTATACAGATGCCTCTTTCCCGAAAAAAAAACACTATGACTCACAATACTCTCTCCTATAACATTATATAAAATCATGCTGATACACCTCTAGAAAGATTGGAAATATCAGATCGCACTTACTAGTATATCTTTCCAATTCCACTTAGGAAAACTACTGTTACAATGGTTAGAATCACAACCAACTCATATATTTTCATCATATCTCATCTCTCCCATGTGAATGGTGTATGTATATATAGTACTTCCAGTCTCTTAAATATGAATTCCTCTAGAACAAAATTGGAACTGAAAATTTCATCCGACATGACCCAAATTAGAAATTTTATTTCTCATACTTATTAGATATAAGTTATGTTTCCCTATAAAAATTATAGAACATTCTTTATTCTTCTTACAAACAAAAAATCATTTAAATTCTTAAAACGTTTTTTTATCATAGATGGACAAAATAAGATGAATGTATCAACATAGAATTATCATTATCAAGGATATTTTAAATGTTTATTTTTATTATATAATCCATTTAATAAGTAATAGTCCAATTAATTTAAATAAGGAGTTATTAATCTGTTGATTGACCATTCAAACTCCCTTCATGATTTCATTCACTAACTAATCATGTTGGTCTGATACTTTCACATATGTTCGTCAGGAAGAAATTGATCTCTTATTCCCATTATTTCATAAAAATTACTTTATTAAATTCCTGATTAACAAAACAAGGTATTGTATATCATCATGGAATCATTCATCCAATGAAATAAATTTTTTAATGATTCTGAATATTTTGATAAAACCATGAACAATAAATTGGATTTTAAAAACTAATACTATCATCTTCATTACATTACCACGGTCTCTCATGAATACACATCGAACATCCCTTTCTATTAAAGCAATTATTGTAGATAATCCATTGGATCATCATATCATCATATCTACTTTCTCAGAAAATTAATCTTATGGATTGAAAATAATCAAAGTCATAAATCCATACATTTTCCACACATTTATCCTTGTATATATTGTAACAAAAAACATTACCTTGTTGGATACTCCATACAATATGCCTATATATAATTTATGTATTTTTTTCTAATGAAATAATATATCTCTTTTAATGGACTTTTATAATTAAAATATATTTTTTAGAGCTTATAGTTTATCAAAACTTCAACACATCTATGATTCAACCACATACATCATGAAAATATAATATCTGTAATATAACATTAAATTATCTAAAAAATTTCTTTCTTATTTGTAGTTCCCTCACATTTTACACATATGAATGATCTATAAAACATTAACTTCTTGAAATTATTTATATGACAGCAACAGTTGTAGCCCTTCAAAAAATAGAAACACAAAAAACACTAAAAAAAATTCTTCGATCATGTGTTGTATAATGATATTAGAAACATAATGATCAATATAAAAACATCAAAATTTTAGTTATGGGTTCTTATCAAATTTAAAGAAACATTAGTATCCTCCTTCAGCACTATATAAAGACACATTCTAAACAAATCGAATAAAAATTTCCAAAAAAAAATAGAAAATAATATATGATAAGAAACAAAAATATATTATAAAGACATCTCAATGGGCCATTATACCCTCTTACCCAATTTCATAGTGGAAATAGAAAAAATTTACTAATTTTGTTTGAATATTATATAGTAATAAATTAAGGATCTTATATGATAGAATTTAATATCATAATGAAAAGAAGCTCATAAGAATTCATAATTTTTAATATAATATCATTATATCGATATATCATCATCCATTATTCTTACATTTTTTTATTCAAGTATAATGTTGATTTATCTTTTTTTGACACTTGGAAATTAATGTATTGATGAAATACAATCGAAATTGATTTATTAAAGTAGCTATATTTTCATCAATGTATTAGAGATATCATCTTCCATTAACTCACAATGGAAAAAATAAATGTTTTATAGATTCAATTAATGTCATATCACATATGATTAATCCAAAATATTCTACCTATATATGAGAATATATATATACATGATTTACATCAATACATCAATATCAAAATCCATGATCTTCATTGTTAATAATCTCTTGTCTAGGGACCAAAAAACACATTAGTATAATATAATATATAACTGTAAAATAACATATGAAATTCCTATTTGTGGGATTATTAACATAACATTACTTCATAGTGAATACCACGTACGAAAATTATATTCAGAATTATAAACTTATTTTAAATTTAATTCACCTAATAGATAATCATTATATATGTACAATTGGAAATATGTTTTTTAGAAAAAAATTTATATGTTTAAGAATATTTTCATAGTACATTTAGGACCTTACTATAGTATGGAATTTTTGTAACCCTTCCATGTGGAAATTAATATATAGACATTATCCCAATAATGATACATAAAATAAAACCCATCATGTGAAATGATATTAATAAAAAATTAATACTCGGGTATTTTATAAATTACATATTCTGTGGGTTATAGGTCATTAACTTCAATAGACTACCATGGTTTGTAGATCCAAATTATAAAAATATTTAGTCATGTAACTCTTATTTGATATTACTAGTTCATATGGGAAAAGGCATTAGTAAATTGGGTTTCCATGTTTTTTATGTGGAATCTCTACTAACTGTAACCACACTCATTTTGGAGAATCCCTCAAGAGGTAATACATATGATGTATATTGTTCTTCAAATTATATATCTTTATCACATTTTCTAGGTTCACGATTTTTTTATTTTCCCTAAAATTTGAGGTTGAATTAATAATTTATCTCACCACTTCTATTGTATAGGCAATAAAGATTCATATAAAAAAATACATTCCTTTATTTTTTGATAATAAAAAACACATTAACTTAATGAAAATTTATTTTATTCCTATGTATTATTCCCATAATGAATAATTTCTAATCTATAAGGAAAATTTCACTTCATTAATGAAATTTTTTCCATATTTTATTTTCATTGTTCAATTTATAGTATCTATAAATATAACAAATTCTTATTCCTAATTGTAATTTTTTTTACATTTATAACCTCACAATCCTTTAAATATTTGGTTATAGAGAATTTTAATTTCAGGTTCTGGATTCCTTGAAATTCAGGTTCTATATTTTCAGAAATTCAGGTTCGAATTTTTTTGAAATTCAGGTTCCAAATTCACTAAATATTAGGTTCTGGATTCTCTGATGTTTAGGTTCTGAATTCCTCAATATTCAGATTCCGAATTACATATAATTCATACTCTTAATTACGTAGAATTCAGACTCTGAATTCCTGAGAATTCAGACTTCGAATTCCTCAGAATTCAGACTCTGAATTCTCTAAAATCCAGACTCTGATTCTATGAAATTCAGAATTTTAATTCCTCAAAATCCGGATTCCCATATAATTGGAATTCGAACTCTCAAATCTATAAAATTCATATTTTAAATTATTTTTAAATATGAATCTGAATTCTTATGCCTTATAGACTCCAAATATTTATCTGGTTAGACTCTGAATATTATTTTTCCTTAGACTCCGAAAAAATAAATTTGTTTATGAAACCTTATTTTTCTTACACATGAAATTTTTATGAAATGATTTTATGAAATCTGTTTCTAACTATATTATGTTTCTATGACACATATAAATGTCCCATTGAGATTCAAGGAAAAATATGACCATTGGGGGAGAGATCCGACTATTGCAGAAGTGCCTATAAATAAGGGATCATTTGAACTATCTCAATAACTAGTCGATTACACTATAGAATACATGTTGTTGAAGTGATTTCTAGAGAGTGACTCTCATGATTTATGAGTACTAAACATTATGTTCATCTTTTTTTTGTGACTCCAATTGTTGTTGTTTACAATCAATGACTTCCATGGATATGATGATATAGGTGTCGACTAACTTATAGTTCGCGGGCTTCGAGGGATAAGAATATAGAGGTTCTGACTACCTTGATGTTCGAGGGATTTTATGGATAGCAAGACAGATTCTGATATTCCTATTGAGGGCTTACTCTGGTGTGGGTAAGACATAATTTCGTGAAATTATATATCCAGGGACCTTTATCTTAGTTTGTTGGATATATTAATCTATGGGTTAATATAATAAATATTTGTAACTTTTTTGTTTCATGTTTATTTACGTTGCATTTTGATAAAAGACTAAAGTGTAATATTCATATACATTATTGTAATTTTTTATACTCTAAAAAGTATGATTCTATACGGTTTAAGGTAGAATCATTTCCATATACCCTTTTCTAATGTTTCATTTCTAGAACCATATTTCCATAACCATGTAAATGTTCCTTCTGTTTCATTCTCAGAACCATATTTTTGGAACATAAAATGTTTGTAAAACTATAAGAGGTATTGTGAATATAACATGTTTAACATTGTTACACATAGTTTAAATTAATGTTAAAACGAATGTTTGTAAACATACAATTCACCCCCCCTCTTTTAAATTGAGCATCTACATGATTATTTTGATCCTACAATTGGTATCAGAGGATGTTTCTAAAATACGTATATTCATGTATTAGTTTTTCGTTTCCCATTTTTTCTTTGTTATAATTTTTTTCCTTTCATAGGGATTTGTATCCGTGTTTACAAAATTTTACTATAAACAAGTTTTTGTTGAAAAGATACTTTCTTTTGAAATGGCATGAATGAATGATTGTTCAATTTACGATCTAAATCTCGCATGACCACTAATATTTGATGGGAATTATTATGAGTACTATTGAGATTGTATGAAAACTTTGGTATCAATATTGGAGCTAGAATTGTTTTCATGATTACTATAGATTAAATGATTCCTGACAAAGAAGTCAAAAACTTCCCCAATCATGAAATTTCATAAATCAACTAAACTACAAGGTACACAATACATTGTTGTGTTCCTTGACCAAAAATATATATATTCAAATATCCTCATGTGAATCTTCTATCTTTATCTGGAAAAAATTGTACATTCAACATTTTGGTACATCAATAGTTATTCAGACTATAAGAGCTATGATTAATGAATAATATCATGGGTTTATATTTTCTTAAGGTGAACCAGTCTGCAAGATGAAACAATGGTTTACAACTATTGTTAACAGCTTGTAATCTATGGGTGAAAAAGGGTTTTATGATGAAGCTCTTTTGGAAATGATTATAGTTATCATTACTAATAAGTGGGAATCTAAGAGAACATGTATTGATGAGAATATGAATGTTTCTCAAAATAATCTTCATGAGATTTTTGGAACTCTTGTTCAACATGAGACAAGGAGGAAATAGATGTTGATAAAAATGAGAAGAAAAATGGAAATGGAAGTGTATCATTTATTACTACTAATGTCAAGACTCTTAAAAGTGTTATAAGATCCAATAATAATAAAGTCATTGTTTTATCTACATCTAGTGAATGTCAACATTCGGAGAATGAGATAGATAATATTTCTCAAAAGATTAACAAGATGGTTGGAAAGAAATACATTCAGTATAGATATCAGAGTAAATACTGAAAAGACAAGAAAGATTGAGAAGTCACTTTATATGAATGCTAAAGAGAATGGAATATAAGGCTAGTTTGTCCTATGCTTATGGAGAAGGATAGAAAATAAAAACATTCTGGGATGAGTAGAAATAAGTACTCCTAAGATAATGCTATGAATTTTTTGAAAGACAATGACAACTGGAGTGCTAGTGGTGGTAACTCTTCTGATAAATCCTCATAGTATGAATCTTATGTTCATAAGAATCTTTTACTTATAGCCAGGTTAGCAATTGATAAAATTTATCAAATGGAAAATGTGCATAACGATGAATCCATCACCAATGTATCATTGAATTCAATATATAGTGATGACAAATACTATAAGTCTTATGATCAATAATATTTTTCAAATGAAGATAATAATTTTCCTTCATATAATGATCTGTCTAGATTTTCTAAACATCTTGAAAATGAAAATTATAAACTCATGAAAAATATTGGTAAATAAAATTATATAATTTCTATTTTAACTAAACAAGTATCATATCATTCTAATGATCTTGATATAATAACTTGTTATTTTGTAAGTCTTTCTAGAATCCTTGAGAAAGTATATTATGATAAGGATAAACATTCTACAGATCTTGACAATGAAATATAAACAAAAATATTTTAGAGAATAACTCTAGTAAAAAAACTAAGGTTTTTGAGGATAATAACTTGGTTATTAAACTAAAGTTAAAAATATTTTCCATGAGGAAGTGTCTGTCAAACCTTTTTTCTGGTACGGGAAAAATTTACAAGATATATTCCCAACTTTGACATATAAGGAATAATTTTGTATTTTTTTTATACCCATCCTAAACCAGTTTTTAGTAATAACTATTTTGATCCTAAAAGTTCTGCATTCTGCAATAAATGTCAGTGTTGTGGAAATTGGGTAAAAATTTGTTCTTTAAAGAAAACTAAGTATATAGGTTTTCAAAAATCATATTTTTCTAATAATGCGTCGATACCTAAAATATAATGCCCTGACCTTAAACATTACTTAATCATGAATTAAATGAATAATTCACATAGAGGATATTTTCAGGTGTAGAGTTTTAGAGAATTAGGTCATAACTATTACAACTCAAAAGATTACATAGTAGACACTTCTACTATGTTTCCATAAAATAAAAAAACTCTTAAAAAGAAACATGTCTAGTTCTATGTTTTATATAGCATGTCTTTCCCTGATAACATCCTTGACCCTATTCATCTTTAAGTCCTGTGGAAAACATTTCAAAAACATGGGATGAGCATAAAAAGCCGAGTAAAGGATACACTAAAGAAGAAAACTGTTAGTTTTTCAAAACAACAAGTAAACCAAGAATACTTTATCAATGTAATACTTTTCACCTTTATGAAGTAATAAAAAAACTCTTCACTGAATAAAATATCATTACTTACCTCTTATGTAAACAACATATTACCATAAAACCCCATATAAATAACACATAACATATAGATGTATCTTGGGACATAGACATACTTAAATAGAATAACCATACGGTCGACTACCACACATACTTAATGGAATATCCATAAGTTCGACTTCCATACCCAATGCATTGGAGGTTATAACAAAACCGCCCATCCTGGTATACAAAACACCACCCGTCATATGGTTTACCACGTAACCACCCGTAAAATTTTCAAGTACCATCATTACACATAAAATGTTTCCAATATAAACATTTCAATAACAACATTTCATTTTCAATCAGAATACGTAATTCCGTGATATTGAATTAATCAATCCATTTTCAAAAACCATTTAAAAGATCTTTTTGAATCAAATTTTCCCATACCACTTTGAAGCATTCAATAGAATTATAATTTCAAATCATTAATGTCCATATAAATAAATAATTTAAATCATTTTAAAAAATTGGAGATTAAAGATAATGAATTATAATAATATTTATTTATTACATTTAAATTGAGATTTTTGTTAAAGAGTTTTTAACAAAATGAGAGACTCTTGAATACAAATAATTGAAGAATAACATTTAATCAGAACATTATAATATCATGAGAATAAAGTAATTCATGATATAATATGTCAAATGATAGTATATACACCATATAAGCGTGAATTTTTGAATAACAACAATGAAGTCTCAATGGAAATGTAAATTGAGATGAAATCTATTATAAAGATGATATCCTTTGATTAAGGATAAGACTATCACATAATTATGTGCGAGAAATATAAATACGCCCAATATAAGTGGATATTATGTGTGAGACTATCAGAGTTCATTCACACATATTCATTGGATGACATGTTCAAGAAGTACAAGTTGAACCCAAAGAAATCTAAATTGGGTCAAGACGTTCCCTTGTAAAAATTCGACAGCCTAACGGTGTCACTTTAAAATTCAGAAAATGGGATGATGAGACTAAAAGGGTATCTCATCACTTGGAAATATATTTTACATCAATAATTATATATAAGAACATATCCCAAGATAATAAGAAGTAAATTAAAAGAGATAACAAAAATACATCTTTTAAAAAGAGGAGGGCGAAAGGTTCCCTTACCGATTTGGGTAACTTTCGAAACGTAGACCCCATGAAAGAATGAATATAAAACATTGATGTAAATACTCATAAACAAAATTATATTACACAAATATTATAATAATGTGATGTACATACACCACTCAACGAAAATGGTGGAAAATGTAGCTTATATCTCACGGGAATAAAAGTGAGATAAAAAATCCCTTATGAAAACTCGGCAGTCTAACGACGCCACTTAAAACATTCAAAAATGGATTTATGAGATAAAATAAGGTCTCTCGTAATATGAACATAAAATGTACATAATGAGTAATATAAAATAACAACACCAAACATAAGAAAGAGGATCTTAAAAGAAATGACATAAAAGGGAGTACTTAAAAAGAAAGAGAGAGGTTGGATCTCTTATGAAAATTCGGCAGCCTAACTGTGCCACTCAAAACATCCAAAATGGATTGATGAGAGAAAATAGGGTCTCTCATCATATGAACATAAAAAATTATTGTAATATTAATATAAAAGAACATCCCAATCATACGAAAGATGAGCATAAAAGGAATGACATAAAAGAGTGTACTTAAAAAAGAAAGAGAGAGGTAGGATCCCATACCTCAAGTCTGACTTGCTTTGTTCGTTTCTTTATTTTCCTGAATAAAAAACTATGTTCAATTTATAATTACTTAATGAACTAATTGAAAGATTATTATTCGTTTCATATCACATATTATATCATTATAATAATTGGATAATAATTTGATTTCAAATCAAATGTTTTTGTCGATGTTCAGTACATGAGTAAATATTGAACTTGTTGGGAAAGAATATTCCATGTAGTTATAAGTACATAATCTCCATAATAGTATTAATGATTTAAATATCATATATATCCCTTATATATTCATTTTATACCATTACATAAAATTTGGGTATATTAAAAATGAAATGCACTGTTCATGGAGACGGTAGGCTGTACGTACGCACGAACACTACTTTCATTTTTTTGTCCTATTAATGGAATTAAAACTAAATGAGAGATATATATATTAAAATTAAAGATTTATATACATCATTTAAATGTAATATATCACATATATATCCATTATATATATGTACTTATAATAGTTCATAACATTTGGAGATAATAAATAAAATGCACCGTTTATGGAGACGGTAAGCCGTGCGTACGCATGAACGCTACTTTCATTTCTTTGGCACATTAATGGAATTAAACTAGATGAGAGAGATATATATTATAATTACAGTATAATATATATCTTATATATATCACATATTTTCTTCAATTTCATTCTTTATACATTCCATGTATTGCATGAACGAGTCAAATCACTTGAGGGGCGGTAGTCCACACTTTCTCAAATGAAATTATCAAATTTGAACAACATGCCAAGCATAAAGGTATGTCTTAAATATAAAATACATAAGAATAGAGAGGAAATAAATATAATATATATCATAAATAAATATAGTGACATCATAATGGCCACCATAAGTTGTGGTATGAGAAGATAGAACAATCATCATTTCGTGAGGCAGTAATTCACCATCCATGGAAATAGTATGTACATTAACCATTAGACGGAGGTGTTTGTTAGTGTAGATCGAATCCTCATCATACAAACATCTTAATATATTTATGATACTGGTTTTGTTACAAAATAAATAAATAAAAAGTGTTTATGGGGTTGGAGAAGCAAAATAATACAAAAGAACACAAGGGAAGACATTACCTTTAAATCAGGTAACTCTTTTCTATTTGAGCTCAAAGGTTTCCTTGTAATGGATTCTGCCGAAAGTTGAGGCTTCAATGATGAAGAGAGGGATGTGGAGAGATGAAATGGGCCGGGGATGGCCGAGAAAAAGGCTTGAGATGTGTGTTTATGGTGGTAGAGGTTGGGGCCTTTTATAAGATGAGAGGAGGGGCACTCTTGGACAGTTATAAATATTACTTTATTATAAAATGCTTTTCTGATTTTAAAGGTCCCAAAAGGATATATTTAGAGGATAAGGTGATAAGTTTTAGAAATACACCCATACAATTGGTTTTTGACAAATTTAGGTCTTATATTTTACAATATCTTTTCATTTTATTTAAATCGTTAAATAATGAGGTAATTGTTGTATCATCGTAGTGTCAGATATAATTTAATTTATTTAAAGTCTAAATTTTTTAAAAAAAATATCATGATGTAGGAAAAATTTTTATCTTTCTAATTAATATTTATAGTAAAAAATATGACTTTTAGAACCCCATTTAAATTTTTTTTAGTAAACAACTCATGTTTGTGACATATTTATTTTAACTTTAAATAAAAAGTTATTAATGTCATTTTCCTAATAAAGTGGCTCCATGGGGTCCCCATGTTGACCCATTGATTGTCATGGTCGGCCATGAAACATCCAATGAGGGTAGGACATGTGTCTAGGTACTTTAATATTATTAAAACGTTATTTTTACCTTAAATTACACTAATTACCTCTAATCGCGAATAAAAACATAAAAGTTACTATTCACCAAAAATTTATTTTAATCTCATTGAACCACATTTTACATCCTAATGAAAACCATGTATGTCAGATTTTTCAAATTAAAAACACAGAAGTGGTAATGTTTTATTTAAATGAAAAAATCAGTTTCTTTAACTTCTACTTAGTGGTTTCACTATTCATCAAAAATTGAAGTTTTTCATAAAATTACCAAAAATTCACCCTAAGATATATATGATATTCTGAATTCAAAAATGATGTCCATTTTACAAAATTAAAAACATATAAGTTTCATTTATTAAATTAAATATCAATTCCCGCTGTAAAAACAAATAGCGTGTTTTTAAGAAACAATATCTATTAAATGATTGACACTAGTTTAAGTCCAATTTCAAAGTGAAATTAATTCCAATGACCACTATTGGATTAAATGGCAAAAATATTTTCTAATTTTAATTTAAAACCAATTCAAAAGATAATATAATCATATAAATAAATTATATTAAAAAGAGGTTTTGAATTAAAATACAACATTTTTCACTATTCATTAAAAATGAACTTTATCGGAAAAATACCAAAAATTTACACAATGTAAATTTTGATGTCCCGATTCTAAATAAGAATTTTATTTAGTCATATATAACACATAAAATTGTCAAAATGTGTATTTAAAAGAGGTTCTCCATCAGAAGGCGGTTAATCCACCTTTTAAATAATATTAGAATGTTTACGCTTAAAATTGGATTCATTCGCATTCTTAATCCTCTAACATTTATTGTAAAAAGTAAAAATATTTGAAAAACATATATAATAATTTTTTATTTAGTTCTGTTCATTCCTGTCATTACAACTACTAGGTGTTAACTACCATTTAAAATATAATTATTTTATTATTAGAGTGCAACGTATGATTTCAAAGGAAGTCGTTGTTGTGTATTGGGTAAGCCATCGAGCATAGCGTTCTCATTAAATTAATATTAAAATTTTACTCAAAAATAGGGATAAATATAAAAATTTCATATTCTTTATTTACATGGGTGTTACATTATTCCCCCCTTTTGGGAATTGCTTCCTTGAAATTTTAAAATTGGGTTTGGAAACATCATTGAAAGTCCCATATCGGAACAAGAGTCGGTCAAAAAATCACTTTAAAAGAAATGAAAGAGAAGTACAGAGGTCACCCAAATTAACCCATACTAGGATTCCATATAGGAAAAAATTGATATGGTAGAAAATTAAAAGGGTCATGTTCTAATGGAGAGTGTTAGAAAACATGTTTAGGAGAAAGTTAACCACAAGAAAATCACAAACTTGTGGTGGTTAAACGGTATTCGATTCCCCAGTAGGAAAAGTTAATAGAAAACAATTTTGTTTTTATGTTACTTTTCATTGAGGAATTTATTTTTGATCTTAAGGAAACATACTTACTTGTCATGTTGACTTTGAACTTTTACTATATTTCTTACACAAACTCATACTTTCCCCAAATGATGAGTATTTAGGAAAACTTGTTTACATTAAGAGAGCTCTAATAAACTTCTAGATAATCACTTAATCCAAAAAAGAGAACTATATATTTCTTATGTCTTTAGACCCTTACCAAAACCAAAATTGTTAGAATAAGATCAGATAATCCGGAAAAGGATAACCCTTTATAAAAATAAAATCTATTCTTAGTCTCCAAAATTTTTCCAAAAAAACCCACAGTTCAACGAAGATGATTCGATAAACAATTTGTCCATCAAATTCTTCAATGTAAACCAAACAAATATTGAAACACAAATATTTGATGGATTTAATCACATAGTCTTCCAAGGTACAAATTAAAACGTATCCCCAAATAACAACAGTTGCTCATAAAGTCTCATATTAAGAAGTAATTATCCTAATCACATATCCTCCATGATAGCTTAATAATTTCCTTAGATAACCCAAAATCAACGTACGCTTAATTTATAAAATCATCTAAATAAAAAGAATAAGTCATTCTATGCAAGGAATTCACATAGTCTAGTGGTAGGCAATAAATACCAGTCGCACTTTGGTCGTGGGTTCGATTCCCATAGCTTCGTCAGACACGACAGGTTGTCCCATGGTCTACATGTTTTCTTTTTTCCTAAACTAAATAATTCTTATAACATTCCACAAAAAGCGATAAAATCGTTAAAAATAATCTTAACATAATTTTACCTCAAGTTTATCTCATGTCATTCATATTCCATCATAACATATAGTAACCCATAATTACCTCAAAAGTAAGGATCATATAAACCTTAATGCTTACCTTTATAATTATTACCTGAACTTCCACGTCGAGTTGGTTCTCTCGTACATGATGCATTAAAGTACTCACCAAGGTTCAAGTGGTTGATCATGACTCCAGATAGTTGGTTTAGAATAACCAGGAGATTTCTCATTGAATCCCCCATTTCATACAGTCTCTTAATCAGAGAACCACCACAGTTTTCTTCAAACCCATTGTCACTTTGGTGCATCCTAGATCCATCCATTTACTAAAACCAAAAATGTCAGTGTGAGTATATCAACAAAATAATCATGTACTAATAATGAAGATAAACACTAAGATATACATACTCATTCACTTTATCTAAAAACTATAACTCTTTCTAAAATCCTAGACTATATGGTAATTTCACTTATGCTTAAATAATACCCTAACCACTAAGGTTATCTAAATCTCCCTTTGATACCAACTATAAAGCCATAACCATAAACATTACATAATCATGAATTAAATGAATAATTCACATAGAGGATCTTTTCATGTTTATAGGTTTATAGAATTAGGTCATAACTATTACATCTAAAATGATTACATAGTATATACTTCTACTAAGTTTCCATAAAATAAAAAAAATCTTAAAAGGAAACATGTCTACTTCAATGTTTTAGATAGCATGTCTTTCCTTGATCTCATCCTTGACCCTATTCATCTTTAAGTCTTGTAGAAAACATTTCAAAAACATGGGATGAGTATAAAAATCCCAGTAAAGGATAGATTAAGGAGGAAAAATATTAGGTTTTCAAAACAACAAGTAAACCAAGAATACTTTATCAAAGTAATACTTTTCACCTTTATGAAGTAGTAAAAAAAACTCTTCACAAAATAAAAGATCATTACTTACCCATTTTGTAACCAAAAGATTACCATAAAAACCCATATAAAGAACAAATAACATATAAAGGTAACATGGGACATAAACATACTTAAATAGAATAACAATACAGTTGACTTCCACACATAATTAATGGAATATCCATACGGCCAACTTCCATACCCAATGCCTTGGAGGTTACAACATAACTACCCATCCTGATATTCATGGAACCACCCTTCATATGATTTATCAAGTAACCACCCGTAAAATGTCCAAGTACCATAATTACACATAAAATATTTCAAATATAAACATTTCAACAACAACATTTCATTTTCAATCACAATAGGTAATTCCGAGATATTGAATTAATCGATCCATTTTCAAAAACCATTTAAAAGAGATTTTTGAATCAAAGTGTCCCATACCACATTGATGCATTTAATGGAATTATAATTTTAAAACATTAATGTCCATAAAAATAAATACTGAAAACCATTTTGAAAACATGGACATTAAAGATAATTATATAGAATAATAAATCTCTACAACATTTAAAACAATATTTTTGGTAAAGAGTTTTTAACAAAATGAGAGACTCTTGAATACAAATAAATGCGGAAAAAAATTTAATCAGATCTTTATAATATCTTGAGAATAAAGTAATTCATGATATAATATGTCAAAGGACAGTATATACACCATATAAGAGTAAATTGGTTCATAACAACAATGAAGTCTCAATGGAAATGAAAATTGAGATGAAATCAATTATAAAGATGGTATCCTTAGATTAAGGATAAATCTATCACATAATTATGTGTGTGAAATATAAATAACCTCAATATAAGTGGATATTAAGTGTGAAACAATCAGAGGTCATTCACACATATTCATTTTATGACATGTTCAATAAGTACAAGTTGAGCCCAATGAAATCAAAATTGGGTTAAGAGGTTCCCTTGTAAAAATTCGACAGCCTAACGGCATCACATTAAAATTCAGAAAATCAGTTGATGAGAAAAAAAGGGTATCTCATCACTTGGAAATATATTTGACATAAATAAGGTTATATAAGAACATATACCAACATAATAAGATGTAAATTAAAAGACATAACCAAAATATATCTATTAAAATGAGGAGGGCGAAAGGTTCCCTTACCGACTTGGGTAACTTTTGAAACGTACACCCCATGAATGAAAGACTATAAAACATTAATGTAAATACTCATAAACAAAAGTATATTACACAAATATTAGAATAATGTGCATTACATACACTACTAAAAGGAAATGGTGTAAAATGTAGCATAAATCTAACGGGAATAAAAGTGAGATAAAAAAATCCCTTACAAAAACTCGGCAGCCTAACAGTGCCACTTAAAACATCCAAAAATGGATTTATGAGATATAATAGGGTCTCTCATAATATGAAAATAAAACTTACAGAATGAGTAATATAATATAACATCCCTAAACATAAGAAATATGTTCTTAAAATAAATTACATAAAATGGAGTACTTAAAAAGAAAGAGAGAGGTTGGATCTCTTATGAAAATTCGACAGCCTAACGGTGCCACTCAAAACATCAAAAATGGATTGATGAGAGAAAATAGGGTCTATCATCATATGAACATTAAAATTAAAGTAATATTAATATAAAATAACACCACAATCATAAGAAATATGAGCTCAAAAGTAATGACATAAAAGAGTGTACTGAAAAAGAAATAGAGAGGTAGGATCCCTTACCTCAAGTCTGAATTGCCTTGTTCGTTTCGTTATTTTCCTGAATAATAATCTTTCCCCAATTTATAATTTCATAATGAACTCCTTTAAATATTATTATTGATATCATATCACATATTATATCTATATAATAATTGGTTAATAATGTGAGTTCATATCAAACATTTTTGTCGATGTTCGGTACATGAGTAAAAATTGAACTTGTTGGGAAATAATTTCCCATGTAGTTATAAGTACATCATCTACATAATAGTATTAATGATTTAAATATCATATATATCCATTAAATATTCATTTTATACTATTAAATAACATTTGGAGATAATAAAAATGAAATGCACCGTTCATGGAGACGGTAGGTCGTACATACGGATGAACGCTACTTTCATTTTTTTTGTCATATTTATGGAATTAAAAATAAATGAAAGATATATATATATTTTAATTACAGAATTATATCCATAATTTAAATTTAATATATTACATATATATCCATTATATATTAGTACTTATAATAGTACATAACATTTGGAGATAATAAATTAAATGTACCGTTCATTGAGATGGTAAGTCGTGTGTACGCATGAATGCTACTTTCATTTTTTTGGCACATTAATGGAATTAACCTAGATGAGATATATATATATATATATATATATATATTATAATTCCAGTATAATATATATGTTATATAGATCACATTTTTTCATCAATTTCATTCTTTATACATTCCATGTATTGCATGAACGTGTCACATCACCAGAGGTGGTGGTAGTCCACACTTCCTCAAATAAAATTACCGCATTTGCACAACATGAAAAGCATAAAGGTTTGTATTAAATATAAAATACATAAGCATAGGGAGGAAATAAATATAATATATATCATAAATAAATATTGATCCATCATAATGGCCACCAAGAGAGGTGGTATGAGAAGATAGAACAATCATCGTTCTGTGAGGCAGTAATTCGCCATCCACGGAAACAGAATGTTCTTAAACCATTAGACGGAGGTGTGTGTTAGTGTAGCTAGAATAATCCTCATCAAAAAAATACTTGTTTATTTAATATACATGTGTTTTTAAAAAATAAATAAATAAAAAGTGTTTATGGGGTTGGAGAAGAAAAATAAAACAAAAGAACACAAGGGAAGCCATTACCTTAAAATCAGTTAACTCTTTTTGATTTGAGCTCAAAGGCTTCTTTGAAAAGGATTCTTCCATTAGGTGAGGCTTAAATGATGAGGATAGGGATTTTAAGAGATTAAATGGGTAGGGGTTGTCTGAAAAAAAGGCCTGAGAGATGTGTTTAAGGTGGCAGAGGTGGGGGCCTTTTATAAGAGGATAGGAGGGGTATTCTTCGAATGTTATAAAATATTACTTTATTATAAACTGTTTTTGGATTTAAAAGGTCCCAAAAGGATATATTTTGAGGTTAAGGTGATATGTTTTCAAATACACCCATAAAATAGGTTTTTGACAAGTTTATGTCTAATATTTTACATTATCTTTTCATTTTATTTAAATTGTTAAATAATGAGGTAATAGATGCATCATCATGGTGTCATATATAATTTAATTTATATAATGTATAAAAATTATAAAAAAATATCATGATTTAGGAAATATTTTTATATTTCTAATTAATATTTGTAGTCCAAAATATGACTTGTATAACCCCATTTAAAAGATGGTTTAGTAAAACAACTAATGTTTGTGTCATTTTTATTTTAACATTAAATAAAAAGTTTTTAATGTCATTTTCCTACCAATGTGGCTCCATGGGGTCCCAAAGATGACCCATGGATTTTATGGGTCGTCCATGAAACATCCAATGATGTTAGGACATGTTTCTAGGTCATTTCATAGTTTTAAAACATTATTTTTACCTTAAATTATACTAATTACCTCTAATCTGGATTACAAACTTAAAAGTTTCTATTCACCAAAAATTTATTTTAATACCATTGAACCACATTTTACATCCCAATGAAAACAATGTATGTCGTATTTTTTAAATTCAAAACTCAGAAGTGTTACAGTTTCATTTAAAAGAAAAATCAGTTTCTTTAACTACCACTTAGTGGTTTCACTATTCATCAAAAATTGACGTTTTTCAGAAAATTACAAAAAATTCACCTTAAGATATATTTTATATTCCGAATTCAAAAATTATTTCCATTTTACAAAATTCAAAACATATAAGTTTCATTAATTAATTTAATAATAAATTCCCGCTGTCAAAACAAATATCGTGTTTTTACGAAACAATATATATTAAAAGATTGACACTAGTTTAAGTCCAATTTCAAAGTGAAATTAATTCCAATGACCACTATTGTATTAAATGGTAAAAATATATTCTAATTTCAATATAAAACCAATTCAAAAGATACTCTAATCATATAAATATATTATCTTAAAAAGAGGTTTTGAATTAAAATACAACATTTTTCACTATTCATTAAAAAATGAACTTTATCGAAAAAATACCAAAAATTTACACAATGTAAATATTGATGTCCCGATTCTAAAGAATAATTTTCTTTTGTCAAATATAACACATAAAATTGTAAAAAAATTCATTTAAAAGAGGTTTTCCATCAAAAGGCGGTTAATCGACCTTTTAAAGAATATTAGAATGTTTACCTTTAAAATTGGATTCATTCGCATTTTTATTCCTCTAACATTTATTGAAAAAAGTAAAAATATTTGACAAACATATATAATCATTTTGTAGATAGTTCTGTTCATTCCCTACATTACAATGGCTAGGTATTAACTACCATTTAAACATACTTATTTTATTATTAGAGTGAAACTTAAGATTTCAAAGGAACTCGTTGTTGCGTATTGGGTAAGACATCGAGCATAGAGTTACCTTTAAATTAAGATTATAATATTACTCACAAAGAGGGATAAATATAAAAATTTCATATTCTTTATTTACCTGGGGTGTTACATAAAATATTTTTTTCGGAAATTTTGGGATCCAATAATGTTTGGGTTTTGAATGTCTCACTCTTTTATTTTTAGGAATGTAAAGAAAGTATCATAAGAAACACATGGTACATGGATAGTGTATGTTCCTGAAATATTATTTTTAACAAATACTTCTTTGAAAATATTTTCAAGATGAATGATGTAAATGTATCTTTTGGAGATAATTCTCAGGGATAAATTATTTGTAGAGGTAACATTTTTTTTGGCAAAAATTGATTTAAAATGTTTTATTTGTAATGGTCTTATTCATAACCACGTTAGCATAATTCAATTATGTGATGAAGATTATCTTGTGAATTTTAGGAATAATAATTTCTTATTACACAATACAAAGGAAGAGATTAATCTTTCTACCCATAGGCAATAGAATTTATAAACACTAAACATAGAATAACATAGGAGACAATATCTACTTTACGTTAGTGGAATGTAATAAAAATACTGGTTATTTCATAGAAGGTCAAGACACTGTAACCTTGGGAACCTATGTAAACTCTCTAAGAAAAGTCTAGTTAAGGATCTACCAGAGATTAGATATGTTTTTTCAATAGTTTTTGATATTTTTAAATAGGTAAGGAAACATAAATCATGTTTTAAATCAATCAGTAAAGACTCAACAACATATGAATTACAGTTGGTGCATATGGATATTTTTGGTCCAACAAAGACTAGAAGCATTGGTGGAAAATATTATCTATTTGTCTTAGTTGATTATTACACTTGAATTACATGGGAGTATTTTCTAGTAATGAAATATGAAGGTTTTTTTATTTTATAATTTTTATAACCCATGTTAAAAATAATAAAAACTTCTCATTTATAACTATTCATATTGATCATGGAAGAGAATTTTGAAAATTCTAAATTTCAGAATTTTTATAGTAAAAATGTAATTACTTATAACATCTCAGTACCAAGAACTCCTCAATAGAATGCTGTTGTAGAAATATGAAATATTATTCCTCAATAGATAACTAGAACCATATTTAGTGAATATTCTATAGCTAAACACTATTGGGATGATACTGTAAGTACTTCTTGTTATACTATAAATTGAGTTTTGATAAGACATTTTCTTAACAAAACCCCTTATGAATTGTGGAAAGGTAGAAAATCTAGACATAACTACTTCAATGAATTTTGTTGCAATGTGATCATTCTGAATATTGAAGATAATTTACATATATTTTCACCCAAATTTTATGATGGAATTTTCCTAGTCTACTCAACAACTTCTAAGGCTTATAATGTTTTCAATAAAAACACTTGTACAATTGATGAAATAGTGAATGCTAAATTTGATGAAACTAATCCATTTGTTTTAAAAAAAACTCCAACCTACTTCCTCAAATATGTTTTATAGAATTGATTATCTATCCTTGATAGAATATCACTATGAAACATAAAATGCTCAAGAAAATGTTTCTGAAGTATTTTTCTGAAAGACTTCCAACCATATGTTGATGGAAAATTTTTACCAATTCTAAATCAGTTACTCATTAAGAATTATCCCAGTCATAGTATCATTGGTGGTAAAAATCGACCTATAATGTCTATAATTTCATTAATAAATGATATAGAAAATCAAGAATTCCTTTCCCAATTAGAACAAAATATCACTCATGAAGCATTAGGTGACAATGATTGGATTAATGCCTTGAATGATGAGATAAATGAATTATAAAGGAATAATCTCTGGACCTTGGTAGAAATACCTAAGGAAACATTTGTTATTGGAGTAAAATGGGTCTTTATAAATATTTGTGAAGAAAATGTAATCATTGTATGAAATAAGGACACATTAGTTTCTAAAGTCTATAATCAACAAGAATTAATAGACTATGTAGAAACGTATGCTCTATTAGATAGACTTGAATCTATTTGTATTTTACTTTCCATTACATCATTATTTTATTTAAATATTTTTCAAATGGAAGTTAAATGTGATTTCTTTAATGGATATGTACAAGAGTATGTTTTTTTTTGAACAAACACATGGTTTTAAAGACATAAAACATCCTATACATGTTTTCAAACATACCAAAGCATTATATGGACTAAAACAAACTCATAGAGCCCAGTATGATAGAATTATATAAATTTTGTTACAAATCAATAATGTTAAAGTAAATGATGATTCAAACGTTTTTTTAAAGAATGATAAGAATGAAATTTGGATTCACCAATTTTATTATGATGACAACATATTTGGTTCAAATTAGAAATTTATAACCAATTAATTTTTGAATCTAATGAAATCCAAATTTGAAATGAGTATTATGGGTGAGTTAACATTTTTTGTAGGCATTCAAATTTCTAAAAAACCATAAGGATTATATATATAACAACATAATTATATTAATTTTATTTTTCAAAAGTATGGATACGAAAATAAAATGATTATAATTACTCATATTGGGACCTCAAATTCATTTGATATTTATATAGCTGGGAAACCATAAGAGGATATATCATTTAGAGGTATGATATGAAGTCTACATTACTTGACATCTAGTCATCCATACATAATGTTTTCATTATGGATATGTGAAAGATATCTATCAAATCCTATGTAATCTCATTTATAGGAAGTGAAAATATTTTTTTGCTACTTAAAGGGAACCATGGATTTATGACTATTTTATACTTCTGGAAAATATTATTTTTTAAAATGTTTTTTGGATGCTGACTTTGGTGGTTGAAAAATGGATAGGAAAATTATATCCATAACTTTTCATTTCTTCGGAGATTCATCATTTTCTTGTTCATGAAAAAAGAAACACTCAGTAGCACATTCCACTACTGAATCTGAATATATAGCAGTTGGAAGTTCTTGTCCCCATGTGTTGTGGATACAACACACACTAACAGACTATGGTATGAGTTTTACTAAAACTCAAATACTGTGTGATAACAGTAGTTCCATTGGTCTTTGTAAAAACAACTACACATCACAGTCATTAAAAAAAATAGATATTACACATTACTTTATTAGGGATCACATACAAAAAAGAGATATCATTCTTCAATTTATCATTACACAAGTTCAACCTTCAAATATTTTTACAAAATATTTATCCTCGAATTGATATGAAAACATTAAACAGAAGTTGTGAATGATAACCATAAGATAAGTTTTCATATTTAATTTCTATTGAAACATATCTTCTTACAGTAATAACCTCCTTTTCATAGAGGGAGCACATTTTATTGTTAGTAAATTTTTTAATGAAATTTTTTGTAATCAAAATTTTCTAAATAAAAATATTTGTATTTAAAATTTTTGTAATCAAATTTCTCGTAGTAAAATTTTTTCATAGTTATTTTTATTATATGTACTCTAAAAACATTCAATTTCAAAAAGAAATCGTTACTTTAGATAATTTTTTAAGAATATAATGTTCTTCATGAAGAATTTTCCTTATTACTTATGATTTTCCTAGCATTCATGATGTTACATTTCCTTGCTTAAATTTTCATTATCAATTTTATTCATGTCAATATTTTAAGCTTTTTTATAAAAAAATTTTGGATTCACTTTTCCTTAAATCGTATTTTTTATCTAAAAATCCTCAAAAGATTATAACATACCAAATTTCTTATTCGGATATAATCTCAATCGTTACATCTGATCAAGCATGTTTCAACCATTGGATATTTTTTGGAAGTTGAACTGTCACCACAAATTCTTATATGAAGACCTCTCGAAGGTTTTCCCACATTGGTTTTCAAAGCCTTGGTCTACTGAAACTATCTTCCTCTACTTAAGTGTCGTTCTTATTCTCCAGGGTTTCCTCAAATCTGATACTCATTGGAATCTTCTCCTTAGAAACAAATTTTGTCAGTAATGGAAATCTCTGAATAGAAAATATAAATTGAACGGTTATTTGATCTAAAAATACTTTCTATGAATGATTATATGATCTTGAATAATATCAATCTAAATAGATCAGAGACCTTATGTCTATCCAAACTAAAGGCATAAGATCTGCTTTATCCGGAGTTTCTTGTAGAATTTTATGAGTCTGTAAGATTCTTCAATGAAGTAGGGAGAGAAAAGTTTTCTTTTAAGAGATATTGAAAGCCAAATTCTTTTTATTAAAGTAAGTCAACTAGATGAATTGGAATTTTATATGATGATGAAGCTGCATTATGGACCCTTAAACTACCAGATATTTCAAGATAATTTGAGAAGGAGAAAGCCATAGAATGTATTGGTCTATCATCATTGAAGAATCTAAAGATTATCCATATATATAATAGTATCCAGATTCTAGAGTTATGTGTCATGCTGTTATCATTCTGATAAAAATGGATAAGGTGACCCCTAAAGAAAAGTGATATCTATATTCTGGATTTCTTGGTGAACCTCAGGAAGATCAATTTGGTGAAGTACATATTCATTACAATCTTGAATATCATAAATGGAACACTAAAATCAAAAATCATTATATATCCAGCTATTCGTTCCAAGATTATAGTTCTTTGTCTAGAATCGTTCAAATTCTCATGTAGTTCTATGCGAATAAATTACAAGGTTATGATTCTTAGTGATGATATTTTGAGAAGGATGAAGTCTGGAATATCTAATAAATCTATGGAATTTATTGAATTATCTGAATTAGAAATAGAATCCTAATCAAAGAAACCTGAAATAGACGAGACTTCCAAGACGGGTTGTATGAAGGGAAAGGTGGAGGAACTGTAAAATAAAGAAAAAACTATTGTTATTCATGAATCCCAATCTGCACCACCAAAACCAAAGAAGAAAATGACTATTCAGATGAAGCGGTATCCAATTGGTGAAAAGATAAGAAGAAAAAGAAGGAAGGAGACCCTATTTTTGGCTTAGACCCCACTGAGGTAGAATATTTAAAGTTGTAGGATTCTGAGGATCATGAGAAGAAGGAAAAATGAAAGAACAAAATGAAGAAGTTGTCTGATTATGAGATAGTTCAATATCATATGAAGGCTGCTAAGAAAGCTTCTTAGAACCATCAGGTTGCAGAGAATTTTATCAATTAACCGTTACCCCTAGAGACTCTTGGAATGAGGATGTTAGTTCTGGAACCCAATTAAAAGGAATGAATTGTGAAAGAGTAAGAAGTAGAAGAAGAAGAAGAGGAAGGATGTAATGATATTGAAGATATGATTAGACACGTGGAAGAATATCATGATAAGTATAGTCCTTCTATGAAATTGTTGATCATAACTTATGATGATGAATCTTAAAAACGTGCTTCCCCATAAAAAGAATAAGCAGGACATGGAGAATGGAATAAAACATCTAAAAAAGTGAGTAGATTCATGAATTTGTTCAACCAGAATATCATTTGGAATATGTCAAGAAATAAAATATTGAGGAAGATAAAATAGTTCAACAATCAAATATTTTAATTTTTTTATCCAAACATATGAGATATCATTACGAAAGCAGATAAACTAAAATAGTTGTTGTTAACACACCGAGGAAAAGAGTGGTGGTAATGAAAGGTGATGGTGGATCATCAAATTAAATATATGAAGAGATATAGAAAGAATGATCAACAACCAAACAATATGATTCATAATCATCTTCTTTAGGACATGACATTGGGGTACAATCTATGAAGAAGATAGTAGATACCATTCCCATATTTCCGTGTATATAATTGAGGTGACAGATGCGTAATCACTCAATTAATTAGGTATCAGATTCATTTTTCATGTTGATGGATATGTTTTTCAGCCTTTAGGCTGATTTCAAATCCTTTTACATTGGTTAAAATGGTCATAAGAGTTTATGCTAGCAAATCACAAAGTGGTCAAGACAGAAAATCGAAGAGATGAGAATCCTTGATTTTTTTCAAGATACTATGAACGATTCCTTTGAAAACGATGTTTGAATGTTAGATGATATTACTAAAATATTTGAGTAGAAGATCATTCTTGAAAAAATAGTTCAGAAGCTGGAATTCAATGATCTGAATGGGAAGCTTAACTCAGTTGCTTTGAATTGGAAAATAGAAAGGGATCAAAGAATTGATTTCGAAGAAAAGCTTCGTAATTAATACGATCCTTTGAAGACTCAAGAAGAATTTGTTAAGGCTATGGAAGAATAGATCAAAGCCATGGAGATCAAAAATGACAATCTGGATCAGCTAATCAAGCGCTTTGAAGAAGATCACGATGAGCTTAAGAAACTGAAAACCATCCTCAAGAAGTTAATTCCGAAGGAGAAAGAAGGATAAATTTTCCCAATTTGATCTTTTATTGTATTTTCTTCTTTGTAAAAATACTTTCAATAGTAATGAAATATTTGTATTTATTCATATATTTTTTGTATAGTACAAATATTTGAGGTACCATATTTTGTTCCATTCCCTTTATTCCTTTTCGAAAATCACAATGGGGGAGAAATTAATAAAAAAAATACTACGTAAAGAAGTTAATTCACTTATTAAGAGGGAGTCTTTATATGGGTGAGTCCTATTTATGATGATTTCCTTATGCATGAAAATGAAAAATATTGTTAAAGAAATCCAGAATATGATCCATAGGGATTTCATAACCTAAGGGGGAGTTAGTTGTACTCAACATGATAAATAAATAAAGGGAGATTATTTTTTCTTTTATGTTCATAAAGCAAAATCATAGTCCTTATATTCATTATCATAAGGATGTTTGTTCCTTCCAAAAAGTGGGAGATTTTGGATTAAATAAGAGTTCTTTATGAATTTTAAATTCCTCTATGTTTTGAAAATCAGATTCACTTCATCATAATGAAAAATTATTTTCTCCAAATGATTATTCTCATAAAGAAAAATTCCATTCTTTATGAAAAATTTCCCTTCTCTATGGAATGTTTATCCTAAACATTGTTTTCATTGTTCATTATATAGTCTCTCTAAATATTACAATTTTTATTACTATGTGTGAATTTTTGTTTCACATATAAAAATTTTGAATTATTGAAATCTGTTTTTATATAATATTCTATTTTTAGGTTCTAAATTCTATGAAATTCAGGTTCTAAATTATGAAAATTTCATGTTCTTAACTCACTGAAATTTAGGTTATTAATTCTTGGAAATTCAGGTTCTGAATTATCAGAAATTTATTTTCCTAATTCCTTAGAATTCAGACTACGAATTCCTCAAAATTCCAACTCCAAATTTCTCACAATTTAAACTCCGATTTCTCTTAAATAAAGACTTCGAATTCAATGAAATTTAGACTCTGAATTCCCCGGACATCAGATACTAAATTAATTGGAATCCAGACTCTGATATCTATAGAATTCAGATTCTAAATTCATTGTAAATAAGAATCCGAATGTTCATGCCTTATAGAATATTAATATTTTTTTTTCTAGACACTGAACATTATTTGTCCACAGACTCTGAAAAAATAATTTTGGTTAAGTAACCTTATTTTTCTTACACATGTTACTGTTACAAAAATATGTTTTACAATCTGTTCCTAAAAAAACTATTTTTTGAGAGATACATGTATAGGTTTATCAAAGATTCAAGGGAAAATATAACTATTGGAGGAGGGATTCAACCATTGGAGAAGTGCCCATAAATAGGATCTCATTTGAACGAGCTCAATAACCAGTCAATCTCTCTAGATATTTCATGTCGTTAAAGTGATTTATTGAGAGAGATATATACATATATACTATCATGTTTTTTGCGTACTGAACATCTTGTTCATCATACTTAATGTGACTCCGATTTTTGTTGTGTACAATCTAGGAATTCCATGGATATGAAGACAACGGTTAAGACTACCTTATAGATTGAGGGCTTCTAGGGATAGGAAGACAGAGGTGCTGAATACCTTGATGTTCAAGGGATTGTAGGTATAGAAAGACATATTATGATATTCCTATCGAGGGCTTACCCTAGTGTGGGAAAGACAGACTTCCTTGAAAGTATAAATCAAGGGACATTTATCCACTATTGTTGGATACCCTACTCTTTGGGTTAAAAGACTTATTATTTATTACTTGTTTTGTTTCCAGTTTATTTCCGATGCATTTTGATAAAGTAATAAATTTTAAACTTCTTATAATTTCTTGTAGTTTTTTATACTCTAATAAGTATGATTATATACTCTTTAATGTGTAATATTTTCCTTATAAACTTTCTTAAGATTTATTTATGGAACCATATTTTCGGAATCATGTAATCATTCCTTCTGTTTCATTCCCGGAAACATATTTGTAGAACATAGAATGTTTGTATAAATATAAGAGGTCTGATGAATTTACCTTTTTTAACATTGTTAAACATAGTTTTCCATAAGGTTAAAAACGAATGATTTTAAACATGAAATTCACCCCCATCTTGTAAATTTAGAATCTACATCATTTTTTCTATCCTAAATCAATTTCAATGATAGAGATTCCAATCAATAATTCTTCTATAGATTCATCCCATTCCACTACATGTAACAACCTAAAATTCTTATGTAAGAACATTGTATTGAATAGCTTTTATTACACGCAACACCAAGCATGTAAGGGAATATAATATATTCATATTTTATGAAATAATTACTATATTTAAAAAAATATAATGTAGTATATTTCTTTCAATGAACCCAAACACCAAGTAAGATTTCTATATAAACAATAACATCCTTGTTTTATATCTTTTGTTACATGTATGAATGATTTTTACTAAATAATGTTATATTATTAAAATAGTAATATTTAATATTGTATGTTATAAAATCTCCATTATATTTGTGATTATAAGTAGTAAAAACCAAATTATGAAAATACATTTTTTACACAAATAAATAATCAATTATATGGTTAATTATTACTTAGTAATGACAATATAAAAAAATTGAATATAAAATAAATGTTTTTATTGAAAACTATTTTTATTCCCATAAAGCTATTTTTTATTAATAAACAAATCTAATTAAAATTATTATTTCATATTAATTTAATATATAAATTATGTAATAAATTAAATTCTTTTTACATTCATCCAACATATTCGATTGTCATAATATATGAAAAATCCAATATTCCATTAAAAACCAAATTTTTCGAATGGCACTTTAACCACCTTTCAAGATAGAATATATTTATATTTAATTTTTTAATTAAATAATTTTTACAACTAAAAGTAAAAATAATTTTTAATTGAAAAAATCATAATTTTATTACTGTGTTTTTTTATTTCTCTGTGATGTTTTATTTTTTGATGAATAATGAAAAATACTGAATTTAAATTGAAATCTATGTTTTCATCTAATTCATTTAAAATGTATATTTACATTTATGATTGATTTTGATGTAAAATTATATATATAAAAAAATAATAAATGCATATTTGTTCATTCTAATAAATTATACATTGAAATTTCATATAAAAATAGAGTAAACATATAAATGTTTTAAACTTTAAAAGAATCTTTGTTGTCTTGTCTGTGGGAATAAATTTAAATTAATTTATGAATATTCTATGACTTGAATTTGAAAAAATGTATTAAATATTTCAAATATGAATAATTTATAATGTCTAATATTTTCAACATAGTTATTTTAATAATATTAGTGAATTGGATTATAATTATTCACAACGATTAGGAGAAAAACATTCCTAATATGGGACTGAACATTAATTATAATGCCCAAATTGAATTAGAAAATTTTCCAAATAACATTTTATGGCCATATTACAACACTTATATCCATTTAATATAAATTTTAATATTATTGGATCCAATTTAAATAGATAAAACATGATTGTAATTCCCTTTTTGAAAAAACTACATAAATGACACTCCTCCTACACTATAAAGAGTCAATCATCGCTACCACTTCCTCACACCTCTGAATCCACATTAGATTGAACTTGATCTCCATAAATATTTTTCAGAATATCTACCCTCATCCTAGAAGTCTCAACATGGTTATTATTTCATCCAAAAATGCCCTTTACTGAAAACTAATCACAGTAACCTGAATATGAGGCAACAACCTTCCCCAAGCACTTTAGTTTTATATTCATTCTCTACCATTTCATATATAAATATTATTGGTGTCCAAAAGATTCTATTAAGTTGTTTCATTATTTTTAATACAAAAATATACACACAGTTTCTTCTAATGGGTAATAAACATGTCATTCATGTACGATGAACTACCGCCTCGTGAAATGACGATTCATTGTTTTTCCATTTACCACCTATCTTGGTTGATATTTAGGATGAAAATTATGATAATATATTATATAAATTCTAATTATAATGTTTTAAATATTATTTAACATTTATATGATATATTAGATTATTCTTTCCATTTTGTGTGAACGCAATAACATAGTTTCTCAAAGTATGCACTGCCACCTCCTCAAAGCGATGTGATTCGTTCAAACTATACATTGAATGTATAAATGATTATTTTATTAAAATATGTGTAATATATGTAATAATTATGACACATGAATTATAATATATTTATATATTTTTATATATCATTTTATTTAAATTATTTTAATAAAAAAATAAATGGAATTATTATTCATGTGTGTGTATAACCTACTGTATCCATGAACTGTGCATTTCATTTTTTATCACCAAATTTTTTGGATTATTATAAATTAAAAAATTAAATATACGAAATATTTACCTCAATATTTTCATTTGGGATATTATGTTGAAATTATCTAATTAATAGGAAAAACAGGTAACATGTTAAAACATACATGAAAAACTACGAAACAAACAGCAAAAATAGTGAAAATAATGAATGATTGTTAAAAAAGTGTAATAAGATATCATAAGATTATAATATATGAAATTATATATATTATTATGGATTTGATATAATTTATTAACATGTTTAAAACCATTCTACATGATGGTATATGACTTTCACCTGACATGAAATGTAGTGTAAGTGATTCTTGTCTCACATTTCCTTCAATATGACATACCTAATTTTTAGAAATTATTTATATTAGTGGTGCATATAATATCCATTTTTATTTATTATGTAATGAATTATTTTATATTAATTTTATATAAATGATTAATTTTACGAATATTATGCTCAGGTTTTCTTATTCATATTTTACTAAAAATATAAGTGACTTTGTCTCAAGTTTTTTCATTGAGACAAACATTATTATTGGGTATCTGATTTCATTTATATTTCTTACATAAATATTATTTAAAATATAATATAATTATTCATTCATTATTAGTTATATTTTGATTTTAAATTTGAATTATTTCATTTAAGGGGATTATAATTTTGATTTACTAAGTGGAAAATAATTTAATAACGCAATTACATTTTTTGAGTTATATTACATTCTCGTATTAATTAATATTAAAATATTATGTGTGTAATAAATAATCACTATATAATATTTTATATCCTCTTATTTTATGTTGAATTAAATTTTACACACATAATATGTTTATTTATTTATTATCACATCAATTTTATGGTCTTTTCATGCGTTTTAGTTAGAATCTCATTTTGTTTGGGATTATTTATACTTGAATTTACATCTGAGTAAATTACTGGATAAATGTTCAATAAAACATTTCTATTCCATCTATGTGGGTTGTTTGTGGTCTTTATTAAGTAATAGTACCATTTTCAAACTATTTGGTACTTAAATGTTTTTAAGATAATATTTTTAAAAAAACCTAACCTTATTTCTCTATTTAGATGAAAAAATTGTTTTATTTTTAAAAAAATATTTTCAAAAATTGTTTCCATTTTTTTCCTTTATGAGTATATTTTTTAAATAAATTTTTACCCCTTTTATATTTTAATAAAGTTTTAAATATAATCTTCTTGTAGAAATCTTAAATATTAATTTTTCTACCATTTTACCATGAAAAAATAATGTTCTTCTTACCATGTACAAAATTTGAAGATTTAACTTCTGTTATTTCATAAAATCTATATTTTAAAATTTTAAATTTTAATATTTATATACAATAATTTATAAATTTATATTCTATAAAATGTGTTTTAAATTTTTTCAAAACAAATGTATATTTTCATAATGAATTCTTAAAAAGTTAATTTATCATATCAATGATAAAGACACTTTATTTTATTCCACGTGATATATATTTTATTGATTCTATTATTGTTATTATTCATGATAATTTATTGTTTATTTTTCCAATGATGGAATTGGTATTCACTTCTTTGATTCCGTTAATAGTACCCTTTGAAATATTCAATTTATTATGATCATATGACGTTAAATTTTCCAAAATTAT
This sequence comes from Viscum album, assembly GCA_963277665.1. NCBI lineage: Eukaryota > Viridiplantae > Streptophyta > Magnoliopsida > Santalales > Viscaceae > Viscum > Viscum album. The sequence continues at coordinate 798,122 of CAUJRU010000211.1, forward strand.
CTATATCATTATCATAGATAATGTTATTGCCTAAATCATATATCATTTTTTGATACAGTTTTTTTGACAAGTTCAATCACGAATCTCCTTATTCTCGTGATATTATATGTTTCATTTAATTTAAGGGGAATTGTGAAACAGAAGATTCAATTTGTTATAGGACACATTTTAATGTATAATGATTTTTTTACTCAAAAAACATTAATTATATTTCAATTGTATTTTCATTCATCAACATCTACAACTGTTGTTGTTAATTATCCTCTACTGAGGAATTATTGATAAATATATATTCTTAGTTCAATATGGATAATTGTAAAGAAATATTTATTAAATCAATTATTTGATTTACGTAATTATATGGATATTCAATGATAGGTTTGGCCTATAAATTTTATATCCCCTCAATGTATTGACAAATTATCATGAGAAAATTTAGTTTCCCAAACTAATCATATTTTTACCTTTAGTTTTAAACCATCTCATGAAAGGTGTTGATGCTATAGGTTTTCATTTTCCTTAGACATGGAATCTAATAATTAATCATTCCCTTCATTTTGATTCAATTTTTATTTTTCCATGATATTTTTATTGACATAAATATTGACACATTTCATAATCAGTTAATTTATTAAATGAAATTGGTTTCAGTTATTATCTTTTATATGTTTATTTTTCCTAATCTTGATATTTTATGGGATTGGGTTTTTAGTTATTACGTTAAAATTCCAGTTATCCATTCTGTTTATTTATTACATGGAATATGTGCTCTATTGTTACCTTTCTATATTCACTATATTCATTTATTCATTATTCCTTCTTCTATTCATATCCTTAATGAGAATTTTATATCTCCCTTATTTTTATCCCTTTCATAGAAATCCAAGAACTGTTCTATGATTAATATGAATGGATAATGTATATGGAATAATTCTATCCATGAAAGAAAAATAATTTGTTGTAATTAGTGTATTTTTTTTGAAATACAAGACTCACATATGTATGTGGATTACCAAGACAACTAAACTTATTAGTCCTATTGGATGTGTTTCCATGTAATTATTCTTATGTAATGGTAGTTGAGTCTTACACAGAGATTTGTGGCGTTGTTTTACTATAGTTGGTATAAAAGGATGTTTAGTAGAGGCTATGGAAACTAGATTTAGTAAAAAATAGATTTGGGAACAAAACTATTAGATAAAAATTGAGGGTATGTATAGAAGAATGTTTTAAAATTTTGTTAAGGTATAGACAATACAGGTATTCCAAACAATACATTTCTACCTAGATAATATAGATTGATGTGGTTTATAATTGATTTACATAGGGGTAATAACTCTTACAATATGTGGTTGTCGTGACTCAAGTGTAACCTTGTACACAACCAAGATCCTTTCTGCACACATGGTTTTTGAAGCCCAGGGGATACACATAAGATAATTCAAAATTTCTTTACAAATCATTATGAAGTATTAGAATATATAATGAAAACGAATTACCTAGGATAAACCTAAGGATTAATAGATTTAAAATAATGTGTCACCATTTAGACATCCTAACAAATGAATATATGGGAATTCAAGTTGATAATTGATTCCATAAATATGTTTTTTGTTTTTTGGAAATTCCCTTTTCTAAAGGATAAAATATTTACCAAGTAAATACCTATTTAGAAATAAATGGATGAAACATTAATGTATACGGTTTGTATTGAAACATTATTTAAAACTACATTTAATGATTAAATATCAAATATGTCTGTCATATTTATTCTCTAAATTATATTAATATAGTTTTAGAAAATGGAAATTTATGTGTTAGGTGAAAATGCATTAAATCTGGAAAAGTTGTAGGACATGATCCCATGACTAATGAATGATAAGGGTTTAATGAAAATCATTTACCTACACGATATCCTGGTTAATATATCATTGTTTTAATTTTCAGAATATGTCGAAAAAATATTAGTAATGAATGTGCAGTGTTAGTATTTATATATATATAAGATGGTATTAACCATATTGAAAATGGATAATAGTCATAGGTAAACAATTAGTCTTATCAATATTTTATGGTCTTTAAGATTCATTAATAGTGTATTTCAGTTCTTCAGTCATCAAAGTAAATATTTGGATAACAATTTCTTGATGTAATGGAGGAATTGGAAAATTGATCAAAGAAAAACCAAATAATGAAATTGTGTTTATAGAAATATATTATGTAATTATATTTAATTATAATATAATAATGTAAAATCATTACTCAACAATTGAAAAATGATCAAATTTCTTTCATAATACCATTTATTGAACAGACGGTGTTTTATATCATTGATGATTTATGGATATGAGACCAATATCATTCCATTGATCATTAAATATTTTTTATTGATGAACTCAATAACTCCATATAAAAAATTATGTTTTAACCCAAAGTACATATCTCTACATGTATCTAATTTTATCTTAAATAGAGATGTTTTTATTTGTTAGTCCATGTGAACTATCTACTTCCCATTTTTTATATTCTAGAGGTTATTTTAAAAACCATTATCACAATGTGGGATTTGACAGTAGGAAATATAAATCAATATTTTTCCATTGTTGAGTTTTAATTTCTTGAAAATATTTTTATTTTGGTGGGGAAAATGAAATGACCTGAAATTCTAATATAAGCACATTTAATTCAACATAGTTTTTGAAATGCAACAACAACTACATAATGGAAATTAATACCCTGAGACTTTATGATATAATTACTATTTTATTGTAAATTTAATACAGGATATATGATTCAAATCACATAACAAAACCAACTTTTCTTTCATTATATGCAATAACAACCTTTTTTAGTAGTTTGCATTAAAGGTAATACAATGTTTTACAAAACAACTATATAATATTATTTGTTATAATTTGATATAACATGGTCGTTTTGTGACAGATTTTGTATTATATATACTATCTTATGAAAACATATGTTTTACACAAATATATTATTAATTAATTGGTCACAAATTAATTAAACTTTAAAATATATCCTAATTGAATGTTAAGGGAATATTTTTTCGAAACCTATTTTTATTCGCACAAATATATAATATCATATTAAATAAAATTAATTAAAATAAATGAGTGATATTAATATAAATTATATATTTATATATCTAATTTACTAAAATATTTATGAATTTTTTCCCATATATTATATAGTTTTATGATACGAATAAACCCAATATTTAATATAAAAAACAATATTTTTCTAAAGGCACTTTTACATTCTTTTAATAGTGAACCTATTTAAATCATATTTCATCAACATTTAAAAAATATATATTTAAAAATAAACATAATTTATGAAATAGAATCATCCAAAATAGATTAGAGGAAATTTTTGGTATTTTTCCTTCAAGAATCATTTTTTATGAATAATGAAAAGTACTGAATTTTAAATCAATTTTATTAATATTATTTATTTATAACGTTATATTATATTTTTATTGGTTTTAATGTCAAATTTTATCAATTATTCAAAATATGTTTTTATTGAGATCATTGTAATCAATTTCACATTGTAACTAGGTATAAAAACAAAATAAAAATAAAATTTTTTATTTTTAAAAACCTCATTTCTCCTCATGTATGCGAGATTAAATTTTAGATAATTTTTTAAAAATTATATCATAATTTGGAAAAATTAATTCCATATTCAGAATTAGACTAATTTATAGTACATAATATGTTCATCTTTGATTTTGATGAATAATAATAGTGAATTTAATAAATAATAATTAGAGTGATTAATGTAATAAATAGTATAACAAGGAAAAACACCATAGAATAAAGGGAGAAAATGACCTATCAAATTTTCAAAAATCCATTATCTGGAAATATTATAACCTTATAATAGATTCCATGTCATGGAATTTCATTTAAAAATGGCACAAGAATGAAACTCCTCTTACACATTAAAAAGGCACTCACCCTTCCACTTCCCCACACCTCTAAAGCCAATTTTTCACATAAAATTTATTCCAAAATATATCTTCAACATAACAGAAATTTCCCTAATAGCATAAAATTTGAAATAAATTCATCCATGGAGTCCATTCGGTGAAAGCAAAAATGAGTTACCCAAATAAGAAGTAACATCCTTCCTCAATCTCATTTGTATTATTTACATTCTCCACCGAATAAAAATTATCATTCTACATTATTATTTATTAATATTATTATCCTCAATATAAAACATTTTATAATTTTGTGGATTCATCCTACACTTATAGACAAATCCATATAATAGGTAATGTGCATACCATTTGTGTATGAAAATCCACCACCTTCTGAAATAGTGACTATTCATTTTTCGTTTACCACCTCTCGTGTCTAGGAATTATGATATAAATTCTATTTATATATGATATATGATATATATAATGTATTTACACCTTTTTGATATTTATATAACACATATCGTTATTCTTTACATTTTATGTGAATATGATATAATCATTATTGGAAGTGTGGAATTCCTCCACCAAAAATCAATGTGATGTGTTCCCACTATATATGGAATGCATAAAGAATGTGGTTATCAAACATATGTGATATATATGACTTAATTATTAAACTATATTTAATATATATATATATATGTCATTTAAAATTCATTAAATTAATATGACATTGAAATGGATGATTAGTTCACATGTATGTATGACATACCATCTCCATAAATGGTGAATTTCGTTTCCTATATGAAGTTAATAAGACAAATAAAAAACATGTAAAAAAATACTCAATAAACTTTGAAATTAATACCCAATAAAAGTTAAAATATTGAAATATTTTTGAAAAAAGGTAATAAGATATTATAAGATGACAATATATGAAATTATAAAAATTATAATGTTCTGGTATAAGTTATTGACATGTATTAAAACATTATATAATAATTTAATCAGCTTTCACCGGAAATGAAATTCAAGGTAATGGATTATTTGGTTCATTTTTACTTCTCTGAGTTATACAAAATTTTACCACTTAATTATCTTGTTTAGTTAATCTACTAAAAATTTAGATATTTTATATTATGATTTATTCTATATTAATGGCACTGTAATGTTTCATTTGATGACTATTATTTTTGGGGTTCTTGAATCAACTATTACCATTGTTTTAAGGGACATTGTCTCAAATTACACTATTTGGGAAATAATTAATTTTTTTGCCCCAAATTTATTATATATTATATACATACTACAACTTTTACATGTAATATCATGATTCATTCATTCTTTGTGATATTATCTAATTTAATTTTAGTTATTTACTCTAATGGGATTTGAATTATGTATTACTGTGTGGGAATGAATTTCATAACCCAATAAATGTTTTGGGTTATTTGACTTCATCATTATCATTAGTATTCATAGATTATATTCTTAATTACTTTTCATTATCTTTTAATTTATTTTCACATGTTTTAGGTGTATTCACATTTGACACACACAATCAATTTATTTATTTATTCTAATATTAATGTAATGGTATTTTTATATTTTACATCACAATCTCATTTTTTGGAATTCATTATACTTAAATTTCTATAATTGTAAATTATCAAACAATTTTAAATTAAAAAATTCCATCTTCATCACATCTAGTAATTCATGTCCTTTAACATGTAATAATAACATTTAGACACTATATGTTACATATAATGTTTTATTTTTTTAGATAAAAACTTACATTATTTTATTTTCTACTGAAGATCTTTTTTTCTTTTAAACACAATATTTTAATTTTTTTATTAAAAATGATTTTATCCATTCGAAACCATTTTATTAAATACATTAATACACTTTATTAAATTATTTTCAAATAAATAATCTTGTCTATTTATAGACAATAAATTTTAATAATCTTTTACTGTGAAAAAGGTATATTTTTTACCTTGTATGACAAGAAAAGATTTACCTACCACATATTCATTGAAGCATGAATATAAAATTTAATGGTTTTTTCAAAACTAAAAGACAATTTCCTCAGTAATGTTTTCAATGTTCTTCTTTTATTTCATCAATAACAACAACCCTTTATTTTACTCCAATTGTGATCTTTTTTATTGATATAATCATTATTATTCCTCAATGTTGTTTATGAATGCTATTTCCAAGAATAATATTGAAATTAAATTCCATGATTCAATTTTATTACCATTTGTGATATTAATTTGTTATGATCATTTAATATTGAATTTACTCCAATTATCCATATCATTTATGATGGATATTTTTATTCCCTAAACTCTATATCATTTATATATAAAGTGATTTGTTGGAAAATTTATATCATGAATCTATTTATTCTCACGATGTTAAATGTTTCAATTTATTCTTGTGGAATTATTATCCAAATGTTCCAAAGTACTATGGGAGAGATTGGAAGGATTAAATGTTATTTTACATAATAAAATTTTAGTAACATTTAAATCTATTTCCATTCATCAATGTTAACAACCCATCTTGTTAGTTGTAATCCACTATAGAGTTATTGATAATTAGTTGTTCTTATTTTAATACTTATATGTGATAAGGAATATTTTTTGAATGGATTACTCGATATATGGAATGATTTCTAAAGGGAGTGATAGGTACGGCCTAGATATCATATAGCTCCTCGATTAATTGACAATTTCTCCTAAGATAATTTAGATCCATAAATTTAAAAGGCTTCTACATATATAATTAAAATGTCTTGTGTAATTTATTAATGTTTATGGTTTTCATGTTCCTCATACATGAAATCCAAAAATTAATAAATTCCAAAATTTTGATTCATTTATTAGTTATCGATGAGTTTTTTCATCCACATATCTATGGATGCATTTTAATACATGATATTTCAATAAATGGAATTTGTTTCCATTATATTCCTTACAATATTATGATTCCTTATCTAGTAATTTTAATAGAATGTGTTTTTTGTTATTAAATTTATTTATTTTTTATACCTTTAGTTTTTTTATTACATGGCATGTGTTTTAAGTTATTACCTTTATATAATTACTATTCCCATTTATTTAATAAAGATTTTTCTATGATTTGAATTAACTATAATTTGAGATCACCCTTATTTTTCTTCCCTTAAACATTAACGCAAGAATTGTACGGAGAAAGATATGTAAATATATAGTAGATGGAATATTTCTATCATTAAATGAAAAATATTATGCTGTAATTTGTGTATTTATTTATAATAGATGACTCATTAATTTAGTTATCTTGTATACCAAGACTACTAAATTAATTGAAACATTGGGATACATTTCCCAATAATCTTGTTAATTTAATTGTAGTAGAATATGGATCCAAGAAGCCTCTGGTCGGGTCGCTATACAATACCCTTTGAAACTACACTAAAATTAATAACTAGTAGATACTTTGATCTATTCAATACATTAGATCATATATTAAAGAATACATATTATCCTAAATGTGAATTTAGATAATTCTAAAAAGTCTGCTAAATATATTCTTTGAATCCCATAAAAAATATTTCCTTATAATTTATTTAACACATTAAAATATGTTTCGTATGTCTCATATCATACATGATATTCTTTACAAAAATCCAATATGGATCACATATGTCTTCTTCGAATTTTCCTAACATGAAAAAGGTACAGGCTACACAAATCATAATATATATGTGGGCATACATGACCAAATCTTTCATATAAATATAATGGACTTTACTCATTCCCTGTATATGTTCTTATGTTTGAGGGAAATTTATTTAGATATATTTTTTTCAGGTGAAAATGTCAGTAATATCCTATTATGTTTTGCTTTATTGAAAATCGTTAAAAAAATTCAATGTATATATTGACATATTCTATGATTAATATTAGTTCAATCATGGTGGATATTGATCCATAAAATTTTTGTTTCTCAAAAATTTCTTTCATGGAGAGTGTGTTTGTTGACCATTTCACGATTGAATATAATAAATCTATTTAATTACCCATCGTTAATATATCATCAACATTTACTACAAGGTAAAACAATACATATCCCACTAATCCACTTATAGATTGATGATTCAATATAATAATTTTATAAATATAATTCTCTTATTGAATAATCAATTTGAATATCCCTTAATCATGATTCATTATCCATCCAATAAATCATTATTGGCAACAATAACATCTTATTAGAAATATTTTTGAGTCTAAAAACATTCTGGTAGTTTCATTTAGACACACCCCATGTTTTCCATTATGATATGTTGTATAGACCATAATTTTCAATATATTATAATCATGGTAATTTTCTATGGAATAAAGAAATATAATATATTTATTCATACTGATTAGTAAATAGAATGGATCATTTTATAATCCTTATTGAATTATAATCCTTTTAGTAAAACATTATTTGTAATAGTTATTAACTTTAACAAGCATACATAACTTCCTCTTAAATACCAATTTGGGTCTAGAAGGTATCAAGTCATATGTCGGATCTATTAAAACCAAAAATTGTTTGATTATAAGGAAACCATTTTAGAACTCATTAATTATATACACCCTATAGCTTTTTTTCTTCATTTTATTTATTATAGAAATATTTATCCATCATTGGTGTCTATAAAATCATATCACTCTTGTTCACTAATCTATGAAATGATTCAATGAAATACGTGTGGCTCTATGAGAACAACATTAATAATTGTTTTTTAAATTTTATCCTATGCCATCTTTTTGGTATCACGAACCTCAACTTTATCTAAGCCAGTATTTCTCCCATTGTATAATTTATATATTTTTCCCTCTAAGTGAACATGATGTTCCTGGATACTATTTGTAACATCCCAAGTAAGTAATGAATAATAGATATTTTTATCTATGTCTATTAATGATTAATATAGTGTTATAACGGCTTAAAATGAAAATAAATACAATCTTATGCATGGAATACACTAATATTCTTAAAAGATTGTTTTAGTGCATTTTGATGGAAAACCATTTTTGAATCTATATTTTGACAATTTTATAAACTATTTTTGTCAAAATAAACGTATCCTTTATGATTGGGACATCAAAATTTACCTTGTGTGAATTTTTGGTATTTTTCTGACAATGTTCATTTTTTAATGAATAGTGAAAAATACTGCATTTTACATCAAAACTGCTTTTTAATCTAATTTATTTATATGATTAGATTATGTTTTGAATTGGTTTTGAAGTTAAATTAGAATATATTTTTACCATTTTATCCAATGGTGGTCATTGGAATCAATTTCACTTTGAAATTAGACTTAAACTGGTGTCAATCTTTTGATACTAATTGTTTTGTAAAAACACGCTATTTGCTCTGGCAGCGGGAATTTATTATTAAATTAATTAATGTGACTTATATGATTTGAATTTTGTAAAATAGACTTCATTTTTTAATTCAGAATATCAAATATAGCTTAGGGTGAATTTTTGGTAATTTTCTGAAAAACTTCAATTTTTGATGAATAGTGAAACCACTAAGTGGTAATCAAGCAAACTGATTTTTCAGTTAAATGAAAGTTTACCACTAATGTGTATTGAATTTTGAAAATCCGACATACATGGTTGTCATTAAGAAGTAAAATGTGGTTCAATGAGATTAAAATAATTTTTTTGGTGAATAGTAACTTATTAAGTTTTTAATCGCAATTAGTGGTAATTAGTGTAGTTTAGGGTATAAATAATGCTTTAATAATATGAAATGACCTAGACACATGTCCCAACCTTATTGGTTGTGTCATGGCCGACCAAGAAAAGCCATGGGTCAACTTGGGGATCCCATGGAGACATTTTGGTTGAAAATGACATAAATAACTTTTTATTTAATGTAAAAGTAAAAATGACACAAACATAATATGTTTTACGAAAACAATTTTTACATGGGGTTATAAAGATTATATTTTTGATTATAAATAGTCATTGGAAATCTAAAAAGATTTCCTACATCATAGTATTTTTTTTATTATTTTTATACATTAAATAAATTAAATTATTTATGACATAATAATGAATGCAGCGATGACATCATTATTTGACGATTTAAATAAAATGGAAAGATAATGTAAAATATATGAACTAAAGATTTCCAAAACTTATTGCATGAGTGGATTTCGAAGCCTTATCACCTTATCCACGAATTATATCAATGTGGGACCTTTTGAAACCGAAACACATTTTCAAATAAAGTAATATTTCTTTACATTCCAAAAGTGCCCCTCCTCTCTTCTTATAAAAGTCCCCCACCTCTACCTCATTTCACACACTACTAAAGCCTTTGGCTCGGCCAACCCCTTCCCATTTACTCTCTCCACATCCCTCTACTCATCCTAGAGGATTCCCTTTGGGATGAATCCTTTCAAAGGAAGCCTTTAGACTCAAATAAAAAGGAGATACACTTTTAAAGGTAATTCATTCTCTCATGTTCATTTGTTTTATTTTGCTTCTCCAACCCCCTAAACTCTTTTTATTTAATTATTTTGTAACAACACCAGTATCTTAAATATACAAGGATGTTGTTATAATATTTATTTTCTCTACACTCTCACACAACTGCATCTAATGGTTAAAGAACATACAGTTTCCGTGGATGGCGAAATTCTTCCTCCCGAAACGATGATTGTTCAACACTCATTTAACACCCTCAAAGGTGGCCATTATGATGTCACTATTTTTATATATGATATATAATATGTTTATGTTTTCCTTAAGCTTCTGTTTTTTAAATTTTGGGCATACCTTCATGGCTTCCATTATGGGTAAACACGATATCTTCATTTTAGGAAGTGCGGACTACCGCCCCCTGAAAGTGATTTGATTCGTTAAATACCATACGTGGGACATATAAAGGATGGAACTATGATATTATATATGTTATTATACTGGAATTACAATATACTCTTATATCATTATGATTCCATTCCAGAAATACAAAATAGAAATGGAAGTAGCGTTCATGCGTACGTACGGCTTACCGTCTCCATGAACGGTGCATTTCATTTCATACCTCTAAATGTGATGTAATATTATAAATACATTTATATGATGAATATATATGATATATATTTTATCCAAATCATTAATATAATTCTGGATATAATGAACCTTTGACCAAATTAACAACATGTAAGTGTAAGAAGTCTATTTTTGACTTAAGAACCAAATACCGACAAAATGAACATTATTAACTTAACTGATTACATGATGTTCATAACATGGTATAAAAGGAATAATTAACTTGAAAAAGATTCATAAGTAAGTATAGATTAACTCAAGTTTATTATTCAGGAGATTAAAGAACGGTCGGTTCAAGTCGGATACGAGGTATGGGACTTCATCTCAATCTCCTTTCGTTGAGGCATATTTTATTTTATACACAACCTTCTTTTATACGGTGTATAAACCCCTTTGACTTTCACGTTTATTCAAAAGGAATCTTTTTTATACGAAGCATTTACTAAACGACAAAAGGGAATGTTTTTGTCGTACATATGCGGCGACAACGACTTCTCCGCCGTCGTGACCGTTATTTGAGTTTCGGCTTCCTCTACAAGTCATACCTTCTTTTTAAAAGAAAAATAAATACCATGTTTTACTTTTTTTTTCTTTTAGTATTTAAAATGTTTTTCATAATGTTTTTATATCAATGTGTTGTATTGATATCTCGTGATTGAAATGTGGAAATTTTATGTTACCTTTATGCATGTTTTATGTGATATGATTATGTTATGGTTCTTGGGCATTATTATGAAGACGGGTGGATCTGTGATAAACTAAGGGCGGGTGAGCCCGTTATAGATCTCCAATGCATTGGGTAACGTGAAGGAGTGAAACGTTAAGTTTTCTCCGAAGAGATTTTAGGGAATATACTGTGATGGGTATTCCAAACGTAACCAAAAGCGTTACTCCCTACGTAAGAATGTTATGAATGCCTCAAGTTACCTTTACGTCTTATGATTTCTATGATTTATTCATGATTTTATGAGGTATGCTAAAGTGCTTTTGTTTTATGGGTAAAGTATGATTTCATACTTATGTATATATGAACTCATGTTTCCTTTCCATGTTTTTTTTATAACCCATACTGAGTTTTTATGCTCATCCCATGTTTTTGAAATGTTTTTCACAGGTCAAGGGAAAGGTACATGATAAGATGATAGAGTCAAGGATGTGTCAATAAATAATCCATGTTTTATTTTAAATGTGTTTCCATTGATGGGAATGAAGAATACTCTCTTTATGTAACCACTTTGTTTATATGTGGAATGTAATGCAAGTTTTATGATCTAATTCTCTAAAACTCTAAACCCGAAAAGATCCTCAATGTGTAATCTTGTAATAACTCAAGATTAAGTAAGGTTTAAGGCTGGGGCCATATAGTTGGTATCAAAGGTCAGTTTAGATAACTTTAGGAGTTAGAATTCTATTAAATGATTATCCCAAAAAAATTAGAAATGATATAGCATTTAAATATTACCATGTTGCTTCATCTAATACATGTTTGTTCAGAATGGTTTTCCACAGAGGAAACAGGGAAGCAGTGCTAGGAAGGCATACAGAAAGAAATAACCTTCCAAATCAGCATCCAAAAATGGTCGGAATTGGAACTGAACAGTTTGTTGCAGTAATGGCGCAGTTGACTCGAGCGATAAATGGCGGTGGTATCCATACACGAGATCAGCCAGACCAACCACAGAGGAACATGTCAGTGGTGGAACATTTCATGAGGCAACATCCACCATCATTCAGAGGATCATCTGACCCTGTGCTAGCTGAAGGGTGGATTAAATCACTGGAGAAGATTTTTGATGTCATGGGGTGTTCAGACAATCAAAAGGTTAGTCTTGCTATTTACCGTTTGGAGGGTGAAGCAGATCAGTGGTGGTCTATGGTTAAAAATATCAGGGACGCCGATAAGATTGATGCTCTTGACTGGGATGAATTCAAAGGTATGTTTCTTGAGAAGTATTTTCCTAAGGCTATTCGACTTAGGATGGAATAGAAATTCTTGGAATTGAGGCAAGAGGAAGACTCAGTGGCTGCCTATGAAGAAAGGTTCACTCGATTGGAAAGGTATGCTCCAAATTTTATCTGGGACCTTGATAGTAAAATCAATCGTTTTTACTTAGAATTAATGCCAATGTATCGAAGGGCATTAGCTTCTCGTGAGTTTAAAAGTTATGAAAAGCTTGTTCGATGTGCTGAGAAGGTGGAAATGGAGTTTGCCGATGGCCAAGTTTTCTATAACAACCAGCAGAAGAAGAGACCGAGGTGGCAGGAGAAAGGTAAGAATTCTTCAAAAAAGTCTGATGGTAAGAGAACTAAGTTTCCAGTTTGTGATAAATGTGGCAAAAGGCATGCTGGGGAATGTCTTCTGAATTTTGGGAAGTGCTACCGATGTGGTAATATGGGACATAAGGCTCGTGAATGCACTGAAAAGTATCATGGTGAAGGTAAGAACAAATTTGATTTACAGTTAGTGAAATTTTATAAGTGAAATGAGATGGGTCACTATGAAAACGAGTGTCTGACAAGGAGCTTGAGTGATGGGAAGCAGTTAGACTACAAGCAGAAAGGGGTGGTGAAATCCTTTGAAACTACTTCAGTAGATGTCGGGCAATCAAATGAAGTTGTATCAGGTACTTTGTTTGTTTTTTCAGATTATACCAGTGTGTTGTTTGATTCGGGGTCTACACATTCTTTCATCTCTGAAACCTTTTCTAGTAAAATGGGAATACCATCTCAAGAAATGACTCCTGAACATTTGGTAAAAACACCTGGGGGAAGTGTCGATGTAAAAAGAATTTATACGAATCTTCCTATCCTTATCTGTGGAAAGAACCTACTTACAAACCTTATTGTTCTACCTCTAGTAGAGTTTGATGTTATCCTGGGTATGGATTGGCTCTCTATTTAACACGCTAAGATTGACTGTAGAGCTAAAGAAGTTTCTTTTCAGAAATACTTTCAGTTTGTTTACAAGAATTAACCTTTACTTTTGATAACATATCAAGAGGCCGAGATACTTGTAAAAGATGGAAATGAATGTTACCTTGAACACGTCGTGGAAAATAAAGGAACTGTTCAGATTAATGATGTGCCAGTGGTAAATGAGTATCCTGATGTTTTTCCTGATGAGTTGCCTGGAATAATACCAGATCAGGAAGTTGAGTTTACTGTTGACTTAGTTCCTGATGCTAAGCCAATTTCAAAACCCCCTTATCGAATGGCACAAATTGATCTTTTAGAGTTGAAGGAGCAATTGCAATATTTATTATAGAAAGGTTTCATTAGACCTAGCACATCACCATGGGGTGCTCCTGTTTTATTTGTTAAAAAGAAATATGGTTCTATGAGACTTTTCATTGATTATAGAGCCTTGAATAATATAACTGTTAAGAACAAATATCCTTTTCCTCATATCGATGATTTGTTTGATCAGCTCCAGGGAGCTCAGTTTTTTTCAAAGATTGACTTGAGATCGGAGTACCATCATCTGAAGGTAAAGGAGGCAGATATTCCGAAGACCGCGTTCCGTACGAGATATGGCCATTATGAATTTGTAGTAATGCCTTTTGGGCTAACCAATGCACCTGCTGTATTCATGGACTTAATGAATAGAATTTTCCATGAGTTCTTGGATAATTTTGTGGTGGTTTTCATTGATGATATTTTGGTGTTTTCTAAAAGTAAAGAGGAGCATGAAAAACATTTAAGGGTTATCTTGCAAACCTTAAAAGAAAAGAAACTGTATGGGAAATTCATCAAGTGTGAATTTTGGTTGCAACAAATTTCTTTCCTTGGTCACATTGTTTCTAAATAAGGAATAACTATTGATCATGCAAAAACAAAAGTTGTGGAAGAATGTCCAAGACCCACAAATGTAACCGAGATTCGTAGCTTCCTTGGTTTGGCGGGCTATTACCGAAGGTTTGTTAGAAATGTTTCACGTTTATCTAGTCCAATGACTAAGCTAACTCGGAAGGGTGTTAAGATTATCTGGACAAAAGAATGTGATGATTGTTTTCAAGAATTGAAAAGAAGATTGGTGAATGCTCCAGTTTTGGCACTACCTTCCAGGAATGGTGAGTTTGTTATATACAGTGATGATTCATTGAAAGGACTTGGTTGCGTCCTAATGCAGAATGATCAGGTAATTTCTTATGCTTCACGACAGTTCAAAACACATGAGGTAAATTACCCTACACATTATTTGGAAGTAGCTGCTGTTGTTTTTGCTTTAAAAATTTGGAGGCATCATTTGTATGGAGTAAAGTGTGAAATATATACCGATCACAAAACTTTAAAGTATATATTCACTCAGAAAGAGTTAAACATGAGACAAAGGAGATGGCTGGAATTAATCAAGGATTATGATTGTACAATTCATTACCATCCGGGAAAAGCAAATTAAGTGGCTGATGCTTTGAGTCGAAAAAGTAATGGTTCATTAACAATGTTGCATTTGGAATGTGATCCTTTGGTTAAGGATTTGATGAACTTTGGCATAGAAGTTGTTGGTGCAGGAAGTCCTTCTGTTTTGTTTTAGGTATCAGTGAGATCTTCTCTATCAGATAGAATCAAGGAAGCACAGAAGCAAGACAGTGAGTTGCAGAAAATGGTAGAGCTGGTTCAGAAAGGTAAGTTGCCTGAATTCAACATTGATAATGATTGAGTTTTGAGATTTGGGAAGATATTGTGTGTGCCTTGTGATTCACAGTTGAAGAGAGAGTTGTTATGTGATGCTCATAGTTCTTCGTTTTTAGTTCATCCGGGCAGTACTAAGATGTATAGAGATCTGCGGGAGTATTACTGGTGGGATGGAATGAAAAGATATATTGCTGATTTTACTATGAAGTGTTTGACTTGTCAGCAGGTTAAAGCCGAGCGGCAGTTACCGAAAGGGATGTTTCAGCCTTTACTAGTGCCAGAGTGGAAGTGGGAGAATATATCCATGGACTTTGTTGTTGGATTACCGAAGACATCTCGAGGTAATAATGAAATTTGGGTTATTGTTGATCGCTTGACCAAATCTGCTCATTTCCTTTCTATACGAGATACTTTATCTCTTGATCAACTTTCCCGTTTGTATCATAAAGAGATAGTCAGGTTACATGGAGTTCCTCTCTCCATTGTATAGGATCGTGATCCCAGGTTTACTTCTAACTTTTTGAAAGGCCTTCAGAAGTCGTTGGGTACTGAATTAAATTTTAGTACATCTTTTCATCCTCAATTAGATGGGCAGTCAGAACGAACAATTAAGACATTGGAGGATATGCTACGAGCTTGTTCTATGGATTATCAGGGAAGTTGGGACCAACATATTTCTTTGGTTGAGTTTTCATATAATAACAGTTTTCATTCCAGTATACAGATGGCACCATTTCAGGCATTATATGGGAAGCGGTGTCGAACTCCAGCTTTCTGGGATGAAGTGGGTGAAAGGAAGTTGATGGGACCAGAATTGGTAGAAGTGATGGCAGAAAAAGTTCAGCTGATTCAGAAACACATGAGAACAGATCAGAGCAGGCAGAAGAGTTATGCGGATAACAGGAGGAAGGATCTATCTTTCGAGGTAGGTGATCATGTTTTTCACAAGGTTTCTCCTTGGAAAAGCGTGATGAGATTTGGTAAGAAAGGAAAGTTGAGTCCAAGGTTTGTTGGACCATACGAAATTCTGGAGAGAGTTGGATCAGTTGCATACCAAGTGGCTTTACCTCCGAGTTTATCTCAGGTACACAATGTTTTTCACGTTTCGATGTTGAGAAAGTATATGCCAGATCCATCTCATGTTTTGAGTCCAGAGGTAGTTCAGCTGTAAGAGAACCTATCTTATGAGGAACAACCGGTCCAGATTCTTGACCACAAGGAGCAAGTGTTACGGAATAAGGTGATTCATCAGGTAAATGTTTTGTGGAAAAACCACATGATTGAAGTGGCAACATGAGAATCTGAAAATGCAATGAGGGATAAATACCCCCCTTTATTCGATAAGTAAATAAATTGCGGGGACGCAATTTTCTAAAGGGGGGAAGGATGTAACATCCCAAGTAAGTAATGAATAATAGATATTTTTATCTATGTCTATTAATGATTAATATAGTGTTATAGAGTCTTAAAATGAAAATAAATACAATCTTATGCATGGAATACACTAATATTCTTAAAAGATTGTTTTAGTGCCTTTTGATGGAAAACCATTTTTTAATCTATATTTTGACAATTTTATAAACTATGTTTGTCAAAATAAACTTATCCTTTATGATTGCGACATCAAAATTTACCTTGTGTGAATTTTTGGTATTTTTCTGACAATGTTCATTTTTTTAATGAATAGTGAAAAATACTGCATTTTACATCAAAACTAATTTTTAATATAATTTATTTATATGATTAGATTATGTTTTGAATTGGTTTTGAAGTGAGATTAGAATATATTTTTACCATTTTATCAAATGGTGGTCATTGGAATCAATTTCACTTTGAAATTAGACTTAAACTGGTGTCAATCTTTTGATACTTATTGTTTTGTAAAAACACGCTATTTGCTCTGGCAGCGGAAATTAATTATTAAATTAATTAATGTGACTTATATGATTTGAATTTTGTAAAATAGACTTCATTTTTAAATTCGGAATATCAAATATAGCTTAGGGTGAATTTTTGGTAATTTTCTGAAAAACTTCAATTTTTGATGAATAGTGAAACCACTAAGTGGTAATCAATCAAACTGATTTTTCAGTTAAATGAAAGTTTACCACTAATGTGTATTGAATTTTGAAAATCCGACATACATGGTTGTCATAAAGAAGTAAAATGTGGTTCAATGATATTAAAATAATTTTTGGTGAATAGTAACTTATTAAGTTTTTAATCGCGATTAGTGGTAATTAGTGTAGTTTAAGGTATAAATAATGCTTTAATAATATGAAATGACCTAGACACATGTCCCAACCTTATTGTTTGTGTCATGGACGACCAAGACATTCCATGGGCAACTTGGGGACCCCATGGAGACATTTTGGTTGGGAAATGACATAAAAAACTTTTTATTTAATGTAAAAGTAAAAATGACACAAACATAATATGTTTTACGAAAACAATATTTACATGCGGTTATAGAGATTAGATTTTTGATTATAAATATTCATTGGAAAGATAAAAAGATTTCCTACATAATAGTATTTTTTTATTATTTTTATACATTAAATAAATTAAATTATTTATGACATAATAATGAATGCAGCGATGACATCATTATTTGACGATTTAAATAAAATGGAAAGATAATGTAAAATCTATGAACTACACATGTCCAAAACTTATTGGATGAGTGTATTTCGAAGCCTTATCACCTTATCCACGAATTATATCAATGTGGGACCTTTTGAAACCGAAACACATTTTCAAATAAAGTAATATTTCTTTACTTTCCAAAAGTGCCCCTCCTCTCCTCTTATAAAAGGCCCCCACCTCTACCTCATTTCACACACTACACAAGCCTTTGGCTCGGCCAACCCCTGACCATTTACTCTATCCACATCCCTATCCTCATGCTAGAGGATTACCTTTGGGCAGAATCCTTTCAAAGGAAGCCTTTAGACTCAAATCAAAAGGAGATACACTTTTAAAGGTAATTCATTCTCCCATGTTCATTTGTTTTATTTTGCTTCTCCAACCCCATAACTCTTTTTATTTACTTATTTTGTAACAACACTAGTATCTTAAATATACAAGGATGTTGTTATAATATTTATTTGAGCTACACTCTCACACAACTGCATCAAATGGTTAAAGAACATACGGTTTCCGTGGATGGCGAAATTCTGCCTCCCGAAATGATGATTGTTCAACACTCATTTAACACCTTCAAAGGTGTCCATTATGATGTCACTATTTTTATATATGATATATAATATGTTTATGTTTTCCTTAAGCTTCTGTTTTTTTCATTTTGTGCATACCTTTATGGTTTCCATTATGGGTAAACACGATATCTTCATTTTAGGAAGTGCGGACTACCGCCCCCGGAAAGTGATTTGATTCGTTAAATACCATATGTGGGACATATAAAGGATGGAACTATGATATAATATATGTTATTATACTGTAATTACAATATAATCTTGTATAATTATGATTCCATTCCAGAAATACGAAATAGAAATGGAAGTAGCGTTCATGCGTACGTACGGCTTACCGTCTCCATGAACGGTGCATTTCATTTCTTACCTCTAAATGTGATGTAATATTATAAATACATGTATATGATGAATATATATGATATATATGTTATCCAAATCATTAATATCATTCTGGATATAATGAACCTTTGACCAAATTAACAACATGTAAGTGTAAGAAGTCTATTTTTGACTTAAGAACCAAATACCGACAAAATGAACATTATTAACTTAACTGATTACATGATGTTCATAACATGGTATAAAAGGAATAATGAACTTGAAAAAGATTCATAAGAAAGTAGAGATTAACTCAAGTTCATTATTCAGGAGATTAAAGAACGGTCGGGTCAAGTCGGATACGATGTATGGGACTTCGTCTCAATCTCCTTTCGTTGAGGAATATTTTATTTTATAGACAATCTTCTTTTATACGGTGTATAAACCCCTTTGACTTTCACGTTTATTCAAAAGGAATCTTTTTATTACGAAGCGTTTACTAAATGACAAAAGGGAATGTTTTTGTCGTACGTATGCGGCAACAACGACTTCTCCACCGTCGTGACTGTTATTTGACTTTCGGCTTCCTCTACAAGCCATACCTTCTTTTTAAAAGAAAAATAAATACCATGTTTTACTTTTCTTTTATTTTAGTATTGAAAATGGGTTTCATAATGTTTTTATATAAATGTGTTGTATTGATTTCTCATGATTGAAATGTGGAAATTTTATGTTACCTTTATGCATGTTTTATGTGATATGATTATGTTATGGTTCTTGGGAAATATTATGAAGACGGGTGGTTCCGTGATAAACTAAGGGCGGGTGAGCCCGTTATAGCTCTCCAATGCATTGGGTAACGCGAAGGAGGGAAACGTTAAGGTTTCTCCGAAGCGATTGTTGGGAATATACTATGATGGGTATTCCAAACGTAACCAAGAGGGTTACTCCCTACGTAAGAATGTTATGAATGCCTGAAGTTACCTTTACGTCTTATGATTTCTATGATTTATTCATGATTTTATGAGGTATGCTAAAGTGCCTATGTTTTATGGGTAAAGTATGATTTCATACTTATGTATATATGAACTCATGTTTCCTTTCCATGTTTTTTTATAACCCATACTGAGTTTTTATGCTCATCCCATATTTTTGAAATGTTTTTCACATGTCAAGGGAAAGGTACATGATAAGATGATAGAGTCAAGGATGTGTCAAGAAATAATCCATGTTTTATTTTAAATTTGTTTCCATTGATGAGAATGAAGAATACTATCTTTATGTAACCACTTTGTTTATATGTGGAATGTAATGCAAGTTTTATGATCAAATTCTCTAAAACTCTAAACCCGAAAAGATCCTCAATGTGTAATCTTGTAATAACTCAAGATTAAGTAAGGTTTAAGGCTGGGGCCTTATACTATTACTATTAATTTTGAGAATTCGTATATAATGCAATCATTTTCCATGTGACATTATATAAAGATACACATTATTCCTGGGAGTGAAATAATTTTTAAAGTTGTAGCCTTATGATACTGTTTTCTTATATACAAACAATTATTTGAAGTCACATAACACCTCATAGACCTTGACTCATATGGTTTAACCACCAGAATCAAGAAACACGTAAATGATGTTTGTTAAATTAGTAAAAGATACATGGTATCTGACCAATCTAGATTAATCTAATAGGAGTCTTGGAAAACTAGATACATATATATTTTTTCCAAATTACATTAGAAATTTCAAATCATATCATAATAACCATTCTTTTATACATTATTTAATTCATAATATCATTATTTATAACCTCAAGAAAGGTAAACAATTAATTTCCAACTCATATACTCTTTAAGGGTTTCATATAATATATTCTTTCATTTGTAAATAGAGAAAAATCGATATAGTTGAGTGATAAATCAAAAAATATTTCATTTATTCAACAACATGATTTCAAAGAACATACATGTATTATGTAAACATATAATAACATGGATAACAGAAAATGAATCCATAAAAAAGTAAATTCGGAATTATATGCATTTATGGTCAAGGATTCACAACCAGGATATCATGAATCTCACCATCAAGGAATATCATTATATATATAATTCTTAATATATAGGTTGTGTAAACCAAACACCCTTCTCATATAGGTACTTTTTCTAATATGAGACTTTTGGTTTCATTGATTTCTTATCTATAACTTTCCCCCACATTCCACTTTCACATCTTACGAATTCCTCAAAATATTTAATTATTAATACAATTCATTCTAAAAATTACATATAAATAAACTATTATCCATATTAAATCAATAATTTGAAATATTTTTCTAGTGAATAAAATAAAAATATCATATTTAGAAGCTATACTGAGAAAAAAATTGGATGGTATTCATACATTATTTTCATTTTAAAACATTATTACTACAATATGATGTCGACATAGATGAGAATTTATTTAAAATAATGTTTTTGGATTTAGTTGATAAAGTAGAAAAAAATTTCATTTGATAACATTTTAATAATATTTTGACAATATTTAAGAAAAAAAATCTTTTTCAAAATATATTTTGATATTTTTTATAGATTATAAAAATAAAATTATTATTATGAGATTGGTAAAACGTTTCCATACAATATATTTAAATGATAACATCCTTTTCACACATTTTAAACAAGTAGAAAACTACTTGTTTAGAAAAATGATTCATTATAATGAATCCATTAAAAATATTTTTTAAAGTAAAAAATATTAACCTGACCATATGAAAAAAATCATGTAATGATAAATCAATTTATATAACAATTTTATAAATCATGGTCATGGAAGAAAATCTCCATCATGAAAAAAGGAAATATTATCAAATTTTCCAAAAAATAAATGTATACATGGAAATTATAAGAATTTCAAGATAATATGAACATATTTTTTGGTTTAATGGATCATATAATTAATTTCATATGTAAGGAAAATCATGATTAAAAATTAGATTGTGAAACAAATCCTCACAAATTTAATAACATTTGAATAAATACCTCACAAAAGATAAATGGGGAACCACACATGTTTAATAGTATTAATAGTCATGGAATCATGATATACATTAACAATGTAAACTGTATAATCATTGTTAATGAAATATGGTGTATTGGGTACGACATCTTTCATTGAAATTTAAATGAGATAAAATTACCCTTACTATTATTACCCATTTACTATGTCATGTTTTTTTCTCTCGTATAAGGAATTGAAAAAATTAAATACATTATTAAATACATTTTTCAACTATATTTTATAATCTTGTGTCCATTTAAAAAATTTAATATTTATTAATTCAATAGTTCATTCTTACATCAACCACATAAGGTTGTTCAATCAATTTCATGAAAATTACAAAAGTATATTGTTTAGGATAAAGGAGAAATAAAATGGTAAAGCATTTAAAAATGATTAAAATTTCATAAATATATTCTTATTGATTATATAATATTTTATATTCATATATGGATAGTGATAATATAATATAATTTAAATCAATTCGTGGTGGTGGTAGTCGACACATACACATGTGTATCATTTTCATTTTTTCAATGGATGGAATGGTGAGAAGGTATATGATGTCATATATTCCCATAATAATAAATATTTTAAAAATATAAAATATATTACCAAATTAGACCTTTAATACAATCCATGTATAATGGTGATGAAAAAAAATTACACATATACATGGAGATGGTATGCCATTCGTACCCATGATCAATATTTTCATAATTAATATGAATGATGTATGAAGATAAGTAATATTCCTCCTAAATAATAACATTAAGGTTTATGGAATAAATTTATGTTTTTATTTGAACATGGTTATATAATTATTGATTGTGTAATATATGATAATTGCATAATGGAAATCGGTTAAGAGTTATACTCTTTTTCAAAAAACAACATTTTTATTACAACTTCATCCTTACAGGATTATTATAAATTTATGATTCTAGACACTATGAGAAGTGATAAATATTCATAGTATGAAATTTTTATAGTGATTGGTCATGATATGTATGTCAAGATCTAATAATAATTGTAGTGTAGTGGCTCTCATGTATAAATGATGTAAGGCACAAACTTTGAATGTAGTGATCCAGCCCAATAGAGCCCAAAGATGGTCTCTACTAATAATACATTGGAATGTGTTGACCTCGCATGTTTTGATAATCCCAATTATGCTTTCACATACATGGATAATCCCAAATAACGTTTTTCAATATATTAATTCTTTCAATTAATGACATTCTGTTATCAAGTTGATATTAATATTAAAGTAATGTTTGAAATATGTTAATCAATGTTTATCTATGTTTATATGAACTTTGAAATAGTTTTAACTCAAAAGGCATATGTGTTTCATAGAACAGATAAGTGTTATGTCCACTGGTATGCACATAGCTTCTTATATAGACGAACAGAGCCCTAATTGTACTTAGTCTACCGATAGACAAAGGTTACCAATAGACTGAATAGACTGTCTCTAAAATAGAACAGAGCTACCAGTATGTGTATGTCTACCGATAAGCACATGTCACTGATATATCATGTCCACCGATACAGACAACTACCGATATAAGTTGAGTTATCGATAGAACAAGTCTACTGGTGTGCATAAGTATACTGGTATACACATAATCACTAGTACAGAGCGAAGATACCAGTATGCACAAGCTACTGATACAAAGTCTACCAATAAGTATAGTCACTGATACAGACAAGTGAGTTACTGCTAGACAAAACGAGCTACCGATAGAAGGAGCTACCTGTACAAGGACAAAGAGCTACTGATAGGAGCTCACTGCAATACAATGTCCACCATTACATATCTACCGAAAGAAAGCTACTGATGAAAGACTAACCAGTCTTGCTTCATAAACTCTATACAATGATAATATTATTTATTTATCAAGAAGTGGTCAAATTTGATGATTTCAATGAAATTACTTTTATTTAGTGATAGTTGTTTTAATTTCAGGGAACTGTACGTTGTACATGTAAAAAGGTATTCATTACCTTTGCTCGAGATGAAAGCTATATAAGGAAGGACAAAGGCCAGACATAAAAAGGTGCACAAAATAGGGAAAAATAATGTTGTAAAGTGGTGCATTAAGAAGGAATACATCCATACTCGAAGAACACTAGACATACAAGAAGCGATCCATACAAGAAGAGAACAAAAACGTAATCGTATCCAAGGAGTGAAGAACTACAATGATCTCTATATGCACTCATGAAGATCAAAATGATCTTGATGAGAACAACACTCTGTTTTTCATACAAAAACTACAGAAATACTCGTAAGCATTTATGACAAATCAAATGGTCTCCAGAGCTACACTTCAAATCACTATAGCATTCTAAACTCATATCTACTATCTTAGTGATTCTTTTATTTACATTTCGAGATGTGTGTGTACTCTGTATATTTTATACACACACTTTCTCTGATGCTAAGATGGTGGATCTCTATGTCCTCACACAAACCATCCATAACTCTTTTTTATCCCACTATGGATAGTGGTAGAGGATAAGTAAGACCTGGACATCCAATCTGCTATTGTTTTGTTTTCCCACGTAGAATTGTGGTAGATGTTTTAGTACCTAGATAGTCTTTTCACTGTTGTTTACCCCGATCCAGGGTGTCGATCAAAATTATATAAATTGTTTGATAGGACTATGTCTCGGCTTGAGACAGAACCTCTGGGTTATATCTGCTATGCATCTCAGATTACTTCTAAATTATATTAAATACTTAATTTCCGACTACTAATTACATTTAAATTCCATTTTTTTTAAAGTTATTTTGATAGTTAATCTATCAAGTGTTTGTAACTATTGTAAATCTATAGGTTAGTTTCATAAGACAATTTAATCTTATGATTGAATAAATGGAGACCTAATTAATATTTTGAGAACATAATTGAACCATTACTGTTTTACAAATTAACTATAGTTTAAAATAGTTTTTAAATTGATGGATTTTAAGAAAAATATTTTTAACAAAAATTTTAATTGGAACTCAATTCACCCCCCTCTTGAGTATCCACTCCAACAAAAATTTGGTATTATAGGATTGTTTATTTATTAATGGTTTTAAAAATACTATGTTTTTCAACTATGATTTTAGTTGTATCATAAAGATCATAAATTTATGTTAGTTTTAAATTTTCTCTCTTTAAATATATTTGATAAAATCGAATTATGGTTAATATATTAGAAGGTGTTGCTACCAACATGGCACCCCTATTTAATGGAAAAAATTATTCTAAGTAGAAGCTTAAAATTAAAATTAATTTGGAGAGTATGAGATTTGATATCTGGACTGCTATAGAAACATAATACAAGATTCCAGAAACTGAGAGAACTTCTTGAGATGAACCTACTAAAACTGCTTATAATAACAACTGTAAAGAAATGAATGCTTTGTACTGTGCTTTTGGGGATGATTATTTTAACAGAATATCTTCTTCTAAAATTTCCTATGAAATTTTGGACACTTTGGATATTTCCCATAAGGGAATAACCAATGTAAATGAAATGAAATTGAACACATTAACTATTAAAAATGATAATTTTATAATGAATCCTGATGAACCCATTTCTGACACGTATCCGAGGTTCAATGAGATTGTCAAAACAATTATCTCTCTTGGTAAAGTTGTTCCTAGAAAAGAACAGATCATGAGGATATTAAGATGTCTCCAAAAAATGGAGAGGCACATCTGTTTCGATTACATAATCATGTGACATTAGAAAACTTCCTGTTAAATAATTAATTTGTAAGATAGTGATGTATGAGGAAGATATGAAGGTCAACAACGAAGAGGATGTTGAACTAAGGAAGAAGTCAGTAGCCTTAAAGACATTTTCTTTAAAGAGTAATGATAAAAGAAAAAAATTCAAAGTGAAAGTGATAATTCAAGTAGTGATGAGAATGCATCTGACAGTGATGCTGAGATGGATCAAATAGCCAGAAGATTCATGAAGTTCTACATGAAGAATAAATTCATTAGAAAATAAAATTACAATGGAAAATATGACAACAAAGGTCATTTGAAGGACTGGAAAAATCATGATAAGAGTAATGAGATTATCTTCTATGAATGCAAAAGAAAAGGAGATGTAAACACAGACTGCCCAAAATTGATGTTCAAAAGGAAATATGACTGTATCGACAACAAATATAAGACAGCTATGAAAGCAACCTAGAGTGCTTTAGATTGCTACAAAAATGAATCTAAAGTTTCCCACTCTGAAAAGAATCATGCTAACATGTGTTTTATGGAAAACACATCTGAGGTAACACTGGACACTCCAGAATTAAATTCATATTATTATGGAGTTAATTCTGATTCTGAATCATAAAATATGTCTTCAGAAGAGTTATTTGAATATTTTAATATTCTTGAAGAAATATTTAATGAATTTAAGGAAAAGTATAAGACCTTGAAGAAACATCATGCTCTAACTAGCTCTCTAAAATCAGCACTCGATGTAGAAAAGGAAAAGAATGATCAATTGCTGAAAGAAAATACTAAACTAAAGTAGTATAATGATCAATTAAGGAAGGACATAGAAAAATTAACAATTCGAAAAGATACACACAGTCAAATTCTAGGAATACATGTGGCACAAAAATATTCCACTAGAATAGGCTATCAGCCTTGACAGAGACAGTTTACTATAACTAGAATTATTTCTAAATCTGGAAAGAATGATTTTAGTTATAGTTCTAGAAATTCAGAAGCTTTAACTAGTTACTCACTTGGTTATAGATAAAATAATTTTTATCATTCAAAATCTATCGATTCAATAAAATTTTTGAGACTAATAAGACAAATCTGGGTTCAAAAAGCATTGATTTCTAACCTGTCTAAACCTAAGAAAATCTGGGTACAAAATTCATTTTCTGTTTCAACCTGTTTTGTAGGAAACCTTCATGAAGAGTTTTCATAAGAAGGTATGTCACATGGAATGTAGATGTTCAAGACACATGACTAGAGAATAATTATTCTTTAAAAACATAATCATATTTGATGGAGGTCATGTCACCTATGGTGATAACTCTAATGGAATGATCATTAGCCTAGTCCATATTGGTAACACTGATTTAGTTTTAATTTCTAATTTTTTATTTGTTTATGGACTTAAATATAATCTTTTGAGTATTTCTTATATGAGTGATAATGTTTTTAATGTTAAATTTTAAAACTATTCATGTAATGTTTTTAGTTCCAAAAATGTTTTTTTATTTTCATCATTGAGAAATGAAAATGTTTATGCAGTTGATTTGAATTCTTTAGCTAGGAAAAACATCACATGCTTAAATGATTTTCATAAATATTCTTGTATATGGCATAGATGATTTGGGCACTGCAACATTTATAGACGTAGAAAACTAACTAGGGAAAATATAGTTAGAGACCTAGCTAAACTTGAGTTCCCAACAGACAAAGTTTGTAATCCCTTTCAAAAGGGAAAGAAACATAAAGTTTATTTCAAATCAAAGAAAAACGATTCAACTTCTCAACCTCTCGAGTTGTTTCACATGGATTTTTTTTGACCCTCTAGTGTTTCTAGCTTAAATGGGAAGCACTATGACAATGTCATAGTAGATGACTTTTCTAGATATACTTGGGTATATTTCTTATCTCACAAAAGTGAAGCTTGATCTAACTTTATTAAATACTTCATGCCTGTAGAAAACCTTACATGACATAATATTAAGACCCTGATAAGTGACCATGGTCATGAGTTTGAAACTAATGATTTTGAATCTTATTTCTCACACAATGGCTGTTGTCACAATTTCACTTCCCCTAGAACACCTCAGAAGAATGGTGTAGTAGAACTAAGAAATAGAACCCTTCAAGAAATTGCAAGGATCATGAT
This sequence comes from Viscum album, assembly GCA_963277665.1. Lineage (NCBI taxonomy): Eukaryota > Viridiplantae > Streptophyta > Magnoliopsida > Santalales > Viscaceae > Viscum > Viscum album. Next base: position 826,318 of record CAUJRU010000211.1, read on the forward strand.
TAATGAGTATGACCTGCCAATTTACTTTTGGGTTGATGCTGTAAATACAACCTATTATATTAATAATAGTGTTTTGATCATACTTGTTCTTACGAAAACCCCTTATGATATTCGGGATAATAGGAAACCTAATGTTAATTAATTTAGAGTTTTTGGATGAAAAGTATTTATTCTCAATACAGAGGATAATCCTGACATGTTTTCTTCTAAAAATTGATGAATGAATTTTTTCTTTGTTATTATTTATCTAGAAAATCCTATAGTGTTTTCAATAAAAGAACCAAAGGTGTGGAAGAATATATTCATATCATGTTTGATGAAACTGATCGACAGGAACCTAATTCCTCTCTTGAAAATCGTGAATTAGATCTTTCAGTTATGGACCTTAATGATAAAACCAAAGAACCTGTGGTAATGAAAAACTGTTCTAGAAACAATCCAGAATCTGCTCCTGGTGAACCTGAAACTAGAGAAGAACCTGAAATTTATATTCTATCCTTTACTAGATCAACTAGGATTCTAAAGAATCATTATGTGGTTGCTGTTTTTGGTAATCTTGATAGAGGGAAACAGACTATAGCTTCTCTTAGAAATCAGGTTGAACATCAATCCTTTCATTCACAACTAGAACTTAAAAATATCAGTTATACAATCAATGATGAATTTTGGGTAGTGGAAATGCAATAAAAATTAAATATATTTGAATGAAACAATGTTTTGAAATTAGTAGAGAGACATAAGGACACTTCGACAGTATGCACTAAATGGGTTATTAGAATCAATGTTGATGAGTCTGGAAATATAGTTAGAAGAAAAGCTAGGTTAGTTACACAAGGGTATAGTCAGGAGTAAAGTATAGACTATGAGGAAACCTTTTCCCCTCTAGCTAGATTAGAAGCTACTAGGATCTTACATGCCTCAAAAGATCATTTGAATTTATATTTATATCAAATGGATGTTAAAAGTTCATTTCTTAATGGTTTTATAATTTAAGATGTTTTTTGGACAACCACCTTGATTTACTAATCCTCATTTTAGAAATCATGTTTTCAGACTATCAAATGCTTTATATGGTTTAAAACAACATCAAAGAGCTTGGTATGATATACTTAGCAATTTATATATTTCAAAAGTTTTTACTAAAGGGATTTATGATCCAACTCTTTTTATTATATTAATTTATAAATATGTTTTGATAGTACAAATCTATGTTGATGATATAAATTTTGGATATTCTAAACATTCATTATGTACTGATTTTTCAAAGAGTATGCAAAATGAATTTGAATTGAGTTTAATGGGAGAACTCAAATATTTTCTTGGATTTCATGTTTTTCATAATGAAAATAGTATTATTTTGAATCAATGTAAATATACAAAGGATATTTTAAAATTTTTTGGTTTGGATAGTATTATGGAATGTGATACACCTATGAGTAATGTTTGTAAATTGGATATTGATGAAACTGGGAAACTAGTGGATCAAACAAGTTACAGAGGTATGTTTAGTGTCTGTTAAAATAATTTTTAAGTATTTCAAACATACTGCAAATTTGGGTTTGTTTTATCCAAAAGGAAAATCATTTGAATTAATGAGTCATTCAGAAGAAGAATTTTCTGGTTGAAATTTGGATAGAAAATTCACTTATGGAACATGTCATTTATTTGTGAAATCTTTAGTATCTTAGTGTAGTAAGAAACAGAATTCAGTTGCTTTGTCCATTGCTAAAGTAGAGTATATAACACCTGGTAGTTGTTGTACACAAATTCTGTGGATGAAACACACTCTTTTGGACTATGTATATGATTTTAAGAATGTTCCTATTAAGTTTGATAACACTAGTGAAATTAATATTTCAAGGAACCTTGTATCTCACTCATGGGAAAAACACATTGATGTAAGGCACCACTTTTTTAGAGATCATTACCAAAAAAGTGATATTAATCTTGAATTTATATGTACTGAACATCAATTAGACAACATTTTCACCAAAATCATTATGTTCGTATATGTTACGTTACATTAGATGTGAGTTAGGAATGACTAACCTTGACCGGTTGAAACCTCACTGTTAGACCTCACTATTAAACCACGTTGGTATAGAAACCTCACTGTTAGACATCACTGGTATAGAAACCTCACTATTAGACCTCACTGGTATAGAATCCTCACAGTTATACCTCACTGGTATGAAACCTCACTGTTACACCTCACTGGTATGAACCTCACCGTTAGGAGACCTCACTGATTTATAAACCTCGCTATTAGGAATTCTCACTGGTATACCCTACCATTATGTATGATCTGTTTTAATATTTCGTCTACCTCTAGAATCTATATCGTTTATACATTACTTAATTTATTTTAATTATTTCTTTTATGATTCCCAAATGATAAAATGATGTCCTAGTTACTTCTCAATCCACCGAACCTTTCCTTTACCCTCAAGCAATAGCTCCCAAATCTCTTGAAAAACATTTGTTACTCAAACTAGAGATGGAGAAAACCAAACTTTCTACTGTTAGAGATGACATTGATGAGCCGAATGCGATGAAGCAGAAGACAAAGCCAGAAGAAAGTAGTAGTTTTAGTAGAATAAGGTTGGGGAGGTTACTAGTGAACCCACATTTACAAAATAGAGATATTGTAATCGAGAAAGAGCTATGCGTGGAATGGATGATGTCTAGTATATCATTAGTTCTTGAGGTGCTGGAAGATCAGAAGTGGGTAGAATGATTCTCAAATAATAATGGCCCCTATTATCTGATTCTAGTAAAATAGTTCTATGAGTTTTTGAGTTTTCAGAAATCAGAAGATGGTAACAGAGTGATTTCATTTGTGAATGGAATGGAAATATCTTTTTCATCTGTTGAGTGGGCTGAGTACCTGAGAGTAAAACATGAATGAGTTTATGGTTATTCATCGAAGACAATACCACCTACTAGAGATATTTTTGATTATGAGACTACCCTAGAGGTTCTCACTAGAAGTGGCGAGCAAAGAAAGTGGTGGTTGTTGAAATGAATGGTGAGAATAGATTGTTGTTCAAGTTTGTGCAACATGTGATAAGCCCAAGAAGAGGGGACTTTGAGAATTTATTATATCAAGATATATATTTGTTACATATTTTGAGACATGGTGTGAATGTGAATTTGTGCAGGTTGCTAATGATTGAAATAGAGGATATGCCCAGACTCAAATCAAAGACCAATGCTTTATTATTTGACATGTTGATTTCTGTTATGATTAAAGTGAAGGGGGTAGATGAGTCTCAAGATGAGACCGTGGTAGTAAGGAATAATTTTTGTATCACAAGCACAGTTTTCAAATACATGATGATAAACTGGAATCCAAGGAGAGGAGATTGGGTTAATGATGATAATAAGATATTTGATAAGCTCAATCATGTGTATCATCCTTCAAGGCCTATATATGAAATGGATCCAGGTCTAGGATCTAATGAAGAAGAAGCATAGTATATTGATGATTCTGAAGAGGAAGATTCCTCTACAGTAAATGGAAGAGATCTTGACTTTCCTTATAGCCCAACTCCTGAAGTTGTGTCACCAGAAAAGGAAAGTGCTTCTTTGAACCTACCTAGTACAGAAACTATTTTGGGTGTAAGATATAAAGAGGCATCTATGGATGAGGATGAACAATAAAGATCAGATTAGGAAGAGGTTTCTCAAGAAAATGTAGAATAAGTTCATCCAAGTGATGCATCTGTTTCTGTTACCTTGAGCCTTAGTCCACTAATTTGAAATTCCCTAATGTCTGCTAATTAATATAATGTAGTTGATTGAACATTACCTATTCTTGAGGAACCTCCTGCTGTTGTAGAAATGGAGATGGTTGTGCAAGATTCTTCTGAGGAAGAAAAAGTTGCTAAAGATTCTGTTGTTGAACAAGAGAATGCACCAATTAAGGGGGATCATAAAACCAGGTTTGGAAGTGTTTCAATGGCTGTTGAGTTTGATGACTGGGCAGAGGACCCAAGGTTTTTTGTTTGAGGATTAGATTATCCAGATTATCATAACGATACATCCCTTCGGAGTCCAAAAATCAATTTTGATATTCATTCTGAGATATTACGTGAAGATGTGGTTAGAACACATGATCGGGATAAGCTCAAGTCTAATAAAAAAATTGGTTTTAGGGAAGAAATAATGAAAAATGGATGCTTCACTAGTGTCATATATTCAATCGATTATGAATGACTTTGTGGCTAGTATAGTGTCTGAAAGGGAACATGTTTTGGTTGCACCAGCTGATATGATCACTAGGTATTACATAACATCTTTAAAGGGTGAGATGAAAGAGATTTGGAGTACTTCTATTGATGAGTAAAAGAGTTACTTTGTTGAAGAGATGAGAAATTTGGAAAAGTCCTTCGAACTCTCTATTGGTTGTAATGTGTCAACCGTTATGGCCGTGATAGTGGATGAAGTTACAGATTTCCAGACTCATGTATATCTACTAGAAGAGACTATTGAAATTCTAAAGAAATCAGTTATCTCTCTGGAATCCCATATGAGTTCTAAATCTCAAGCAGACAAGTATTTGGCATATGTGAAGAGTGTCATTCACCAAATGGTCTTAGTTTTTGAGGAGTTTAAGCATTCTATAAAATAGCATGTTAGCACCCTAGATATTTCCATGATAAATATTATTAGTAGGATAAATAAGAGTTTCATGGAAAATGTCTCCTTCTCTCTTGGTTCTCTTGCTTCCCGAACTTCAGTGGATGTAGATAACATTAGAGCTTTGATGAAGGAGGAGCATAGTTTAGTATCAACCAACGACTATATGGACTCATATTATCTAACCAAAGTGGTGACTTCTACTAGAGATACCACTAGAGATATTATGAAGATTGTTCAAGACTATGTTAGAGAATATTCTACTTCTCAGAAAGAAGTGAAAGACAATATAGATTACTATTTCTAAAGGGTTTACACCATGCATCAACTCAATTATCATTTCATGATTTTTTTAGAAAACATGAAGCTACCACCAGTCAATCAGGCCTTCAAATAAAAAATTATCAAGATCAGGGAGTTGACCCCTATACTGGAAAAATTGTTGGAAAACAAGATGATTTTATTTCTACCATGGAAAGAGGATGATGAATCATTATGGATTTCAGAAACCACTTGTTCCCCTTCCTTCATGTTGCTGCTCGACAAGTAATTGTACCTCTAGCTTTACCTGCCTTTGCCTCTGCTACTTATCCTGCTCAGATAACTCCAGCCCAAGATATCCAAAGCCTTACTCCAATGATCACTCTGAGAGCTACTATGTACATTCCAAGAATCGTTTCAGTAGCCCATCTTCCTCTGATCATTTCTAGTGTTCCTGAGCCTCCACATGCATCCACCTCACATGAATCTTCTTATGATCCCAAGGGAAAATCTCATTCAGAGGATGTGGATTGATCAGTGGCTAGGATTTTTGATAGGAATCACTTGTATTTCTTTTATATTCATTTATAACTTTCTTTGTATCTTTTTGCTCCACGGAATACATTTGATCTTAATTTATTTTACTCGTTGTTACATCTCTTGTCCTATATTTCCTTTTTTTCCCACTTTTTGATATTCACAAAGGGGGAGAAACACTATCTGAGGGAAACATAGTTGATGGAGAACTAATATCTTTTATGAAAATGGGGTAGAAAAACTATATTCTCTACATTTTATTCATTTCCCTCTGGTACATTTGTTTTAAATTTTACCTTTACAACATGTGTTTTACAATATATTTTTTTCTCTGATACAATTGAATTTAATGATATATCCTCTGATATGTTACTGGTTATTTTTTATATCATATGTTGTGATTGTCAAAAAAGTGGGAGATTGTTGACCTTACCAGTTTTGATAATCTTGATTATGCTTTCACATACTTTGATAATCCCAAATAATGATTATCTATATATTAATTCTTTAAAATTATTACATTATATTATCAAGCTGATATTAATATTAAATTAATCTTTGAAATATGTTAATCAATTTTTATCTATGTTAATATGAACTTTGAAATAGTTCTAACTCAATCGGAATATATGTTGCATAGAACATATAAGTGTTAAGTCCACTGGTATGCACATAGCTACTAATACAGACAAGAAGAGCCCTACGGGTACTTGGTCTACCGATAGGCAAAGGGTACCATAATACTGAATAGATAGTCACTAAAGCATAACATAGCCACTGGTTTCTGTAGGTCTACCGATAAGAACATGTCACTGATAGATCAAGTCCACCGATACAGACAACTACTAATAGAAGATGAGCTTCCGATATAACATGTCTTCCAGTATTCATAAGTCTACTGGTATACACAAAATTACTGGTACAGTACGGAGCTACTGGTATACACAAGCTACAGATACAAAGTCTACCGATAAGTATAGTCACTCATACAGACAGTCACCGATACACCAAGTAACCGATACAAGCAAGTTACTTCTAGACAAAAAATTTTTTTGATAGAAGCAAAGATACAGATATGAGTAACCATTACATAGAGATATTGATAAATAAAGTAATAGCTACCGATACAAGGAACTACTAGTACAAGGAGAAAGATCTACGGATAGGAGCTCACTGCTATAAAAATTCCACTTTTACATATCTACTAACAGAAAGCTACTGATGAAAGACTAAACAGTCTTTCTTATTACACTCTATACTCTGATAATATTATATAATTATCAAGAAATGGTCATATTTGATGATTTTAATGCAATTAATGTCATTTAATGATAGTTTTTGGCATGTCAGGGAACCGTACCTCGTACCTGTAAAAAGGTAATCATTCCCATTGCCCGAGCTGAAAACAATATAAGGAAGGACAAAGGACGGATATAAAAATATTCACAATAAAAGGGGAAAATAATGGTGTAATGTGGTGCATACAGAAATACTACATCTATACTTGAAGAACACTAGACATACACGAAGCGATCCATACAAGAAGAGAACAAAAACTCAATCTTAGTCAAGGAGTGAATAACTACAACGATCTCTTCATAACTCATGCTGATCAAACTGAACATGAAGAAAACAGCCCACTTTTTTTCAAGCAAAAACCATAGAAAGACTCAGAAGAATTTTTGACATATCAAAAGGACTCCAGATCTGCACTTCAAATCAATGGAGCATTGTAAACTCTTATCTACTCTCTTAGTTATTTGTTTATTGACATTTCGTGATGTGTGTTTACTCTATATATTTTATCCCCAGACTGTCTCCTATGCTAAACAAGAGGATCTATAAATCCTCAAAGAAACATTCCATCACTCTTTTGTATCCCACTATGGATAGTGGTAGAGGTCATGTAAGACCTAGACAACTAGTGTGTTATTGTTTTGGTTTCCCACGTTGAACTGGGGTAGAGGTCTTTATACCTGGATAGTCATTGCACTATTTTATACACCGATATAGGGTGTGGATCAAATATATATAAATTGTTTCATATGACTATGTCTCGGCTTCACACTGAACCTCTTGGTTTTATCTACTGTGCATCTTAGATTAAGTCTAATTTATATTACATTCTTTATTTTCCACTGCTAATTACTTTGAAATTCAATTTGTTTTAAAGTTAATTTGATAGTTAATCTAGCATGTGTTTGTAACTATTGTAAATCAGTAGGTTAGTTTAAAAAGCTAATTTAATATTCAAATTATTTTAACAAAGATCTTATCAATCTTTTGAGAACCTAATCGAACTATTATAGTTTAAAAAATTCACTACTGTTTAACATAGTTTTTAAATTTGGGGATTTTAAGAGAAATATGATTAACAGAAATTTTAATTGGAACTCAATTCACTAACCTCTTCTGTATCCACTCCGACCAACAGAATGATTATAAAGAATAAAAACACGAAGGACACATTTTTTTAGTTTTGGTAATCTGAATATATACATGAGTATAGTGTATCAAAATAATACAATAATTACAACATAATTTTTTTCGTTTGAGAATAAATTTATTCATTTTAGTTTTTCCATGCATATCATTCAAAATATTCTTCTTGGATTCATGGGTAAAAGAAAAATAAAAATCTACATCACAATTTCTCAGTAATGATAATGTATAGAAAAAAAAATAATAAATTATCATGAATAATAATTATAGCATGATAATTAACTAAACACACATACCATGAAATCCAAAAATAGAAAATATGATCACAATCAATATGTAAAGGTAATAAATGGAACACCTTCCTTTCAAATAATACGATAATGAAAATTAAATATAGAAATCAAAGACATCCAAACATTTTAAATTTAATCAATGAAATAAATATAATATTTAACCATAGACATGTCTACAAAAAGTATCATCGATGATTAAAAACTGAATTTAAATGAGGAAATTTCTTAATTATTTGATTCCTTGTTTCACAGGTACATGGAACCACTACTTTCCGGTCCTTTTACAAGGAAGTTTTGCATATCGGGTAGAAACCCATCTAATTTATAGAACAAGTTCATCTCATTAGAATATCGATGCATTGTGGGGTATAAATTAACCAGTCAACAAACTGTAGAGATTGTATTAATAGGTATCCAATATATAAGTCTTGCATTAAATTGTCCCCAACCCATATAGTGTATGCCCAATAATTTAAATAAAAGATGTTCCTTATCAAACAGATTTATTGAGTAAAGGATACAGATTTATCAATATGTCCAAATTCATCATAATAATTTTAGATTTAATCACTGTATGTAAAAATGATATTCAGATTAGGTAATAAACTCATCCATGATAATTTATAAGCGTAATTAGGTAAAATTCAATGTTCAATGATCATAGGAAATTGAATATTTCACAGAAACATATAAATGAATCAGGGAAGTGAATGTTAATAAAATATATTAACAAATAAATCATAAACCATCAAAAGAAATAATAAGGATGGTATCAATAAAAAATATCCTATATAGACTATAAATAAAAAGTGGTTTTCATTGATGAATAGATAAAATATGGATATTATTTTAAAATCATCCTTGTGGAAAACATCATTTTTAATTTGAATTTTTATTGAAAATAATCTTCATTAACAAAAATTTTAGTTAAATTTATTTAAAAATAAACATTTAAAATTAAAAAAATATAGGTAAAATTATGGTAGGATAATCCATTAGTTTCATTTGAGGTAAATTGAAAACGATATTTACATGATAAATAGATGGAAAATTGAAATATTCAAAAATATAATAAAATATTCTTTTGAAAACATGGGTAACCGAAACAATTATTAAAAAATTATTTAATAAATCATTTTCAAAAGGTTAAATATTTTTAAAATTTTTTAATAAAAAATTATTTTCAGAAGAAAATATTTTATCAAACTAAATAGAAAAATGATGGCTGGGTTTCTTGTAAACATTAACTAATATATTTTTAGTCAGAAAAAGTGGGAAAGAATACTAATAATTCAAAAAGATCATTAATAACAAAAGGATAACAAAATATAAAGTTTATTATATAATGATCCAATAATTTCCTCTAATGGAAAATTAATTTTAAATAATCCCAAGAAAATGATATTATAAAGGTAAACACATAGAAATATTATAATTCTAGAGGGAGAATCAAATAATGAGTATATTATGTGTATCAACTTTATATACATATATGTAAGTTGAAACACATCAATAGATAGTCAGTGTCAGTATAAAAAATTCATAGAATATTTACAACTACTAAGAAGTAACATAACCCAATGAATATAAAATTTGGTTATGAAATTATTTTCCACATGGTAATATTTTATTTTAATATTCATAGATTTAATAATTTCAATTGAAATTCAAAATATCATAAAGAATGAATGAGTGATAATATTATATGACTATGTTGTAGCTTGTACACCATATATAAGAAAATATTTTCACACTGATAAAGAGATGATATTATAAAAAATTTAACCATCACAAAGAAAAAAGGGATTGAATAGATATTCATTCATTATGCTTTCAAGTAGAATAATCGTTAAACATTTTAAAGTGTCACACACAACATAGAATCATTTAAATCATAATCCTCGTGAAAAAATTAAATAAAATATAAGATATAATTTCACAATAATAATGAAATTCATGATAAAACATGGCAAACGACTGTATATACACCATATAAAAGTGAATTGGTTCATAATAACAAGTATGTAACAATGGAATAAAAAATTTGATGAAATCACATACCTTGTTTTTCAATTTATGTAAATTTAATTTAACCCCATGTATAATAGTTTTTAGAGATATAATAACATATTAAAAAACCCATTTCATTTTTATAATATCATAAATTATCTTCCTATAATATCTTATTACCCATGTTGATAACAAATTTTTATTATATTTTTCTTTTTTGGTGTTAATTAATGAGATGGATTAGAATTTTTTAACATTTTATTCAATGAAAATATCATGGTATCATCATATAAAAAATTTAATCAATTATTTAAATATAATATATATTTATTACATATTTTTTAGAATAATCCATAATATATGGAGATTAGAAATGGAATGCATAGTTCATGGAGATGGTAGGTCATACGCACGAATGAATATTCCTTTCATTTATTTTCCATACTAATGGAATGAAATATATATATGATATATATGTAAATGATAACTCTAATATCATAAATATGTCCTATAGGATACATAGTTTTCTTAAAACCAACCTTTATATATTACATGTATATTGTGAACGAATCAAATCTCTTTGAGGGGGAGGTAATTCACACATCCACCAACGATGTTATCTTATTAAAATTAATAGAGTGTATAATGGTTTAAAATAATTACATAATTGTAATGAATATACACATATAATTTATATAACACATATAAATATGGTTTCCAACATAATTTCTAACCTTGAGAGGTCATAGAGGACAAATGAACAATCATCTATTCATGAGGCTGTAGTTCACCGTACACATTGTAGGATCGAAATAATGATGCAGATGCTCAATATACAAGAGGGGGGGTGAATTGTACACTATTAAAATTTCCTTAGGCAAGGAAGAATCTATGTTTAACAAATTTAAACTATGAAAATTCACAACACCTCTAATCACCAATTGGATAATTGTAACCAATGTTTACAATATGAGATTCTACCTTAAAGCGTATAGAATCTAAACAAATTAGAGTACAAGTGTAAGGAAATATAAGAAGGTTATACATTCCTTACAATTCAATAAGTGAAGTGGAAAAAAAAGTAGTAAAACTAGAAGTAACAAGATATAAGTCTTTAAACACAATGATAAGGGTAACCAACAACCTTTGATAAAGGTCCCTTGATTTATACTTTCAAGCAAGTCTGTCTTACCTACACCTGGGTAATCCCTCGATACGATGATCAGGATATCTTTCTTGCTATCCCCGTAATCCCTCAACTTCAAGGAAGTTGGAACCAATGTCTTCCTCGTCATGGAAGCCCTCGAACATCAAGGTAGTCGGCACCTCTATCTTCCTATCCCCAGAAGGCCTCGAATGTAATCACCAACATTCGGAGTCGAACAAAGAAATCTGAACGACCAGTTCAGTATGCACAAGGAATGAAAATATTCTCTCTCTAGAAATCACCTTAACAGCGTGGGGTCCCTAGATCTAACAACATGTTCTTGAGCTCTTTCAAATGAGATCATATTTATAGGAAAATTTCCAATGGTCAGCTCCCTCCTCCAATAGTAATATTTTCAATGAAATATGGAGGGACATGTACATGTATAACTCAAACAACGGTTAATTAGAAACAAAATGGACATCATCATTTAATAATAAATCATTTATAACTGAATGCACGACATCATTTTGAAATGGAGCTTATGTAATCAAAATCCATAAAAAACATGGGAGTGTAAGAAAATTAAATGTTCAGAGTCTAACCAAAATGAAATTCGGTGTCTATGTTAAGAAATGTTATGATTCTGTTTTATAGGAATTCGGAGTCTAGTTTCACTAGAGTTCAGAATCTAAACTTTTATAAGTTAAAAGTTGATCATCATAGGTGTTCGGAGTTGAACTCATGAAATTTCGGATTCGAACTCATGAATGTTCGGAGCCTAACTTCATAAGAGCTCAGAGTCGAACTCATGAATGTTTGGAGTCGAACATCATAAATGTTTAGAGTCGAACTCATGACAGTTCGAATTCAACCTTCATCAGAGTTCAAAGTCGAACTCACAAAAGTTTTGAGTCGAACTTCATCAGAGTTTGGAGTCAAACTCATGAAATTTCGTATTAGAACATCATAAGAGTTCGGAGTCATACTCATGAATATTCGGAGTCGAACTTCATAAGATTTCAGATTTGAAATCATGAATGTTTGGAGTATAACTTCATAATAATTCGGAGTCGAACTCAGGAAAGTTCGGAGTCTAAATTCATAGGATTTCAGAGTCCAGAATTGGTATTGGAACATCATAATAGTTCACATCCAGAATTCGGATCCTAAAAACAAAATTCTCCAAATCTTGACAATATAAGACTTCTGGTATTTTGGGTATGAATCTGGTTTTTATACATAAGAATAATAATGCTATGTATAAGAATGTCTAGGTTAGGGTAAATTTCCGTATAGAAATAAATTTTCCCTATGGAGGTAAAATTTATATTTTCTTCAGTATAAGGTGTTTGTGATTTTCAAAAAAAGGAATGGAAAAGTCATAAGGAAAACTGTATTGACTCAACACACATAAACTCATTGTATGTTACCAATTAGATGGAAGTGTTTGTATGTATACGTTAAAAAAATTACAAAAAAATCCCATTATAATGATGATAATTTTTTTAATTCAATAATTTAATGATAATAAATTAAATAATGGAGAATGAAATAAAATAAAGAGTTTGTGGGAGGAGGTTATATCTTATTTAGGTAACTCCTTTTCATTTTCATTAATTGGATTCTATGGTTAGATTTATGAATATTATGAGGATTATAAGATTAGCGAATGTATTTTTTGGATCAATATGGGTAGATCTTGGTCTATAAAAGTAGTCTTCAGTGGTGTGAAGATGTGGGGACATAAGTTCTTATTTATAGTGGAGGAGGATTTGAACTCTTGTAAATTATTGACATTGGAATTACAACCACGTTTTTTCCATTAAAAATGGATCCAATAATGGATAATGATATATTTTTGGTATTTAGGGTCAGAATATAGCATGAAAATGGATTTTTAATATGTTTCTAGATTATTTTGTCTCTTATGTATTTTGACTAGTACTTTTTGAAGCTAATTTTTTACTTAATCGTTGTATTTATTTTTAATTACTCTATATAATATTTTTAGTCAAAAACATAGTTGAACATATTACTGATTATAAATAATTATTTTTATAAATATTTATTCAATTTTTAAAAATTAAAATCAAAATATTGAAGTTATTTTATTTAAATTAAATCCAACAAGAAGGGATGATAATGCAATTTTTTAATGATAACACTTTCAATAGTTTTCTACGTTTTTATATAAAATTTCAATCTGAAAATTTTACAATTATTGAAATTGAATTAATTAATAGAACATTGTATTAATTAATATTTAAATATAAATTAATATTTTATTTACCAATAAATATAAATTATATGAAAATTAATTATTGAGTTAAAATTTATTACTTTTACTATTCATTAAAAAATGTCTTCAAATAAAAATAAAAAAAATTAACCCTAACTTGATTTTTCTGATTCTCAAGGAAATTATTATTGACATATAATATTTATATAATTTCAAAAATGTTTTATTTAAAATATGTACACCATTAAAAAGTGGTCAAAGTGCCTTAATTAAAATATAGGTTTTTATTTTTAATATTGTGCCTGTTTCTATATTTTTCCAATCAAATATATTTGTGAAAAATAAAATAGTTTTTTTAATATTGAATATATATATATCATTTGTTTCAGTGTCTAATATTAATTAATTATATTTATATGTATAATATATTATTTTGATCATAAAAATTGTTTTCTATAGATATATTCAATTTATATTCAATTGGTTTTTATATCCATGTTCAATTAAGTTATAACGAATTATTTGTTTTTATAAATTTTTATATCATAAATTTTTATAAGTTATTTAATAATTTTTATTTCCAATAATTTAACATCCATGATCTATTATATTATAGTAAATAATAGTGTTTTACTGATATATTATCGTTCTTTAAAACTCGGCCTTGCAGGTAACACAAGCCATTAGAGAAACTCGTCATTGAATTTATTTATAATAGTAATCATTTTAATAATCTAGGGATATTATATTAATTTATTTTGGCGGTGTTTTGTTTCATACACACCATTTAATACAAGGTTGTTTCTTTAGATTTTTGTGGTGTTATATCCTTTGGAAAAAGAGAAAACAAATAATACAAAGGTCACATGAACTAACATATAAATAGAAATATATGTAGGAAAACATCAGTGTAAATTGGGGATATGTACATGGAGGAATATCATGAAAATTTTGAGGTAGTCATTGATTTCATCAATCAAAAACAAGTGAATGATCAATATAATATTAAGGCCCTCAATGCCAAAAATATGTGATTACTTTGAACTCCATCAGTTAAAAAAATTAATTCATTAGGAAAAAATTTTAATTCTAGAGTTCAGAGAAGAACTTATGAAAGTGCGGAGTCTAATATCATAAGAGTTCGGAGTCGAACTCATGAATGTTTGGAGTCGAACTTTATAGGAGTTCGGAGTCCAGAATTTGGATTGGAACTTCATTATAGTTTACATCCAGAATTCGGAACCTAAAAATAGAATTCTCCAAATATTGACATTATATGACTTTTGGGATTTTGGGAATGAATGCAATTTTTTTACTTAAGAAAAATATTGGTATGTATATGAAAATCTAGGTTAGAGTAAATTTCCTTAATGAAGTAAATTTTCCCTATGGAGGTAAAATTTAAATTTACTTAAGTATAATGTGTTTGTGATTTTCAAAACAAAAAATAATGGAAAAGTCATAAGGAATACCTTATTGAATCAACAATCTCCCCCTTTTTGGAAAGCACAAACATCCTTACGAAAAAGATTATAAGGACTTTGAAAAACATTTCATTAGACATTGAAATTAAAACATATATCCCTTTGTTCATGGATGAAATTGAATACAACTAACTCCCCCTTAGGCATTGAAACTCTAAGGATTGTATTTTGAATTTCCGGAGTGGAGTTTTCATTATTTTTTGAATGAAAAACTTCGTAGTGCGAAACACCCCCTTACTTTAAGGATATTTCAATTAGAAATTGTTCTTTATCCTCCTTAAGAGTTGTTCTTTTTCCTACTCCCCCTTTTTAATTTTCAAAAATAATTGAAGGGAATGGAAAATAAAATATGTACCTAAAACATCAGTATATGACAAGATACAACCAACCAAATAACATTTCATTAGAGTTGGGAGAATTTTACAAAGAAAGAGAACTATAAAAAAAGATCGTAGTGGGTTTATTTGTCTTCCTTTTCCATTGGAATCATCTTCTTTAACAATGTTTTGAGCTTCTTTAGGTCTCTTTGGTCTTCCATGACTTGCCTCTCCAAGGATTTAGTCTTTTCTTCTTGATCTTTCATAGCTTCTGCCTGATCCTTGATAGCTTCTTTCTACATCATTAACAATTCATCATCATGAACGAGTCTTTTCTCAAGATCGATCTGGAGATTTCAATCACTTAAATGATTTTGAGCTAGAGAATTAGCCTTGGCACTTAGTTCCTTCACTTGTTGACTCTTAGAACTCTACTCATTAATTAGCTCAGCTTGAAGATTTTTAATCTTTTTATCCTCGGTGTCAACGACATTTTGAACATCACTCTGAAAATATTCAAACTGCACTATGTATTCATCAACTCTTCTAGACCACTTTGTTACCTTACTGCAGGAATTTCTATGCACATCATAATCGATAAGAAAATTTTTTTTTCATCTTCGATCTTAACACATTTATCCATGACCATGGATAAGTAATCTGATTTCTGATTCATACTCTGTTGCAGAATCTGTTATCTGGAATCTATTGTTGGAATAATCAGAATGGTGTCCACCAACTTCTTCAGAGATTCAACCACAAAATCATGCCCATGAGATGATGATTCCGAATCAAATAATTATATTGGAGATTTATCTTCTTTAATTTGCACCAGTTTATTCATAGAAGAACCACCAAACTCCTTTTTCTTGAAGGGTTCTTTTTTTGGAGTATCCATGAGAACAGGCTTCCCCTTATCAGACTTTGGAATTAGTTACTCATTAAGAGATACTTCCGTAGATTCAGAAAGTTGAATAATCTGGTCTTCATCTGGTTTCTGTTTATCTTGTCTTTCCTCAAGAAAATTCCTCTCATTTTACTTTTCGTCATCATATAAAAAATGTTATTCTTATTGCTGTTGCTTATCATCATTCTTACTACCTTCTTGACTTACCTTTCATGGAGTAACTAACATTATAGATTCTGCCTTATCTTTATGAACCTCGACATTCTTGATCAAGGCATCTAAATCATGACTTCCCTCTTCTTCTTATTCTAATTCTTCTTCAACCACTTCTTCTACTTCTTCCTAATATTCTTTTTCAACTTCTTCTACTACTTCTTTACCCTTGAATTTTCCCGGAGTGACATAATTCTTAGCTGGAGTTTTTGGTAATGAATGTTTTGTAAGGCATGATTTTGGAACCGGAATCAACTCACAAGCTATCTATGTAGCTCTCAGCAAAGATTACACCACATTAGCTTTAGACACTTTATTTTCCATTTTATTATCTTTTACCTAATTATCTAACTCTTCTGTAGCTCTTTCTTTTATGTCCTTAGTCTCTGCAGGGTCCAATCCGAATTGTGGATCCCATTCATTCCTCTTTTTATTAGGCACCCACACTTTAATAGAAAAATAGGCTTTATGAAAACCTAGAGATTGGGTTTTATTTAAAGAACAATTCTTTGCCCTGTGACCACCACATTGACACTTGGTACAAAATGGGTAACTTTGTGGAAGAATGTAGTTGTTACTAAAAGTTGTTTTTGCATGGGTATAACCAAATTCAGATTTGTTTCTTAAAGGTCATGTTTGTGAATACATTTTATCAAAATTTTCATTACCATGGGTAATGTTTGATAAACACTTTTTTAAGGAAAAAATTTTGGAATTCAGTTTTATAACCACGTTTTTATCTTCAAAATCATTAGATTTC
Organism: Viscum album; assembly: GCA_963277665.1. Classification (NCBI taxonomy): domain Eukaryota; kingdom Viridiplantae; phylum Streptophyta; class Magnoliopsida; order Santalales; family Viscaceae; genus Viscum; species Viscum album. Next base: position 843,572 of record CAUJRU010000211.1, read on the forward strand.
GAAATAAAGCTAATCTCGAAATCACTTTTCATAGAAATTACTTGTTCTAACTCTTTAAAAAGTTTTTTCTTCTCAGAACTTACATCCTCATGATTTTTTGAAATATTTATAAAATCAGCATTTTTCCTATCATGATCATTAGAAAGATATTATATTTCTTTCATAATAATAGTATTCCTAGAGTTTTCCTTATCAAGTTTTTTATTGAGTTTAGAATTATCAATCTCAAGAAGTTCCACAAACCTATAAACTTCTTCCTAGGTAGGTGAAGTATTTTCTTTATCAGAAGTGGGTTCTTCATCTGAAGAGTTATAATACTTACTATAGTTATAATGTAAAGATACATTGGTCAATGATTCATAATTTTGTACCTTAGCTATAAAGAAATGATTTTTAGTAGGTAATATGGCTATAAGTCCAATATTCTTCTGTTCTAAAGAATCATATTCAGAAGATTCATCTGAAGAGTCACCACTACTGGCACTCTAGGTGTCATTTTCTTTCAGAACATTCTTATCTTTTGTTTTTTAATACTTCTTTCAGTTACTTTCAGAATGCCTTTCTTTTCTTTCATTCATTTTGTGAAAAGGATAATCTATTCTAATATGTCCATATCTCTTGTATTCATAACATGTAACTTCTCCATATTCCATGTATTTCCTTTCCTTTTTCTTATACTTGGATTGTAAATTTCTCTGGCCAGCTATCTTGTTCATCCTTCGAGAAAGATTTTCAAATTCATTTTCTGATACGTCAATTTCAGTAGATTCTGATTGAATAACCACCTGCTTTTACTTGGATCTGGTTACTCTCTCAGGAGTCATAGCTTTTATATGATTTTATGTTGTTGTAGAAGCAACAATACCATTTCCATTCTTATTTTTGATGTTGTCAGCATCTCTCTTCATTCTTGTTTCATGTTGGAGAAGAGTTCTGAATAGTTCATCAAGAGAAATTTGAGTGACCTTCATGTTCTCATCTATTGATGTTCTCTTTGATTCACACTCATTAGGAATAATATCAATTATCTTATCCACAAGGGCTTCATCATATAACCCGTTTTCTTCCATAGACTATAGGTTGTTGACTATAGTCATAAATCTCTGATGAACTTTATAGATTGGGTCTCCATATATAAAATTGAATCCATGGTATTCATCTCTAAGCATAGCTCTCCTAGTTTCAATCACATTAGAAGTGCCAAAGTATGTAACTTCTAACTTCTTCTAGATATAATTATCAGCTTCACAAGAAGAAATTTGGCTATATATATTTTTCTAGTCATTGAACATAGTAATGTATTGTTTACCTTATAATTGAGTTGATACTCTTTCTTTTCCTAGTTAGTGAAAGTTCTAACTTCCTTATCAAAAATTTTATAATCACCAGTAAGAATAATGAAATTATCCACTCCATTATTGATAAAAAAAGTCTTCATTTGATCTCTCCTGTACTCATAGTCATTACCATCAAATATTGGTGGTCTTGTAGGGTTTACATTGTCAACAGAACCAACGTTGATTCCTGCCATTCTTATAAAAACTTGGGAAAACAAACATGTTAGTAGAAAAATTTCGTAACCACAACGTTCATAATGACAATTTGGAATGATAATTCGGAATGAAAAAGTTCGGAATGAATAAAAAAATTCTAATAAAGGATTAAGATTAATTAAAAAGTGAGCAAGGAAAACTTATATGTGAGTATAAGTATTTTAGAGACCTCCTCTGATACCAATATTAGGATTCAAATAATGATGTAGATGCACAATATACAAGAGGGGGGGTGAATTGTACACTATAAAAATTCCCTTAGACAAGGAAGAATCTAAGTTTAACAATGTTAAACTAAGAAAATTCACAACACCTCTAATCACCAATTGGAGAAATGGAACCAATGTGTACAGTATGAGATTCTACCTTAGAGCGTATAGAATCTAAACTAAACAGATCACAAGTGTATAGAAATATAAGAAGGTTATAATATCCTTAAAATACAAAAAGTGCAACGGAAAAACAAGTAGTAAAACTACAAGTAACAAGATATAAGTCTTTTAACCTAAAGAGAAGGGTATCCAACAAACATGGATAAAGGTACCTTGATTTATACATTTAAGAAAGTATTTCTTACCTACATGAGGGTAAGACCTCGATACGAAGATCAGAATCTCTGTCTTGTTATCCCCACAAGACCTCAACATCAAGGTAGTTGGAACCTATGTCTTTCCTCGCAAGGAAGCCCTCAAACTTCAAGGTAGTCGGCACCTCTGACTTCATACCCTCGGAATTACTTGAATGTAATCACCAACATTCAGAGTCACAGGAAACAATCTGAATGAGTATTTCAGTACGCACAAGGCATGAAAAGCTTCTCTCTCTAGAAATCACCTTAATAGTGTGTGGTCTCTAGATCATCCAAATTGTTCTTGAGCTCCTTCAAATGAGCTCCTATTTATAGGCAAATTTCCTACGGTCATCTCCCTCCTCCAACGGTCATATTTTCCATGAACTTTGTAGGTAACTATAAACATGTAACTCAACCAATGGTTAATTAGAAACAAAATGGATGACATATTTTAATAATAAATCATGTATAACTGAATGCACGGCATCATATTGAAATGGAGAATATGTAAGAAAAATCCATACAAAATTTCAGAGTGTAAGCAAATTAAAAGTTCAGAGTCTAACCAAAATGAAATTCTGGGTCTATGTTAAAAAATTTTCGGATTCTCTTTTATAGGAATTCAGAGTCTGGATTCACCAGAGTTCAGAATCTAAACTTGTAGAAGTTCGGTGTTGAACTTCATATGAGTTTGGAGTCGAACTCATGAAATTTCGGATTCGAACTCATGAAATTTCGGAGTCTAACTTCATAAGAGTTCGGAGTTTAACTCATGAATGTTCGGAGTTGAAATTCATAGGAGTTCAGAGTCGAACTCATGAACGTTCGTAGTCGTACTTCCTCAGAATTAGGAGTCGAACTCATGAATGTTCTGAGTCGAACATCATCAGATTTCGGAGTCGAACTCATGAATGTTCGGAGTCGAACATCATGAGAGTTTGGAGTCGAACTCATGAAATTTCGGAGTCGAACATCATAAGATTTCAGAGTCGAACTCATGAAAGTTCAGAGTCGATCTTCATTAGAGTTCGGAGTCCAAAATTAGAATTTTAACTTCATTACAGTTCACATCCAGAATTCGGATCCTAAAAACAGAATGCTCCAAATCTTGACATTATATGAGTTCTGGGATTTTGGGTATGAATCCGGTTTTTGAACTCATGAAAAATATTTCTATGTATAAGAAAATATAGGTTAGGGTAAATTTCCTTAAAGAAGTAAATTTTCCCTATGGAGGTGAAATTTTTATTTTCTTATATATAAGGTGTTTGTGATTTTCAAGACAAGAAGGAATGGAAAATTCATAAGGAAAACCTTATTGACTCCACACACATAAACTCTTTGTTTGTTACCCATTAAATGGATGAGTGTGTAAGTGTACGTTAAAAAAATTTCATAAAAATAACTTTATATTGATGATATTTTTTATATATAATAATTTAATTATAGTAAATTCAAAAATGGAGAATGAAATAAAATAATGAGTTTGTGGGAGGAGGTTATCTTTTATTTAGGTAACTGCTTTGCATTTTCATTAATTGGATTCTATGGTTAGATTTATGAATATTTTGAGACTTATAAGATTCTGGAAGTATTATTTTGTATCAACATGGGTATATCTTGGTCTATAAAAGTAGTCTTGAGAGGTGTGAAGAAGTGGGGATATGAGTTCTTATTTATAGTGGAGGTGGATTTGAACTCTTGTAAATTATTGAAATTAGAATTACACCAACGTTTTTTCGATTGAAAATGGATCCAATAATGGATTATGGACTATTTATGTTATTTAGGGTCAGAATATAGCATGAAAATAGATTTGTAATATATTTCTAGGTTATTTTGTTTCTTTTGTTTTTTTTCTAGTACTTTTTGAAGATAATTTTTTACGTAATCATTGTATTTAATTTTAATTACTTTTTCTAATATTTTTAGTCCAAAAAATAGTTGAACATATTACTGATTATAAATAATTATTTTTAAAAATATTGAATCAATTTTTCAAAATTAAAATCAACATAGTTACGTTATTTTATTTAAATTTAATCCAACAAGAAGGGATGACAATGTAATTTTTTAATGGTAAAACGTTCAAAAGTTTGGTACATTTTTATATGAAATTTCAATGTGAAAATTTTACAATTAATGAAATTGAAATAATTAATAGAACATTGTATTAATTAATATTTAAATTCAAATTAAAATATAATTTACCAAAAAATATAAATTATATGAAAATGAATTATTGAGGTAAAATTTAGTAGTTTTACTATTCATTAAAAAATATCATCAAATAAAAATACAAACAATTAACCCTAACTTTTTTTTCTGATTCTGTTAGAAATTATTAGTGACATATAATATTTATATAATTTGGAAAATGTTTTATTTAAAATATGTACACCATTAAAAATTGGTCAAAGTGCCTTAATTAAAATATATGTTTTTATTTGTAATATTGTGCTTGTTTCTATCTTTTTTTATCAAATATATATGAGAAAAATCAAATCGTTTTTTGAATATTAAATTTATATATATATCATTACTATCAATGTCTAATTTTAAATAATTATATTTATAAGTTTAAAATATAATTTTGATCGTAAAATTTTTTTTCTATAGATATATACTATTTATATTCAATTGGTTTTTATATCCATGTTCAATTAAGTTATAACGAATGATTTGTTTTTATAATTTTTTATATCATAAATTTTTATAAGTTATTTAATAATATTTATTTCCATTAATTTATCATCCATGATCTATTATATTATAGTAAATAATACTATTTTAATAATATATTATTGTTCAGTAAAACTCGGTCTTGCATGTAACACAAGCCATTAGAGAAACTCACCGTTGAATTTATTGATAATAGTAATCGTTTTAATAATATGGGGATATTATATTAATTTATTACTGGGGTGTTCTATTTCATGCACAACATTTAATAGAAGGTTATTTCTTTATATTTTTGGAGTGTCATATCCTCTGGAAAAAGAGAAAACGAATAACACAAAGGCCACATTAACTAACATATAATTAGAACTCTATGTAGAAAAACATCAGTGTAATTTGGGGATATGTACATGGAGGAAAATCATAAAAATTTTGAGGTAGTCATTGATTTCATCAATCACAAACAAGTGAATGATCAATATAATATTAAAGGCCTCAATTCCATAAATATGTGATGACTTAGAACTCCATCAGTTAAAAGAAATTAATTCATTTGGCCAACATTTTAATTCTAGATCATTTTCTAAATTTTGAGTAATTATTTTACTGCGTAATAATTTATTACTAAATATATTTTAATTTCTTATCAAAAATTTTATATTTTGGTTATTCTTTGATCAAATTCTTGTTAATACCATTCATTATGAAATTTATATACCAAAATTAACACTAATGAATAATGTATTTAAGTGAAATTTTAAGAGATCAAAAGTCCCATAAAATAATGAAATGTCTAACTATTTGCCTATAACAATTCTATAAAATAATTATGGTTAATAAATATATCTCTTAAAATTATAAGTAGCATTACTGCTTCATCATTAATATCTATTCAGATAAATAATTGAATAAAAACAATAATATATTAACTAAGATACTTCATAGGTTAGTTGTCGGAATGAAACACTTATCATACATTAGCCATGGGTTCATGACCATGGCCTTACTGAACAGGATTTGTTTTCACCATGAATACATATTGCCTTTTTATAAAACCATATTAGTATAATTAAAAAAATAATTATGATGAAAATTCTTGAAATATAATCATTATATTGTCAAAAAATTTCAATTCAACCCTAATAAATAGGCATTTTATCCATTTATTTCAACATAGTTCATTCCATGGATTATTGTTTATCTAATATAGGATGAAATCCAAAAACCATAGTTTGAGAATCATTTATAATATTGGAAAAATAATATATTAATTTTTAGGATGTATAAATCTTGACACATTATATTATATCTAATAAGAATTAAGAGTACCTTAACTCTTATTTTTCATCATATATTCAAATAATTTATAGTTTCTTATAAATCACATGTTAATTATCCTAAGGATATTCCCCCAACGAGTGTCAAAATAGGTGTGATGTAATGCCTATTGTCGTATACCAGGTTACATTGAGTCATTTCAGAGAGAACATATCAATGTTGTTACACCTAGGTATAATTGTTCCAAATCCACAACTACTAGTAGTATCCAGATATGAATGTATGACTAAGAATACTAACATAATCATTACATTTTAAAAAAATATAGGTTGTTCATTTATACTAATACTCAAATTATCCCATAGGTTTAGGTTCTCTAATATATGATTTCCTACATCTATATCCCAAGGTTACCACTAAACATAATTTTATATCAACTATAGTGACTCAACCTAAAGTGCCAGAAGCTGGTGTCTACTAACATTAAATTGGAATGATTACAAGTAATCAAATCCTGATGAACTGAAGTGTTTCTTAGTCTTAGTAAATAAGATAAATATAAGAGACATGTAATAAAAATAAATGTACTAATTGAAATATATGTTTTATCATATAAGTTAACATTATGCTATTTAGTATATCCATGCATATCATTACACTTCTTGGAGTCTAAGGGAATGGAAAAAAACTAAGTGTGAGAATACTTTATTAGTAAGGTAAATTTATTGAAGAAAAATAATGAATCAATAAGAATAATAAATATGGAATGTTAAATAATTAAAGAAAAATAACATTTAATCAAAAAACATAGAATGAAGTTCATTAACAACATGGATAGGTAATAAACGGAATCACATTCAATTAAAAAACCTATATAATTAAATAACGATATGGAGAGGTAAGAAACTAAAACACAGGAATTTTAATCAAAAAAATTAAAATGAAATGTTTCATTATATATATTAATTAAAAATACCATGGAAGTATAATTACTGAAATTAAATTATGGAAATTCCTAATTAATAGATGGTATGTTTCCTAGGTACATGGAATAATTTCTATTAAGACTTTTCAAATGATAGTTTTAAATATCAGGTTGAAACCCATATAATTTGAAAAACTAATTCAAATCATGAGACTACAAATTCATCATATAGATTGCATTAAATAGGCCCCAAACAATTTATATATTTTACAAATCATTTAAATAAACAAGTTCTATTACCAAATACTTGTATTGTGTAACAGACATAGATTTATCAATATTTCCCCATTCATTAAATTTATTTTAAAATAAAAACTATATGTAAAATAATATATAGTTTTATCAATAAATAAACCTATGATAAATGATATGGTTAATTATGGTAAATTCAATGTTCAGTGATCATAGGGAATTAAATATATCATGGGTACTAATAAAGGAATCCAGGAAGTTAATGTTTATAATGTCCTTAGTTAAATCAATCATAAACCACCACGATTAAGAATAAGAATAGTATTATAAGAAAATATCCTATGTGGAGTATAAATAAACGGATTCAGATAGTTATTAGTATAAAAACTATAAAATATATACTAAAAAAAATCTTGATGAAAATATTATTTGTATTTTTCAAAAAAAATTAATGAAATTTTCATTGAATATTAATTTTTACAAACATTATATTTAAATAGAATCCTTAAAACCATTAAAATTAATATTTGAATAAATGATAGTAGGTAATACAAACATGAATTACGAGGTAAAAATAACATTCCTTTTTCAAGGTAAAAAGATTGAAAGATGACTTTTTTGGAAATGCAAAATAAGATTCATTTGAAAAATGGGTAAAATAAAAAAAGTGTAAAAACATAAATTTCTTATTTCATCGAGGAGGATAAAAACCATTTTTAGTTTTTATAATAAACAATTATTTTTAAAATAATATAGTTCCTCTGACTAAAAAAAATAAAATTGTTTGGTTTTATTAAAATCATTTTTAAAACATTTTTTTTACCGGAAAGTATAAAAATGGTACTAAAAATTGAAAGAGGTCAAGAATAAACATAAGAGAATATAATGGGAGGGTTTTTTTATAAAATAATCTAATAATTTACATATATTTAAATTTGAGTGAGAAAATTATTAAAAATTATGATATTGTAATGTAAAGCCAAAATAAAAGATTATAATGTTGGAGTGTGAATCAATCAGTGAGTAGGTTATGTGCATCAACATCTAATACACATAAATAAGTGGAAATAAATCAATAGATAGTAGAAGTCATTATACAAAAAACAATATAATATTAACAAAAAATGAGTAATTAAGTAAACCCAATGAAATGAAATTAGGTTATTAATTAGTTTTCCATGTGGATATTTTTTAATCGAGTACCCTTATATGAAACAATTCAAATTAAAACTGAAAATATCAATATGAATTAATAGATCATGTAATTATATAACAATGTTGAATTATTTAAACCATATATAGGACATTAAAGATACAAAAACAAAGAAATTTTTTCATGATAATGTTAATTGTCAAAAACAAAAGTGATATTTTAAGGATAATCATTAATAAATTATTGAGGAGAATAATATTTAATCATTCAAAAGTGTCTCATAAAAAATTGAATAACAATAATCATGAAGTAATTACAATAAATGAAACCTAAAATATAATTATAATAAATATATTCATGATATAACATTTCAAAGGGTAATATATACCCCATATAAATCTAAATTGGTGTGTAATAACAAATAGGAATCAATGGAATGTAAATTGTGGTGAAGTCCATTACTATTCATTTACATTTGTGTGAATGGAATATAAACTCATGTATAATTTTTTTTCTTATTTTTACAGATTATTATATAAATATATTGATTTTTATAATATAATATAATATATTCTTATAATATCTTATTACCCATTTAATAACAATATTTCAATTTTTTCACTATTTTATGTTTTAATTGCATATTTAGTCAACCTATTTTAACATATTATTTATTATTCCTATAATGGTATTATCATATCCATAATTTAGTTCATTATTTAAATATTATATATATTCATTATATTTTAATTTAATGTAATCCATAATATTTAGAGATAATAAGTCAAAGGCACTTAACTTGTAGAAGGTAGGTCGTACGTACACACGAATGCTACTTTAAATTATTTAACGAATTAATAGAATAAAAATTAAATTATATATATTTATATATGATTTTTAGTATTATATATATTCCACTAATGTTACATAGATTTATTTAACCATCATATATGAATTCCATGTGTTTTTTCAACAAATCACATCAATTTGAGGGGGTGGTAGTCTACACTTTTACAAACGATGTTATCGTATTCCAAGAAATTTGAGTTTATAAAAGTATAAATGAATTACAGAATTATAATTTTATTATAAATATCATATATATATATATATAACATATATGAAAAGGGTTTTTCTCAATATTTACAACCATGAGAGCTTATAAAGAAAAAAAGAACAATCCAGGTTTCCTGAGATGGTAGTTCGATGTACAGATAAACAATATATTCAATACTGATTTGATGGAAGTCTGTGTATGTATATATGAAACCTTGTAATTACATCACATAATTATATTTAGTATACATTAATTATTATATCATCATGTTGTATAAATAATTTAATGATTGGGGGCTGAAATAAAACTACATATCCAGGGGGAGGAGGTTACCTATTATTCTAGAAACACATCTTGATTTTCACCAAAGCGATTTTTTGGATGGATTTATGACTAAGTTATAGAATCTAGGTTGAGGGACGGTATTTTAAGGATATATATTTGTATATCTTGGTCTATAAAATGTTTCTTGAAAGGTTTTTGGAAGTGGTAGGACTGAGTCTCTGATTATAGTGGAGGAGAGGAACTCTTTTAAATTTTTGAAAAAGGAATTATACCTTCATTTTTCTATTTTAATTGGATCCAATAATTGACCAAAGTATAAATAATTAACCATATGGTCTAAATATTTCCAAAAAAAATTATTTTTGAAATGTTTTTAGGTCATTTTTGGCAATGAGGACTCTCTTTAAACCGTATATAGCCAGGATATGTGTTCAAATTTATGTATCTATGGATCTTCCCTCCCAAATTTGGATTTATAAAGGTGAATTTGGATTCTTCAAATATATTTTCTATGAGAGACTACTCGATTAATTATCTTATATCCTTATTCTTTGGCATGATTATAAATAACGTGGGTATAAAATCACAAGAATTAAGGATATTTCTTGGGTCAAAAAATGATAGAAGGGTCCTAGAATTGATGAGATAAATCATTTTAAAGAAGATATTTTTGGCCCATATGCTACTAGATAATAGATATCTGATGCGAAAAAGGAGATAATTGTATCCAATGCACAGCCTTCTCAATCTTCATCCAATTCTACTGGCATGTCAATCTTTATTGATTATCTTCCTATTGTTACGGGTGACGTCACTGTTCCTTTAGTAGAGGAACATATTAATCACCCTGAATCACATGATGTAAGAGATAAGAAGAAAGGTGAACATTATGATTCTACAGAATCCTTACATGAGGTTTCTAATCAACTGATCCAAATTGTGGAACACTTCCTAAATCAATTTCTATGAAAGGGAAAAAACAAATGGTGGATGCTGATGGTTACATCACCCCAAATCCAAGAAAATCAAGAAAGCATAGATATTATTCTCATAATCAAAGAAAAATTGTGACAATATCTCTCAAAGACACTAGGAAGGAGACTCCAACACTCCCAACTATGGATTATGCACCTATTTATTTCACTAGCTCAGATAAGGATATTGTTTCATGTATGAAAAATCCAGTGTATAGATATTCCTATTATAATAAAGAGGATGTGGGAGAAGTAGTTGAATAATCTATGGATTAACAAGATTCTATCACTTTCCAAAATTATAGTGTTTATCTCATTACCACTGATACATACCTCGAAATTAGAACATGTATGTTTAGTAGGATGGTGGATGAAAATAAAATAAATCCCGATTTCAACTTCTAATATATACATTAGGAGTGATTCTTTATTCTGCTCATTTTCTTTTTGTCTTATGTTTGACTCTTGTGAAGTGCTTTTTCTGCTTCAAATTCAATGTTTTTTTGGGTCTCTTCCTTCTTTGTTGCATACCATTATTTATTTTGATTTAACCCCTTGGATGGTTTTGTGACGACGTTTAATGCTCACATCAGCTTACGTTTTTTCTATATTTTCTGCCATTATTGGTTTAATCTGGTCTCATTTATTTTACTTTAGGATGTTTCTTCAGTCTTGTATGTTCAATGGCTATTGTGTGGGATATTTTTTATTGGAGACTTCATGTGATGATTTCTAGATTCCACATACATTGAAGATAAGTTACTTGGATATCACTTTGGGTGTCCAATAGTGCTCAATATGAGGATGGTATGACCCCTTTAAGACATTTATTTAACTATCAAAGACTAGATGATATGTTGGATGATGATTTGATGAATAAGTGCTATTATTTTGGAATTCTCTTCTCATTTTTTCATACTTGTCAATTTTCCTCCTCAAATGTTGGTGAGACTTAGGGCAAGATGCCCATGTATTCTTCTCGACTTCTATGCTAGTAAAATTCCTGGAAGAGGTCATTGATAGGTTGGTGAGAGGATGTTTTAGTCTTGTTTCTTGTATCATTATCTTTTTATTGTTTTCCTTTGAAATATCCACTTCTGTTCCCCTCAATCCCATGTAGGTGTATGATCTATACACCTCATGTTTGTATTATACGTTTTTGTTTTAAAAAATTTATTTTGGCCATGAATGGGGTGACCAATTAATGTCAATTATTTTTTAAAAAATTTATAATTTATCATTATAAATAAATTAAGTGGGAAAAAAGATTTATTTTTAAATACATTATATATAATTTTTAACTAAAAAAATATTTCATAAAAGAATACAAAAAATTCACCCATACCTAATTTTTACGTTTCGATTTGAGATATAATGTACATTTTTAAATTCATGATTAATAAAAGTGCCCAAAGTATTAATTATAATCAGTTCTCCATTAAAAGTTGTTAAAGGTTCCACAATGACAAAAAATGGTTTTATGTGTAATATTGAGGTTGTTTAATATTATGCCTATCAAATCTAATAGATGAATATAAAAAAATTATATATATATATATATATTTAATTAACTTCAATTTGTATTTTTAATTAATATTACTTTTTGAAAAAACATATTTCAAAGCATTAAAATAGTTTTCTAATGAAATATTCTCTTTCTATTTAATTGGTTTCTATATTAATTTAGAAAAATGTTTAAACCACGAAATTAAATTTATATTTCTAAAAAACCATCATTTTCAAAAGATAGATAATACAATTGATTATAAATAATTTAATGGATATTTTTTACATGTTATATTAATTAATAATGTTTTAAAAATATATTGTTGTTTAGTAAAACATGGTATTCTATGTAACACAAGCCATTAGAGAAAATAATTGTTGGGTGTGTTGCATGATATCTCAGCATCACATCTTTCATAGAATAAATTATAATTTTATTTTTAAAATATTAAATATAATCTAATGTCTCATGATATTATATTCCCTTACTTTCTTGGTATTGTGTGTCAAACAGAATATTGAATACACTCTTCATTCTATAAATTTTGGGGGCATTACATATAATTAAAAATATTATTCAAATATAATATATATGATCATCATTTCATGTGGAACCAAATTTAAATAATTTAAATTTATTTTGAAAATAAATATTATATTTAATTAAACAAAATAATGTAACATGTTTATATTTCATTTCATGCATTTCTTTTGGTTTCAACTATCATGACAACTCTTTTCTAACCATAATTGTGGTATCAAATTTTGTAGACATTAAGGGATATAAATTTATTTCTATGGTGAAATGTGGACACAAATTCGACCATGTGTGAAAATTTTGACAATATGCCATCCCAAAAGTACTATTTCAATATTTTCTTATTTTCAAATAATTTAATAAAATTATTGTGTATAAAGTTTCATTATAGTGAATTTTTGGAATATTCAGTTAATCTAATTTATAAGGAAGAAGATAATCATTGTAATTAAAATATAAAATCATTTATCATTATTTGTAATTTATTATTTCATATTTAATTTTTAGAATTCAATAATTCTTCTAATAATATTATTTATATATTTTTTATATAATTATACATGATTTTATTCATTTTTGCACACACACAGTATCAATGTTTCATGATATTATAATTTAATTATATCGTAATTATTAATTATAAATAAAGTAATATCATAAAAATATATTTATTTTATAATAAATTATGTACAACGTATCGGAATATTTTTTATCATAATTAAAGTATATGAATTATATTAAATGGAAGATTACAACATTTATATTTTGTTCTTTATGTACAATAATATAAATTACACTACCAATGGAAAATGGAATGAATTAAATATATTTTAATTTATGATATATATGCTCAAATTATTCTCGTTAAATGAAATTTATTCTTTATTTTTGTTTATTTTGAGATAATATCCCACAATTTGGCCTAAAGTAACATGATTTCCCCATTATTATGGTGATTAAAAATGTTATTATTCATTATGAAAAAAATAAGTTGAACTATTTAATAATTTTGATCATATTAATTAAAAAAATGGAATATTTTTTTCAAAAAATAAACGTCAATAGATATAATAAATCTATTTAAATTTAAATTTGGAAAAAGCAAAGAAATTTATGATTTTATATGATTTTGTTTTTATGAAAAACATTGAACTTAAAAAAACAAATATTATTTTAATTCACAACGAAGTATTTATATTATGCTTAATAAAATGAATATAATTGGGATTGAAAACTAAATCTAAAAAATATAGTTCCTTTTATTTACATTTATTAAAATAAGGAAATCACAATTTTTCAGAATATGGATAACTTTTATTCTTTCTGAAATAAATTTTATCAAATATTATTTGTTTATGTCATAGTATGTAGTTGTGATATTTTATGAAAATACAATAAAATTCATTTTCAATGATACTTTTTTGACTCAATAAAATAAAATTACTAAAAACATAGTAATGTTTATCTTGAAATTAATATATACATTTTGATTATATAAATCCTTTATCCATATTTCCTTAATATGTTTATTAATTTTAATAAATTCTAAAAAAATTATAGGATATAATAGTGATATTTAGATAGTATTTTCTTGTGGGTTTTAATGCTTAGTGTTGTGTTTGATACACAATATCAAATGTGATTTTAAAAAAATAAATAAATATATACACAAGATAATGATTGTTATAGAATCCCCTCCATACATAAATTTCATCCTCCAAATTGAAATTATTCTATTAATATAATAATATAATATATTAAAAAAATAATATATAAATATTTTCCGGAACATTAATTTATAGGTAATAACTATAAAAAATTATATATGTATCTATATAAACAAATACATGAAAATGAATTTCAGAATACATTCCTTAATAGGTGAGTGTTACATTCCATATATTTCTCGATTTATTTATCATCAGCTTTCTTAATTTTAATAAATTACAATACCATTAGGATATAAATTTTGTCAAAATTAACAAACATTATTTATTAAGAATTTTTAATGATACTTTAAAATTGTTATGTGCATCATGTGGATGGATTCTTCATTATATAATCACTAATTTCATGTGATATCCAACCATTAGAATAATTTTATTTCCCTAATTGATACTAGAATGGTTGGAAGCAGGAAAATTTTAACCAATATGAATAAACCAACATAGTAGTTTTCTCCCAAGAAGCATTTTATCAGTTATATTGTTAAATAGAGAAACAATTATAATCCTTACTAAAATATTACACATCATAATATTCCACATATGAATAATGAGAAATGATTTAAGCATCACTCAGGATAAAATATTCATGTCACAAAATAACTGTAATGGAATTTTATACATTTTTCAATAAATATCTCTAAAAATAAGACATTTTCATTAAAATAAGTTTTCAAGGATATTGTTATCATTCACCACATCATTCAAAGATAATTATTTATTAAAAATTATGAAAAATAAAGGACTTTAGAAAAATATTTAGATGTATTATCCTGATGCTAATAACAATATATTATTGATAAATATCACTACAAATTAATCATATAACCTATAACTTAAAAATAATTTCAATGTAATAAAATTTTAAAGGTTATATTTAACTATGATAAATATTCATAGAATTTCATTTCATTAGGAATATCGGTAGATATTTCATTCTTGTGGAAAATATTCCCTAGAAATGAAACTCACTAAAATCTATATTTAAAAATACTTAATTTCTCAGTTAATACATTTTATCTGATAAATGATTAATGAATTTTTATTCAATTATTCAATTGATAATAATAATTCTTATGGTATTTTATGAAAATATTGTTAAATAAGACATCAAAATTATCATGTGATTCCTTACAGTGGACTCGGGTATTTTTTTCATCCTTTCTTGAATATTTATGCCTATGAAATGAAACATAGTTTGTTATCCATAATTCATTACAAATATTAATACATGGAACAAAATTCAATTAAATTTTCCTAAATACTCTAAGGGGTTATTATAATTCTCTTCAGAGTAATGTCAATCAAAAATCTTATTCTCATGGATCTGAATAAACTTTTTTTATACAAACTATATCATACAATCTCTTGAATCCGAAAGTCTGTATTTATTTTATAAAAAAGAAAAATATATATGGGATATCACCATGTACATTTGATCTGATTAGTAATCGTTGAATTCTATACACATATATGATAACCGTATTATATTATAAATATAAAATCACCATATATTAAAAAATATTCAATCATTGAAAACATTCATAATATCCTTATTCGTATCCTATGTGAGGGGAACAAATAAAGGGTGAGATCTAATTCATATCAAGGGTTATATGCATTGGAAGCTAAGATTAGTAAATAATGACCAGTCCATAAGGAAGAGAGGATAACCAAAACACATTCTATTCAACCGACAATATAATTTAAATTAAAATCCATTTGTAACATCACCATCGAAATCACATTGATAATAAAAACTATTTTCTCAATAATGTAAATGAATTATTTTGGATATACATGATCTAGGACTATAAAAATGATATAAATAATCTTATATTGAATTAAACTAAACTATGAAATCATTCTAAATAAATAATTTTGTGTAATTCAAATAAATATAAAATTTGTAAACCATTTTTAGCTCATGATACATGTCAATGCATCGATGGCTTGTATAAAATAAGGACAATTTCGATAGTTTTAAATCCTACTCATAACTCATATATTGAATCATTATGGTATTTCATCAATAAATTTCCAAATAAATCAACATTTATACATACTGAATTTTGAATATGGAATATTTCACCACTCATTGAAATAATACATCACGATTTTATATAATCCATTGAAATGCGATGGATTTTACCTTTAGATAATTTACCTAATAAAGCATAATAACTATCAATTTATGTCAACATGGATGACCATACCTATAAAATAAAATTAAAAAATATATTTGAAAACATAATATAGAAAAACATTTCAATTGATAAAATTATAAATTTAAAATTGTAGAATATTTTGACAATTTAATTCTTTTAAAATAAACCTTTAATGATAAAAAATAATCAATAATTAAATTAATGGTTATTATTGAACGAATATCCATTAATATCATATATTATATAAGAGAAAAATACTTTTCATAGTTTTACATAATTTTAAATACATCTTGTTCAATAAAACATTTCATTAAAATGATTTCATTAAAAAAATACAAATAACATGAATGGTAATGAATAGTAATATTTTAAAAAAAATCATATAGGTAAAAAAATCCATAATTCTTTTTTATTTCTCAAAGAAGAATATGTTAGTCATCCAAATAGGAAATAATGCCGTATTTATTTAAAAATATATATCTTATTGATCATTTTAGATATAAAGGAGAGGATATTGGTACTCATACATGAAAATTCTAGAAATAATTTAAAAGTAATAGAGTATATAATGTGTAAATGATAAGATCATGAAACATATGAATATAAAAATTATTTATTATAAAGGAAATTGAAAAATAAATCATGAATGTTCTAGTACCTTCGAAATAAAAGACGCTTAAATAAGATACCATGAATCAAAAAATTGAATATCATGAAAAAAATAAATTTCTCATGATATAACATAAAATAGGCTCAATATATATCATATATAATAAATTAGTTTCATAAGAAAAAACATTTCTCTTTTATGTTTAAATATGGATAATTCATAATTACCTTGGTATCTACTAATACTTATATTTTAAATACTATAAATAGAATCAAATAAATTTTAATAAATGAATTACTAAATCAGTTAATCAATATTTAATTTCATTATGTACATTTCAAATCATTTAAAAATAATTTTCATAATATTTATTCATTATTTCAACTAATTGTTTATTTTTGGTAAATTTATCAAAAATTACTTTATTATGTTATGGGTTATCTGCAACTATAATATGTGCACCATTAGTCTATCACCCTTTCTCCATAGGGTAATACTCGGGGATGATTGGGAGGCTCTAGGATTTCAATCCATTGTGAGTTTTCCCTACCCTACTCCCTATTTTCTTTATATATCATCCTCTTATATCTCCCATCACTCGACTATCCTTGAATATTTCCTTTCTATCTATAGTTCATCAGTCTTTCCTAAGATCATTCGTGGTGGTGATGTTCTTCATGGTGAAAGATCGACATAGAAATTTTTATAGACCCAAGGAAGGTTTATTTTTATGGATGTAATGGACAAAAAAACCCCACTAAAAATGTCAGGTTCCTACATCACTCTTATACTTTTATTTAGAGTAGTGGTAACAATGTAGTTTTAGGTTATTTGGTTCCACAATCGATAGTTTTCATGGATATTTTGAAGTCATCATGCTATTGTATTTATCTACTAGTTTCATTCATGGTTATAATTCCATCCTCGAGATCCATAGGAAAACTAATTCCTTTCTCTGACATCATTTTTTTCTACTAATCCCATATTTAGTTATGGGGAAATGATAACAGATAGGTTTTTGGATGCTGGGTTTGACTGTTGGTGGTGTTCCTTGTACTTTATAATTAAAATTTTTCCTCTTAATATGATTCTGGTTCTCCTTCTATTCAATGATGGTGTCATTCATAGGTATACAAATAAGTCAATGGAGTTGTTTTTTGGTTTAGTAGATTTATATCGGTGTTTCTTATTCAATGTTATCTATTAAGGTTTTTGGGGTTTTACTTTGAGCAATTGAGTTCATTGATACTTGTTTGGCAATTTATGTGTCTGGATTTTATTATTGTTCATTCCATGTAATGGTGGCATCTTTTGTTGTTGTTTATGAATATTTTTTTTAAATATTATGTTTCTTTTGGTGATTTGATATCACTATGTTATGGTGGTTTTATGCTACCGTGGATAGTGTCCAAAGAGTCTCAACAACATAGTGGTTTCATTATTGTCAAGCACAAATGTCAGGGGGTGTGACATGTGCCAAATCAATGAATGTGATATGTATTCCTTAGGATTTTATGAGGTGATGTGGGGATCTATATGATTTTCTAATTTGGGTTATGGAATTTTATGTTTTTATTTTTAAATCTTGATAGTTTTTTTACCAATTGAATGTTATGATTGCACATAACCCAAATTTGGATTTTTAAACTAACTATGAATATATTTGTAGAAAGTCACTATATTATCTAGGGTAAAAGGAGTTTTGAATTTGTTCCATTATAGAAATAATTTTATTAATTCCATTAATAAAATTTATATTCATTATATACAATTTTCTGAATCATCCATGAAATTTGGTAGCTGAAAACATAATCTCACCTCTTTGTAGAGGGGGTAGTCAACACGCTTGGGTGAGCGATGTTAACATATTCTAATTGAAGTAATGATAAAAAGATATATGATATATTGTATTTATATAAATAATTTCACACATATAATATATATTAATTAATTACAAATTCATATCGATCCAAAAAAATGTGTGATTAACAAAATTACACCACAATGTAAAATGGCAGGCCATACATTTGCAATAGTGTTGTAATCATTTTCGATGGGATGAAATGGAGGATAATATTGGATGTTCTAAACACATAATAAAATTTATATATATTTTTTATAATTATTTTATTATATGGTATTCTTTATATATTACTATTAATAGGTTGAAGAATATATATAATGCAAATTTTCAATTAAGATCTATACCATTTCTTTGGAAAACCACCTTTGAAATACATATTATTCTATATAGGTTAATGATATGATGAGACAAGAGAATCTAGATGGTGGGAAATATGTATGGGAAGGTGTTTGTATTGTACTCATTTTAACTATGAAACCCAACAGGCATCAACAATAGAGATGAATTTGTTCCCTTTTAAAAGTGTGGGAAATGACACACTTGGAATTACATAAAATATATAACATTATTGTATATAACAATATAATAAATAGGAAAAATTGAAACAATAATGATCATATGTTAATATAATGTTTATAAAAATTAAACTAATATTATTTAAACTTGTTTATATTTCATTTTAACAATTATCTTTCTGTTCAACAACCTTAGATACTCTAGTAAACATTAATCATGATAAAACATTTTTTATCCCTGAAGGGTATGAAATTTACATATGTGGAGAAATTTGGCACAAAAATATACCATGTAAGCAATATTATATGATTTCAAATCCTAATTTTACAATTGTTTTTTTATTTTTTATATTTTTTATTTATTCAATAAAATATTTTTTGACATAAAATTTCATTAAATTAATTATTGTGACTATTCGTAAAAATTCATTTCATAATAATTAAGAGATAAATTGAATTATAATATAAATACATTAACAAATAATTGTAAATTATATATACTTATTTAATATCTATAATAACACATTATAATAAAATCACAAAAATATTATTATCATTAAATTATTTTCCTCGACTTATCATTTACTTATACGAGAATTATATCTTCTTTCAGACTACCTTTTATGTAAATATATAAAGTATTAAAATAAAAAATACAATAACAAAATCAAAATAATGTATTAACATTATAACTATTATTTTATTACCAATATAAACTTATTTTATCCAAATTAATATATTATAAATATTTTAAAAGAAATAGTGTCATTTTTTTATTCATTACATAGAATAATTTGATTTTATTTTTTAAAAAAAAATATTGGAAAAACAATGTCTTATAATAGATTTTAGTATGGTTATGGTCTAATTAATATCAATATATGAAATAAATTTATGTGTTGTGTAACTACCCACATATTCTCACTAGACTGAAAAGGCGTTGAGGCATTACTATGCCTAAAGAGACATCCCCAAGACAACAATTAATGTTAATAAATACTAATGGGTTTAAATACATGGGGGGAATTATTTACAATTTAATAAAATAATTAATAATACAATAAAACCAAAAAAATAACCCACAATATGATGAATAATGAAAATAATGACAACTCAATCAATTCTTTTATATCAATTCCCACTAATGCGTACTACAACATAAGAAAAACTAACATCAATTTAAACCACATAAGATAACAAATAAAACTCAATGATGACAAAAGGACTCCATGCTCCCCCAGACCCATGACCCATCATCACTATGTTTTAAAGTATCAGGAAGTAGTGCTGAATATGTGTGGTACTATACATTTCCACATGTCTCAGTAGATTACATTTTCAATAGAACCAATGTGAAAAAGCATCAGTGAGTAATGAAACATTTTAGATTGTCCCCAATGACATCCCTACTCACACCACCAGGATAGAATAGATAGCTACAGTTATATTAAAAAATTTATGTTAAACTATAACCAAAAAATTTTATGAAAAAATATAAAAAACTTATAAAAAAATTAACAAATAAATATAAACATGTTCCATGTCACCCCATTGTTCAAAAAAGATACATTTCATGGAAAAATCCAACAAACACTTTGATTCTATATCTCATGTTCCCTTTTCTAAAGACATTCCACTTCACACATCCGACCATTTTTTATGATTGTTCCATACTCAGGACTTGTCTCTAGTCTATCAACCAAGTCATCATAAGGAAATTATATATCATGTTCCATTACACCTTTGTAACCAACCACAATTTCATATTTAAACCATGTCTAAAAATAAAATTAGAACACACATACCACGTGTTCCCAAAAAAATGTTCATATTCCAACTAAGCAAAAACAATTCAATAAATTGATATTTTTATTGAATTTTTTTTTGAACAATCCTTTTAAAAAATACATCAATGGGAAATTATAAAATCACTATTTTAAAATCAAGAAAACTAAATCAGATTGGAAGAAAATATACCATTATTCTACAATTTCACTTAAAACCATAAATAATCAATAAAAATGATTAATATCATGCTTTCACCAAGATTTAACAATGAATTTCAATAAATTATATCAATTTTAATCTATTCTAATCAATTATTTCATGTGGTATTGAGTGGGAAGCCAAAAACTATGAGAGTTTTGGAGAAAAAAAATAACGTCATGAAAATGACAAAAAAATGGGATGAATCTCTACTAACCAAAATTTGATCACTTCCACTATCATAATCAAGAAAAAATAAAATCATATATGGAATCCATAACCATTTATCTATCAAAAACTATCCTAGATATGAGATATTGAGAAGAGGGGACAAGCAGATCGAAGAAAAATGAAAAGAATGATGAAGAACGAACAGTTGCCACTATGAATCGCCTTTTAATCACCAAGTTAAATATTTGGGTCACCTATGTATAGAACGGAGAAATATTCATGACCATTGGTGAATAAAAATACCGAGTTAAGAGCTCCTAGGATGGAAAACAAGACACTTAAAAGAAAAACAAATTAGATACTCTTTTTTAAGATATAGCTTTGATCATGTGTATGGTTTAGTCACACGGTTTGGAAAACCATTCGTTATCCACTAATTTAATAATGGACCTCACATGCTATCCTTGAATGATATCCATAAATGTGTGATAACCATTCCAATTTCGCTACCTCAAAAAGGCCATGTACATTTTTCAACGTGCAAGGGTTCTCATTGGTTGTCGCATGGTTTGGAAAAACCGTGCCCCACTCGTGCACATTCCCTTTACCCCAAAAAACATTTAATGTTATCAAAACTCTTCCAAACATCACCAATATATTTTATATAATTAAAATAATAAACAATGTTTTACTTATTGGAAATTATGGGAGCTACATTCTCAGCACTGTTGGTCCTTCGAACCCTGGAAGGTAGGAAACCATCATTTCCATGAAAGAGGTCTGCCAATTTCAATTTTCATTTTCTTCATGCATTACTAAATTTCATCTTGAATATGAACTCCTTTCCAAAAAATGTGTACTATAACGATGCTTTTTCTATGAAATATTTTTCCTTCCCAATATAAAGCAGGATATGTACCAATGAAGAATATGTCATTAGGTCAACATGATCGCATCAGATTAAATGGTCAAGATTGCATTGATAATTTTTGAACTGTGATGCATGGAACACAATATACATCAAAATGAACCTTGGTGAAAATTCCAAAATTTATTCCACCTGTCAACCCATTCATGTATCATGAATGGTACTATGTATGAAAGATATAACTTTCCCATATTTCCAAAACATTGATGACCAAGACTTCTATAAATCCATAAGAACAAATGATTAGTTACTTCAAACAATAATGGTCTTCGACGATGATCCACATAATATTTATAATGAATTTTGGACATCTCCATTCATTTACTGATCATATAAATCTTCTCTATTGTTTCTTCTACAAGGATCGACTGAACCAGTAATGTCTCACAAGTTCACCCAATATAGATGAAAATGAGAAGTCCTCCCATACATTGTTTCAAAATGAGCCACATGCCTAGAGTCCTAATAATCATAGGGGGTCACAACGCATTAAGAGCTGGCTTAAGAGATGATTCAGACATTGAATTCCTTGATTCCTTTTTGATGTTGTTCGTCACTCATTTAACACTATCAGTATCGGATCATGATCCCCTACATGTAGATGTTCGATGTTATAGTTATGGGTGGAATCTTTTCATCACCCTAGTAAATTGAATCAAGCTGAAATATTCATGAAGTTGGAAAGAAATTCAAGGGAGTGTGAGAAGAATGAGAGATCATGGAAGGGACTCAGTAAAAATTTCAAACGTATTAATAGGGACATTCCTGGATGGTTGGATAATTGGTCGAATGACTTTTTGGATGTGATCACTATCGAGTTGTAAATGGAGAATATGGTGGAGGATCTACAGATTGATTTGGATGATAAAATATTTAATATCCTATGAAATAGAAACATTTTATTGTGAAGTTGTTGTTGGATGTTGATAGAGATTACCAATAGAGGTCCCAAGTGAGATTGTTGGAGGATAGGGATCACAACAGTGCTATTTTTCATGTGTGTTTCAGAGAAAGGTGTAACATGAGTCCCAATATTAACCTGGGTAATAGATTATTTTCGTATGAGGTGTATATGGTAGGGATATTGGTGGTAGAAAACATTTAATAACTCTTGGCAGGAAGGGATCTATCTATAAATGAGGGTATGGATGGTAATTCAGTGGATTTCGATTTCTGGAAGTACATACTTCGCATGGTGGAGGGTCTTAAGAGTGATATTTTTGTTTCTATTTCGAGTGAGGTGGAAATTAAGTAGATGGTTCATGCCATGTACCCTAATAGTTCTCCATGTTTGGATGTTTTTCGGAATTCTATCTAAAAGGTGGCATGGGGTATAGTTGGTCCTCAAGTGGGGATGGTGATTCAGGACATTGTCCAATGTGGTGCACTCAATCAGGGTGTTGCTATTTCAAGGGTGGTGCTGATTTCGAAGGTTAAAGAGCCTACTAACATCAACCAATATAGACTCATTTTCCTATTTAATATTTCCTATATGATCCTATAATTCCTGATTACGAGTAGGTTGAACAAAATCATTCCATGATTGGTGTCTAGGGAGAAAAATTGGTTTGTTAAAGTTCATAATATCCAAGGCATGGTGGTGATTTCCAGTGAGCTGGTTTATGATCTCAATAGGAGAGAAGTTGGTTCAAATGTTATTTTCCATGTTGATATGAACAAGGCCTATGACAATGTTGAATACAGCTTTCTCATTCATGTGATAAGAAACTATGTGTTTCATGAATAGTATTTTCATATCTGTTTCAGGTGAAACTCTTATCCATGGATCACCATCTCTCTAAAAGGGAAAGGCTTGGGATTTTCTAAATTGGTCTGTGGAGTCACGTAGGGTGATCCCCTTTCCCCAAGCCTCTTTATATTGGCATAGAAGGCCTTATCATAAAATTTAAATAGAAAAATGGAGATAATAAAATTTTTTCCTTTTATCAGTAGGAAAGGTAAGGAAGAAGTTTCTCATTTTATGTTCACCTATGATATCATGATTTTAATTAATGGAAGGTGTCGACCATTGAATGGTGCCATTGAGATTTTTACCATGTAAGTTTGTTTGAGTGGGAAATGTATTAATTACAAGAAGATCCATGTATATATTTCTAATAAGTGCCCAGGAAATCGATGCATGACTATTCAACACATCTTGGGTTGTTAATGAAACATATTCATATAATTTATCTTGGATTCCAACTCTCATGTAGTATTATAAAAAATTGTTTTTTATGATTCTATTAATCAAATGGGTGTATTATTAACTAGATGGAAAAGTTATTATCATTCTATGGGAGGGAAACCGTGATTAATAGCATGCTATTTTCCACCCCTATGCATGTCTACTTAGTCCTTATACCTTAGCTAGGGGACCATTGCATGAATGGAAAAAGTGCATAATGAAATTAATTTGGATTCCAACCAGACATGTCATTTCCATTGGGCTGCTTGGCCTTGTATAGAAAAACCAGTTGAGGAGGGGGGGAGTTAGGATATGTGTCATTAATGATACCATGAAGGGATTACAAGAGAAGATTGTTTGGGATATTATTGTTGGAGATTCTCCTTGGGAATTTTTCGTCAGAATTCATTATGGGAATCAATGGGTGGCCTTTGATTCCCACAGGCCACATGTGACTGGGCTTGCAAGGCATATTTTCTCATGTATTGATGAGTTTTAGGGATCGACTAAGTGGATCATTGGAAAGCTGACATTAGTTTCCAGAACGAAAATAGCTCAGGTGAGTGAATGTTTTTCTCAGGGTGTCATACTCTATATATTACCTATAAGGAAGAAAGTAAGAACCTGATCATGCATTAGAATGTTCTTCACATGAATAAAAAGAAACCTTATGATGATATTACAATGAATTCTTAGGTGGATAAGTGTTATTTCACGGGGATGAGTTCGAATATTATATATGTCTGAGATTAAAGGATGTTGGTTCAGGTTGAGCTGATTATTGATGAATGGGATTCAAAGAGATGGTGTAAGGAAATTCCCATGAAAATGAATCTTTTGGTTTAGTGGATAAAAAATAGAGCTCTTCCGCCATATGATATCATTCAGCAATATGGGGTTCATTGACCTACACATTGCTTTTATTTTAGGTATCCTCGTAGTGATTCCGCGGTGAACCTATTATTCCATAGTGAGTGGGAAATGTTTCTTCGGTCGCATTTATCTCCACTCACGTGCTTCCCCAATGATCATATACCCTTCCACTCATTCTTGGTTTCTTGTTTTCAAGGATTAAAATGATCTACCATAGAATTCACGGTGAGGTTTGTCATTATTTCCTCCATTTGTTGAGTTATATTGGAGATGTAGAACCATACTTGGCTTGCGGAATGTGGGTATCTTCATTACCTATGGATCGGATTGTAGTCCCTCCACCTTGAGATGTGACCTCTATTAAATGGGTGTCAGTATGTCCTTGGTCATTCCTGACCAAATATTTCAATCATGCATGGCATCTAGGAAGGTTGATAGATTATATGGAACCCACCACATAGAGGTGTTAAACATTATATTGATTGTCCTTTAATAAATGTGATCATGAGAGGCAATGGGGTGGTATGAGATTCATGCGGCTTGGTGCTGGTGGCCATCAAAGCATACTTTGGCACTGTAAGTTCTTTGGGTGAAGAGGATCTGGCACTTCTCATAGGAAACACAGTTTGTGATAGGGATTGTTTTCAGGAGGACGAAGTGGATTCAAATTTAGATATCCTAGTAAGATCAACAAAATGTGTTTACAAACCGTCCTTGGACCAAGTGTATGTGATCTTTATATGTTTTCTCTCATTGTATTTTGGGATAATTTTTATGGATTGTTGAAGGGAGGATAACTTTACAACTAATGATCTTCCACGGGATTGAAGGAAGGAGGATGATCATGTTGTTTATGATATCTTAGGCTCCCTTCCTTTGGAATGTATGTCTTTTTTCCAATGAATGGCCTTGGTTTACATCATTTATACCCTCCTTGAAGAATCATGGTTAGCTATGGTTTTCTTCCCACCGTTCACATTAATAATGAAAATGAAATTTTATGCCAGTTATAGGCAAATATCCATTCTCATAGTATACTATGATAAAAGGTATTTATATATAGATTTCTAGAAATTAGGAATTAACAATTTATCCCTATATAATATTATTGAAACTGATATTCAATGTATCTTTACCACGTACTGGATGTATATTCTATAATGAACCTCTAACATATGAGTTTCATGAATACATATGAAATGAGATGACATGGTACGATGATCCACTGTCACCCATTTGATGTCATGTTCCTAAACCATTCTTGGGAGACCTATGACAAAATCAATCACTATTTGATCCAATTTCAACACTATGATAGGTAAGTATATCTACATACCTACTGGTCACTGATATTATTCCCTAAATTAATGACAAGTTAAGAACATTAAAACATCCTACACCACCTTCAATTTCAAACAGTTGTACCATAATCATGATTTAAATGCCTTACACATCTTCTATATTCCTCAATGTACAGACAATATCAATTGTTGATATGAACTTATAAGATTATCCTAAAAGTCCATAGGTAAAACCATCTGATTCATAAAACACAACACTGAACTCCCACCCACCCTCCATCTCTCAGTGGTCTCCCGACCATTGTGTTATGCACTCATAACCAGAAATTCTTCATTGGATTTTTATTCCTCTTTGTCCATATTTTGCAATTCATGAACCATGGAAACTAAAAAAGAAAACCACATCATCACAATGATCTTCACATTCCATGTGCATGTCGGTTAAGTCCAACATCAACTACCACTCATCTGATTCATCTTTCCCCAACTGAGTATATGAATTTCTATATAATTCATCTTCCACCGTATTGCATTTTCCAAGATTATATGTCAAGTCAAATTCAAATAAATGGAGATATTTCTTCCATCTCCTTTTCCTCAACATCAAATGTTATTTTGAGAAAATAAGTTTCAAGATCTTATGATATGTGAGAACAATAAATATATCAGAAAATATTTAATGATTACAGGTCATCAAGGAATAGAAAACATTAGCTAACTATAAATCATGTTTTGTTTAATTAATCTCCTACACCCTCAAATATCTTCATCCATATTCCACAACATGGTAAACTTGCATGAGAACACTACCCAACCCAGATCTCCAAGATTCACAATGCACCAGCTACCCCTATCTGGATTCTAGAAAAATAAAGATATGTGCTGAAGTAATTCAATATTTTATCTCCTCGAAAGATTTAAGTAATTTCACAGTCATTTACATTGGATCATTATTTTTTCTCAATGCTTCCATAGGTGATGATAATTGTGATATGTAATGAAAAAAGGATCGATAATAACTAGTGATACTGAGAATGCTTCATATATCAAAGATGTTCTTTGGAGGATTCCAATAGATAACTTCTTTTTATATTCTCTAGAAAAAATATACCATTTTAAGAAATTATATAGACAAGAAATAATATTTATTATATCCATAAATTAAACATTTATTATTTGGAATACAACTATGGTATCTCTTGATTTTCAACAATATCACCAAGTGATTCTCATTCTAATCCATAGTCCTTGAATACAGAAGTATTTCATCCACAAAAAATAATAATCCATATATCTTTGAAATATGCGATTAATCAATTCCATAAAATTTATTGTTCATTTGTAAGACCACAATGCATTACTATATATTCATAATGGCCTTATCTACTTATGAATACTATATTTGGATTAACCTCCTTCTTCACACAAAATTGGTTATATATCAATTGTAAGTCAATTTTATAGAACCATTGACATACCCTAAAGTTATCAAACATATCACCAAATGAATGTATCTGGATATCTGTTCTTTATCATTAAATGGTTAAGATTATGATGATTGACAAAAATCCTTAGAGATCCATATACATTCTTCATGAACAAGACAGGGGCATCACACAAAAATGTTCTCATCGTAATGTATCATTTGCTTTATTACTATTATAATTTCACATTAAACTCCCTTAATTATATTGGTTCTATCCTATACTATGGATGAGAAATAGGTTTGGTCCCTATAAGGCTATCAACCATAACCTCTACTTCCCTTATTAGTTGTAACCCTGAGATGTTATAGGAAAAAAATATGGAAATTAATCCATGACTGTTAGAAAACTATTACCCTCCATCTATTCCATTAATTCCAAATATTCAACATCGAATTGATATAACTTCATTCCTGCTACTGGTTCGAACAAATCAGTTGTACCATTCTTTAAAAAAATTTATCTTAGGAATAGATACATTTTTCCATCTTCAATTGTGAAACAAAAGATTATTATACAATAGTCGATGTGATCTTTAAACATTTTCAACCAATATATATCAAGTATTGTATCATATAATTCCATATATATCACTGAGAAGTCCCATTTTGGCTCATATCCATCAATAGGTATAGAAAATGCCATACAAAGGACTCTATGTTCTCATTGACCAGATGGTGTTTGCTGTTTTTTAAAAGAAGGCATAATTTCTAGTTTTAAACATATAAAATCAATAGAAAAAGTAGAAATGATGTATCATGATGCACCAACATCAAAAAATACTTCTATATGGATTGAATTCAAAAGGATTTTACCTCTCACAATAGATGGTATAACTTTACCACTTATAATCATCTTATCATCTCAATATAATTACTTCATCGCTACACTTTGTTCATCAGATAATTGATAATATTTGACTTGTTTTGGAGTCATTGTACTCTAATAAACATAATTTCTATCAAAAATCTACACAAGAGATTGATTTTTCTTCCCTCAACTCATCAAACCATATGTTGCCTTAGACATCTAATAAGTTTCTCGAGATCCTAACCTCAGAGCACTACAATATTAGTGCTTAAGATGACCAAAATTATATAAATTTTTTAGTACTCTTGGTGGTTCTATACACTATCACATCATGTTGTCAAATGAACCACATTGGAAACATATCGTTTGGATCTTTGGTCAATGAATAATGTTTGTAGATCTAGATGTTTAATACGTATTTTTCTCACACCCTGAAAGTATGTATCCCTCTAATTCATGATCCCAAATTTAGATTTCCCACCATTTCCCTTAGTTAGCATGATACTTCTTCCTCTCAATGATATGGAGATGTATCATTTAGAAACTATTACTATTTTCATAAGCTTTATATAGTCTATAATACAAAGAACATCAATCTTCGATAGAATCGAATATCCCAGCCCGGATTCCAAGATGTGTGGCTTTAAGGATGAACTAGTAGAAACACTGGGAGAAATGTGAACTAAATTCATGAAATTAGCCACATACATTATGAAAGATAGTTTTTCATGATTTATGTTGAAGAAGTTAATTGTTATTTGAATCATGAATGTGTGGGGATAGAATATTTTGTTGAACTATTCCATAAAATCCACCCAACCAATTCCTTGATCAACATTAGCATACACTGCTAGATCCCACCACAGGCATGGAAGATCCTCTAGCATATACACCACTATCTTAAATTGTATCTCTCCGGGTGTGTTGATGATAAAAAAATACAATTCAATCTATTCACCCACACATCAATTATTTGTAGTTCAGAATCACCCTAGAAGATGTGTGGATTCAATTTCGTAAATTGGATGGAATAATCCACTTGTTTGGGATCATCCCACAAGTTACTTGTGTCTTTATCGTGAAATTCTTGATTGATACTCTGAAACAGCTCCTGTTTAACTTACTCCTTAGGGAAATCCACATTCTCGCCAACATCATCTAGTTGGTATTCATGATTCATACTAGGTTCCATTTTCTAAAAAATCTAAAAACCGAATAATACTCAGTCCTTAGATACACAATTCTTATAATTTCAAAATCTACCACATCAAATAAGACGAAATTGGTTTCAAAAAATCATCCCTTTTTCACAAAAAACCATTTTCATAACACTAAACATGGTTTTAAAAATAAAACAATTTTCAAAATACCTTAATCATGTGCTTTTAAAAAACCATTCATATGAAAATAATGTCAACATTTTGGAAAAAGTAACGTTTCACACAAAATAATATATCATAACACAAAATGTAATATACATTAATTGTGGAAAGTAATTTCTCTGATTCATGTCATGCTCATATCATATGAGAAACACATTATAATGAGATTGAAAATCCAATAAGTGTCTCTAATACACTTATGTACCCCACTACATAGTTAATTGATGTTCATAAAAAAGGATAGCTACATCTTTCTATGTTCTACATTTCATTACCTGAAAATCCTACCAATTTCTATGATTAATGATCAAGGAATATGAAATAATGAATTCAACTCCTAGACCAAGAAAACTAATGAGAAATTATTTTAAAAGGAAGTACCATGCTGATTCCACTTGTCTGAAAAAAAATGTTGGACTGAACAAAAATAATACCATTTATAATGACCCACATATTCTAATTGTCATGAGAAGGTTGTGATGAATTTCTAGGATTTATGAGACATCCCTCAAACACAAAAGATTGATAATAAATGTGTAAGGCTTTTAATACATGTGCATGTTTATTTACTCATAATGAATAAAACAACAAATCTAATAGTACCAAATAAAAAACCACTATATGATGCATGGTCAAAAGAAAGAATAATCAACCAATTATTTATTATCAAATCCACCAATAGTGTACTACAATAGAATCCAATATATCATCAATGTAAATAATGGAATATAACTTGAAGATAATGAGACATCCACAAGACTCAATGCTCCACAAGATAAATTATCCAACATCACCAAACATCCCAAGAATAATGATGTAGTGAAAAAGGTCTGTGATAATATACCTTTCACATGTCTTGGAATATGACCATCGCAAAAGAACCAATGATAAAAATTATGGTAGAGTACTAGACCTCAAAAGGATTTCCCTAATGACATCCTTACTCATGCCACTATGTTAAAAAGTAAATCCACATTAATATAAAACAATTAATGTCAAAAAAAAAAAAAATAGTTTATAAAAAACTATATACCTCTTTCTATAATAGTTTATAACTAAATATATAAAATTACATGTCACCCCTTTTTGTAGAAATAACTATTTTTCCTGAAAACAACTGACAAATACTTTCAATCCATTTCTCATGATCCCTTTGGAATAGCCATTACATTCCATATATTTGACCATACATGACTATTTATGACAGTACCCTACTCATGACTTATCAATCATCGATTGGACAAGTCATAAAAATTTAATTATATCCCATGGGACATTATATCATTTAAATAAAGAAGTATGTAATATTTCAACATATCCTATCAAATGAAACATGAAAACACAAACTATGTATGAAAAAAAACTATTCAAATACAAACAAGATGAAACCAATTCAGTAGATAATTGTTTTTTGAAATACATTATCCAAAAAAACCATTTAAAAAATCTCGAAATGACATATATTTAAATATATAATTTCAAAATCAATAAAAGTAAATATATTTGAATAAAAATTAACAAAAAATTCTACAATATCGCCAAAAAGCACAAATCCACAATAGATATTATTAATATAATGGTTTCAAAAATTTTTCCAAATAAATTTCAATAAATTAAAAAATATGAAACCAATAAATTCAATTCTAAATAGATGAGTCGAGAATAAAGCCACATACCTCATGAGTTATGGTGAAAACAATAAATGATAGTAAAAACAACACAAAAAATGGGTTGAATCACCCTAAACACACCTGATATCTCTTCCCTTATCATCATCATTAAAAATAAAATCTTATTTGGTATCCATAGTATTATATCTACACACCAAAGTATTATATATAAGAAACTAATATGAGGGGGGTGTATATCTTTGAAAAACATTATGAACAATGAACAACAAACAATTATTGCTAGGAATAATCATTCAATGTCCAAGAGAAACCTTCAGATCTGATTTGGATCGATAGGTTAACCATTATTGAACATTTGGGAATAAGAATACCTAGTTTAGTCCAAATATAATTGAAAAAATGAACAAACTGTGTTAGATAATATTTTTTAGGATTGATCATTGAACCTACGCTCGGTTTAGTCGCACAATTAGGAAAATCGTATATTAGTCATTGCTTTAACGATGACCATGCATGGTCTCCTAGAATGGTCTCTATAACCATGATACAAAAATTCCAAATCCACTTCCTCAATCCGAATTAATCTACTTTTCAAATTGAGAAGTTTCTTTTAGGCAGTCCCACGGTTTGGAAAAACCATGTGCTACCCATTGGTTAACCATTTAACACCTAATACACATTTACTGTTTTCTAAACTCTTCAAAACATCACAGATATAGATTATAAGTATAATATCATAAATAAAGTTTTACATATAATAATATTTTGGTTCTACAATTTCGTATTAGAATTATACCTTTTACAATAGTTTTACTAATAAATAACCCCATTTACTCATTTCCATGGTTAATTTTATTAACCATATGTATAATTCATAATGAAATATATAGAAATTTAATTAGTTTCAAAATTATATCCTCTGGATTCTAAAATTGGAAACCATTTTCCATTATTCAATTTCAGTAACTGTAATAAATCATTTTCAATATAAGTTCAAAAAAACATATTAAAAACATATTTTTGTTAAATTTGTTTAAAATAATAAAAAAATATCTTCAACCAAAATAAAAAATATTTTTGATCCATTATGAATTATTTAAATTATTTTTTATAATATGGAACTTTTACATTACATGATTTATTGAAATGTGTCACGACCCCCTCCCCACAAAGAGTACCCCTCCTGGGCCGGCAATGTGAGAAGAGAGATAATGACCCCCGAGTCCCGCCTCCAGTAGGCCCCGGGTTGGAGACTATCACCGAGGGTATAATACACACACAAATGGGTGGCATTACCCTCTAAGAGAACACATGCAGAACAAAGAGATAGAATAGACTCCAACCAGCTCCAAATCATAACTGAAATATAAAATAAACCCATGTACCTATATGAAATGTCATGAAAAGGTACTACAACTGAAAGGGGAAACTAAAAGTACCCAAAAGAAACTAAAACGGCAGTGACCACAAGCCCGAACAGCTCCTCCTCCAACCACAAGCTAGTAGTAACCAGCATGATCTCCAACCTACTCCAAGTGACCTGAAAAACAATTTATATATACATAGGGTGATTATAACAGTATACTCAGTAGGATCCTCACCAAGCCTCTCGTGCAAAAGTAAAGAAAGCATGCTAAAGCCTAGTGAACGACAAGTGAAACTAACTCATCACCTAAACATGTATACTAAGTTCCAACCTCACCATGGCTACACTCATCAAGTAATGCATACAATAATATAGCATATAATAAATAATATCAAGGGTACCCCACTACTACTTCCCCACTGTTTTGCTGCTTTTCCCCAATGACATATGTCCTGCGCATCTCTCTCCAAGGCTTGCCCGTAGACACCTGGGCTAATCACCACACCATCCTCACAACCAAAAGCAACTGGGTAAGTTCCGAGAGCCACCATAACCCGCATAATGTGTATCATACATCGGGTATTATACCTCAAGCCATTACAGCCCATACTCTGAGTAAGGATCCTCAAGCCATCATAGCCTAGACACGTTACACCTATAGTAGTCCATAGGATACTATATCCAGAATATATGTGTGTGAATAACCACAAGCCATTACAGCCCTCTACACACATATATGGGGTAACTAACCGATGTACCTCATGGCATAAGTATTTACCAAGAGAAGAGAGCGGGGCCAAAGGGGGTAGTCATCCATTCGACCTCCCATCAGAATGTTGGGGAAAACACCCCCCTAGGGCTCAGAATCCCCGGGGTGTCAGTTTCCCTTACCGACAGGGTGAAGTAGTGTATAGATACACAAAAAGTAAAGAATATATATGTAACTCACATCCACACTAAGGGAATTACCTAGTCTTAGATACAACTGCAGCTAACGTCTCTCAGACTCCAGGATGCTACTTCTAAGACTAGGTCTCTTATAAGCACACCAACATTTGAAGAGATTTATTAGATTACTCCGTTCTCATTTTATCAGTTCCATTGTACATTAATTAATTCCTTAAACATTAATTAAGAATGAAAAATTCCACATTACACTGAATTGGCATCACATTCAAAAACAACTACTCTTTTCAAGATTCACATCACCTTTAAATTCCAGTATCTCCATCCTCGTGGGTTTTCACCATTTAATCAAACATTCATTACTGAATTACTTTTCAATATTCCCAGGCATTTTAGAAAATCATCCTAAGCATCTAAACACAAAGGAGGTGCAACACGGTGAGTAGAAATACTACCCGTCGAGTCTTTGCGGCCTATAGAAATAGTATAGACCCATTCTCCCTCGAGAGGCTAAACATGGAAAGCACCTGGCATACCCCGCGCGTCTTCGCCTCCTTCGGAAGAAGGGTAGCAAGACCAGATGCCTTGAGCAGTGGGGAAAAGCAAAGCAGATTAACATTCAATGAAACCACAAGCATCCATCAACCACATCCATCCCATCACATCACCCCTGGTGTCCTCCCTGACACCCACATGCATAACTGATGCATATCGCCACTCTAGGCGTTATCCACTGCCACAAACACAAGGCCTCCATGCCTCCACATTTCACAACACCCCTCCAGGGTCACATCATAGCACAAGCAGCAGAAAAACAACAATTACAACCATGGGCTCTTGACCCTTTAACAAACAAGAGGGTAACTCAGAACCCTTTTAGAAATTCCCACATAATCTGTTCTTTAATCTATATTGAATTGGCAGATTTGTTATTCTTAGGTTCCAATCACAGATACCTAATCAGTAAGCTATCACAATTCAATAACCATGCTTACTTCCCTAATTTGATTATCCTCAAATTAGAACAACTAAAACAACTGCAAAAACCAGATTAATATATCTTCCTCTTTATCTTTAGCCAATTAATTAACAATTAATTCCTGCTTTACGTTCATTATCAATTTCTATCATGAACGAACAACAAATAAATAAAATCATAGATATCACTCTATCTAGAAAAAAAACATGAGGCAAACTGTTATCACGGTATAAAGCAACAACATGCGATCAACCAATTCTTTTAATCCGGTTCAAGTATTTAATTAGGTCAATTTCATTGTGATCCAAAGGACTAAATCATGATAATTCTAAAATTTCACATATACAATTAGAGAAGCCATGAATCCCCTACCTCGAAGAGTTCTTGATGTCCTTTATCAACACAATGTGTCACAATCCTCATCTCGTGACAACTACATCCACCAGAAGATGCCACGGTACGACAGTACCAACCAACCGCAAGAAAAAACCATTAGAATCATTGAAATTACATGGTATAGTATGGAAGGGGGAAACAAGAGAAGATGATCCCCAAAGTAATGACGATAAAACATACCTTGTTGGGAAGATTGACCGACACAATTTGGTTGCATCCAAAATAGAGCAGAACCAATCCTAGGAGTAAAGATTGACTGTGCAACTCCTACGGGAAGGATTGAAAGGTTCTAGAGTCTCTTAGTTGAGAACAAAGGGAATGAGCAAGGGAGAATGATATCACACCCCTTTTTAAGATTTAATTGGGCGACGGTTTAACATCCGATTAATTCTCCAAAAAACGGATCGCATTAACCCATGTGGTTTGACCAAGTAAAACATTCCAAGCCTTATGAATAATTAATATAAGATTTATGGCCTTTGAAACGGCCTTAAGATCACTTAAAAAAGGCTTTAAATGTGTTTTATGTCAAAGGAAACGTCAAAAGGGGCAAAACTATAGGAGTCTGGAAACATTGTTCTCCCACCGTTACTGTACATGAAACCGATCTGTCTGACTGATCGGTGAGACCGATCTGTCAGACCAATATGTGAAACCAATCTGTGAGACCGATCTGTCAGACCAATCGGTGAGACTGATCTGTCAGACCGATCTGTGACACCGATCGGTGAGACCGATCTGTCAGACCGATCTGTGACACCGATCTGTGAGACCGATCGATGAGACTGATCTGTGAGACCGATCTGTCAGACCGGTCAGTGACACCGATCTGTGAGACCGATTTGTCAGACCGATCGGTGAGACCGATCTGTCAGACTGATCGGTGAGACAGATCTGTTACAGTTCATAAAACTGGAAACACTATTCAGTGAACCAGAAATTTGGAAAAGTGTTGGGGATAAGTCCCATTGACCTCCTGGAACACCTCCAACACCAAAATTTCCCAAAGTAAGGGACCAGAGAGGTCTGGGACATTAAATCAGATACCTCTCAAAACATTCTCGTCCTCGAGAATTAAAAACCAACCCATAAGAAAAGTGGGGTCCGAACAACCACCCCATAAGATACCTCTCAGTGGAAAACCACCATGAGTTGTTCGAAAGCCAGAACAAAACTACGACAACCGAGAGCAAGGGAACAAACAATACATATCCAAATAATTAAATCATAACATCACATGAAAAGTACATAAAATAAATCATGAAAGGTCTAACCATAGAGGAAACATCATTACATTAAAGGAGTTAAACATTGAACAACTCTGGGTACTGAGCACGTATCTCTGACTCACGCTCCCAAGTACTCTACTCCATGCCACCGTGTCTCCACAAGACACGGACTAAGTTGATAGAATGCCCACGCAACACCTTCTCCATGTAGTCTTGGATCTCCAAAGGTCGCTCCTAAAAGGTTGCATCATCATCAATATCGATCTCTCCGCAATCGATAACATGAGGTTCATCATGAAGATAATGGAGGAGCTTTGATACATGGAAAACATCATGTATCCGACTCATATGAGGAGGAAGTGCTACTCGATACGTCACATCTCCAACACGAGCTAACACCTTGAAAGGCCCAACAAATCAGGGATAAATCTTACTTCCATGAACAAACCTTCGCTACCCCCGACGGGGAGTCACCTTCAGAAACACATGATCCCCAACATTAATCTCTAAGGGTCTCCTTCTTTGATCAGAATATGATTTCTGACGATCATGTGTTGTCTTCATCCTCTCACGAATCACCTAAACCATCTCTGTTGTATTCTGTACTATTTCTGGTCCGAGAATTGCTGACTCTCCGACCCCAGTCCAACACAACAGAGAACGGCATGGCCGGCCATACAAGGCTTCAAATGGCTCCATACTGATGGTATAGTGAATACTATTATTGTAAGCAAACTCTACCAAGGGTAAGTGCTTCATCCATGAACCTCCAAAATCAAGAACACAAGAGCGCAGTATGTCTTCAAGAGTCTGGATGGTTCGCTCTGTCTGACCATCCGTTTGAGGATGAAAAGCAGTGGTAAGGCACAGTTGAGAGCCAAAATCATGCTGGAGACCTCTCCACACCATAGAGGTAAAACTAGGATCTCGATTAGAAAATATTGTCCTAGGTACTCCATGAAGTCTCACCACGTCCTCTAGATACTGCCACGACAAATCTTCCACTGAGCTCGACTCATTGATTGCTATAAAGTGGGATGACTTTGATAAACAATCCACTACCGCCCATATAGCATCATTTCCTCCCATAGCTCGAGGTAAACCTATAAGAATGTCCATTGAGATTTCCTCCCACTTCCACTGAGGAATCTCTAATTGTTGGAGAAGACCACCAGGAACACGGTGTTCAGCCTTCACCTTCTGGAAGACTAAACATCAAGACAGACACTCTGCAACCGTACGTTTCAGCCCAGGCCACCAAAACTGACTCCCCAAAGGATCGTTACATCTTCTTCACACCAGGATGTACTGCCAAGGGTGAACTATAGAACTCTCGGAGAACCGTCTCATGCATCGCCAAGGGAAAAAACAGCCTGCCATGATACAACACTCGGTGTTGTTCATCCTCCGACCAACCATCATGGGCCACACCACAAAAAACTATGTCTCTCCATACTTCCACCTCTAGATCACCCAACTGAAACTCTTCCACCCTTTGCATCAGGGATTACTGCACCGTTATCTAGAAAAGACAACCTATACCCCCAACATCTCCAATATCAAGATGCAAAGATGATAGCTCTTCCATCACTCTCCAAGAATCACCAGATTCATGGGCAACATCATTACGTGACTTTCGGCTCAGTGCATCAGCTACAACATTCCCTTTTACAGGTGTATACGATATTTCAAAATCGTATTCCTGCAGGAACTCCATCCATCGACGTTGCCGTAAGTTGAAGTCACGTTGGGAGAAAACATACGTCAAACTCTTATGATCGGTGAAAACCACAAAGTGATCACCAATGAGGTAATGTCTCCACAACTTCAGAGCAAACACCACGACTGCCAACTCAAGATCATGGGTGGCGTAGTTGCATTCATGGGGACGCAAATTCCGAGACCCATAAGAAACAACTGACCTCTACTCCATGAGAACACATCCTATCCCCAGATGTGAAGCATCACAGAAAAAATCAAACTGGACTCCCTCCGCTGGAAGACAAAGGACTGGAGCACTTACCAACTTCTCCTTCAGATATTCAAAAGCTGGTTGATACTGATCAGTCCATATGAACGCTTGATCCTTCTTAGTCAAAGTTGTCAGAGGAGTCGCAGCTCGGGAGAAATTGGCTACAAACCTTCTATAATTGCCTGCGAGTCCAAGGAATCTTCGCACCTCTAACACGGCCTTGGGGGCTTCCCATGAAACCACTTCTTATATATTCGAAGGATCCACAAATAATCCTTGTTGGGACACAACATGCCCCATGAAACGAACTTCTCGATCCCTAAAATCACACTTGGGAAACATACCAAACAACTGATGTTGGCGAAGAACTCCCAAAATGGCTCGTAGATGCTCTACATGCTCCACTTCAGATGTGGAGTAAACTGGGATGTCATCGATGAAAACCACAACAAACATGTCCAGGAATTCATGGAACACTGCATTCATCAACCCCATGAAAACAGCTGGGGAATTCATCACGCCGAATGGCATTACAACAAACTCATAATGCCCATGACGACAACGGAAAGCAGTCTTCGGGATATCCTCATTCTTTACAAGCATCTGATGATATCCTGTCCGCAAGTCGATCTTTGAGAACCAACTTGCACCCTTCAGTTGATCGAATAGGTCATCAATAAGTGGAAGAGGATAGTGGTTCTTTATTGTCACTTTGTTTAATCGACGATAATCGACACACAACTGCAAACTGCCGTCATCCTTTTTCACAAATATAACTGGTGCACTCCACGGTGACACACTTGGCCGAACAAAACCACACTGTAACAGACCATCAACCAGAATACATATCTCTCGTAACTCAAAAGGGGCCATCCTATACGGATACATATAGATAGGAGATGCTCCTGGCTGTAGCTTGATCCCAACCTCGATCTCTCGTCGAGGGGGTAAGGATACAACCTCTTCTGGAAAGACGTCAGGGTACTCCTCTACGACCCTATGGAATGACAACTGTTGAACCACTAAAGAACTCAGCATCATCCCAGCCATCATGGATGACAAGGATGGAACACATCTATGACTCATCTGAGGATCTCTCTCACCAACAAACACCACTTTCACTACATCTGCATCAAATAAAATTACCTTCTTCCTGTATCAATCCAAAATATCTTGTACCGAATAAAACCAATTCATGCCGAGTATGACATCATATGGTTGTATTCGTAAACATAGAAATCTCCCCAAGAGCGGTGTTTCCCCAACACTAGCTCAAAGTCTCTACATACTTCAAACAAGTCGGTTCGACCTCCAACTAGCTTAGTCAACGCCAAGGGCACTGGAAGCCTCTCTACCTCAAGTCCCAAATCATGGACAAGGGTAGGTGATATGAAGGAGTGTGTTGCCCCTGAATCAAACAAGGCATACACCAAGGTAGAAAACAAGCAAAGGGTCCCTCGAATGACATCTGGCTCGCCTGGGGCTGGCAACGCTAGAGCATGAAGCTGACCATGACCACCTCCATGGCCTCTCTAACCCTGATGACGACCACCACCACGGCTGTGCTCTGCTCTCTGAGGACTGGGAGCGTCATGGGGCTATCCTCTGCCTGCTCCATCTACCCTCGGGGTGATCTAAAGCTGGTGCAACCTGCTGCTGCAGCCTCGGATGGAACTGCCTCAATGGACGAACCTAGAGTGGAGCGCCCGGTGCACGATGACTGCTCTGAAAAGTCGGGCACTCCCGCTGCTAATGACCACGACCACCACAATAAAAACAAGCGCCCGATCCCTTTGCATTGGCCTGAGAGTTACTACCTCTGGAGAAACGAGATGGGAAGGGTTGGGACCTTCCCCCAAGTGAACGGAAACTCTTCTGTCCTGAAAACTGGGAACCCCGGACCATAGCTCTGTTTCGTGATGAATCATGACGATTCCCCTCTCGTGAAGATCCAGTCCTAGCCAAAATCCTCTCAACAACCTCTTCCCTCGCCACCACCTCAAGATTTGTCTTTATCATAAATGGGGTGACCTGGCGCTGGATCTCTGGACGCAAAGCCTCCTCGAAATGCCTCGCCCTAGCCTCCTCATCTGGTTACAGGTCTGAAACATATCGTAGAAGGTTCCTGAAACGGATTCCAAACTCTCGAACACTGGAGCTCCCCTGTTGAAGGGTAAGAAGCTCCTGGAGACTAGACGCCTTCGCAGTTGAAGAAAGAAACTCGACTCTAAACCTGTCTCAAAACTCCTCCCATGAGATCGCTGACTCCTCACGATCCCCGAGGAACAAGAACCACCACTGTCTCGCTGCTCCACGCAACATCGTCACAACCAAGGACACCTAGTGTTCCTTCCGAGCACGAATCGAACTGAAGCCTATCTCGACCTCCCCCAACTAGTCTTCTGTGACTGCATCTGAAACAAAGCCCTAGTACTTCTGTAGACTCTGGCACTGAAACTCTCGAAGTGTCTTCCTCCAAGTTTCATCATCGTTAGCCTCAACCCGGCGACGATATTCTAGAATAGCCTGTTGGGCATCTTCTGCACAAACCTGAGGAGGACGTCGACCTATAGCCAGACCTGTAAAATAACAACTGTTAGCAATCCTTAGCCTGGAATATGGAAGACTCAACATTAATTAATTAATTGTTTTTTTTATTAATTTTAGTTTACCTATCCCAAGGTCTACCCATTCAAACACAGGCGCAAAGAATAATGATGCATGATCCTTTCCTAGGTCTCTACCCTGCAACCAGTATCACTTTGTTTAGTAGCCATCATAAACATAAAGGTCTGTGGAAAAGATCATAGGGGGGCCCTAAACACCTATGTCTCTGCCGGTCTCCAGTGTTTACCCCACTTGCTAAACATGAATGACATTGTTGCCCTACCATCCCATGCATCCTCACCAGTGCCTAACTCCAAACTCCATCCTATCCCTCAACCAGACCTCTGATAACACTCTGTCACGACCCCCTCCCCACAAAGAGTACCCCTCCTTGGCAGACAATGTGAGAAGAGAGATAATGACCCCCGAGTCCCGCCTCCAGTAGGCCCCGGGTTGGCGACTAGCACCGAGGGTATAATACACACACAAATGGGAGGCATTACCCTCTAAGAGAACACATGCAGAACAGAGGGATAGAATAGAATCCAACCACCTCCAACTGATAACTGAAATATAAAATAAACCCAAGTACATATATGAAATGTCATGCAAAAGTACTAAAACTGAAAGGGGAAACTA
The DNA here is from genome assembly GCA_963277665.1 of Viscum album. Lineage (NCBI taxonomy): Eukaryota > Viridiplantae > Streptophyta > Magnoliopsida > Santalales > Viscaceae > Viscum > Viscum album. The sequence goes on from CAUJRU010000211.1 coordinate 886,072, forward strand.
AAAGTACCCAAAAGAATGTAAAACGACGGCGACCACAAGCCCGAACAGCTCCTCCTCCAACCACAAGCTAGTAGTAACCATCTTGATCTCCAACCTAATCCAAGTGACCTGAAAAAAAATTTATATATACATAGGGTGAGTATAAAATTATACTCAGTTGGATCATCCCCAAGCCTCTCGTGAAAAACCAAAGAAAGCATGATAAAGCCCAGTGAACGACAAGTGAAACTAACTCGTCACCTAAACAGGTATACTATGTTCCCAACCTCACCATGGCTACTCTCACCATGTAATGCATACAAGAATATAGAATATAATAAAGAATATCAAGGGTACCCCGCTACAACATCCCCACTGGTTTTCCGCTTTTCCCCAACGACATACGTCATGTGCATCTCTCTCCAAGGCTTGCCCGCAGACACCTGGGCTAAGCACCACACCATCCTCACAACCAAAATCAACCGGGTAAGTTCTAGGATCCACCACAACCCTCATAACATGTATCATTCATCGGGTATTATACCTCAAGCCGTTACAGCCCATACATCACGTATGGATCCTCATGCCATCATAGCCTAGACACGTTACACTTATATTAGTCCATAGGATACTATATCTAGAATATATGTGTGTGAATAACCACAAGTCATTACAGCCCTCTACACACATATATGGGGTAACTAACCGTTGTGCCTCATGGAACATGTATCTACCAAGAGAAGAGAGCAGTGCCAAAGGGGGTAGTCAGCCATTCGACCTCCCATCAAAATGTTGGGGAAAACACCCCCCCCCCCCAGGGCTCAGAATCCCCGGGGTGTCAGTTTCCCTTACCGACAGGGTGGAGTAGTATATAGAAACACAAAAAGTACAAAATATATATGTACCTCACATCCACACTATGGGCATTACCTAGTCATAGAAACAACTACAACCAATGTCTCTCAGACTCCAGGCTGCTACTTCTAAGACTAGGTCTCTTATAAGCACACAAACATTTGAAGAGCTTTATTAGATTACTCCGTTATCATTTTATCAGTTCCACTGTACATTAATTAATTCCTTAAACATTAATTAAGAATTAGCAATTCCACATTACACTGAATTGGCATCACATTCAAAAACAACTGCTCCTTTTAAGATTCACATCACCTTTAAATTCCAGTATCTCCATCCCCGTGGGATTTCACCTTTTAGTCAAACATTCATTATAGAATTACTTTTCCATATTCCCAGGAATTCTAGAAAAGCTTCCTAAGATTCTAAACACAAAGGAGGCTCAACATGGTGAGTAGATATACTACCCGTCGAGTCTTTTCCGCCTATAGAAAGAGCATAGACCAATTCTCCCTCGAGAGGCTAAACACGGAAAGCATGTGGAATACCCTGTGCGTCTTCGCCTCCTTCGGAAGAAGGGTAGCAAGACCAGCTGCCTTGAGAAGTGGGGAAAATCAAAGAAAATTAACATTCAATGAAACCACAAGCATCCAGCAACCACATCCATCACATCCCATCACCCCTGGTGTCCTCCCTGGCACCAACATGCATAACTGATTCATATCGCCACTTTAGGCGTCATCCACTACCACAACCACAAGGCCTCCACGCCTCCACATATCACAACACCCCTCCAAGGTCACATCATAGCACAAACAGTAGAAAAACAACAATTACAACCATGGGCTCTTGACCCTTTAACAAACAATAGGGTAACACAGAACCCTTTTAGAAATTCCCACATAATCATTTCATTAATCCATATTGAATTGGAAGATTTTTTATTTGTAGGTTCCAATCATGGATACCTAATCAATAAGCTATCACAATTAAATAACCATGCTTACTTCCCTAATTTGATTATCCTCAAATTAGAAAAACTACAACAACTGCAATAACCAGATTAATTTACATGCCTCTTTATCTTTAGCCAATTAATTAACAATTAATTCCGTCTTTACATTCATTATCAATTTCTATCATGAACGAACAAAAAGTAAAAGAAATCATAGATATCACTCTATCTAGAAAATAAACATGAGGAAAACTATTATCACAGTATAAAGCAACAACATGCGATCGACCTATTCTTTTAATCCGGTTCGAGTATTTAATTAGGTCAATTTCATTGTGATCCAAAGGACTAAATCATGGTAATTCTAAAATTGCACATATACAAATAGAGAAGCCATGAATCCCCTACCTTGAAGAGTTCTTAACGTCCTTTATCCACACAATGGGTCACAATCCTCCTCTCGTGACAACTACATCCACCAGAAGATGCCACGGTACGACAGTACCAACCAACCCCAAGAAAAACCCACTAGAATCATGGAAATTACATGGTATAGTATGGAAGGGGGAAACAAGAGAAGATGATCCCCAAAGGAACAACGATAAAACATACCTTATTGGGATGATTGACCGACACAATTCGGTTGCATCCAAAACAGAGCAGAACCAATCCTAGGAGTAAAGATTGATTGTGCAACTTCTACAGGAAGGATTGAAAGGTTCTAGCATCTCTTAGTTGATAACAAAGGGAAAGAACAAGGTAGAATGATACCTCATCCCTTTTTAAGATTTAATGGGGTGACAGTTTAAGATCCGGTTAATTCTAAAAAAACGGATCGCATTAACCCATGTGTTTTGACCAAGTAAAACATTCCAAGCCTTAGGAATAATTAATATAAGATTTATGGCCTTTGAAACGGCCTTAATATACCTTAAAAATGATGGAACCACATTGCATATTGGTTTGTATTTGTTGTCAATAGTTGTCAATGGAATATCAAAATGAAAGAGATCATGAAGTACTCCGATGAAGTATAGGAGTAGTGATTCAGACGATTGTTCTGCTGATCGTAAGTTCAAAGAACATGTGTCAAAGGTGATACATTGTTTACAACAATGAATAATGTGAGGAGTAATCCATCCAAGGATGATGTTTTTTGATGAAGACCATGCAATTCCTCCTTATTGCATAAGAACCAATGGGTTTTGATGAAGACCATGCAATTACTCATGATTTTGTGAGAACCATGCTCGAGACTTCTTGATGGATTGATTCACATGGTTTTCATGAAGTTGATCATGACCATTGATGGAGAAGACAATGTGCCAATTATTGGAAATCTAAGATGGTCATGCAAGGATTGGAATTCTGAGATAGCCATGCACATCACATTTTCATAGAAGATGATGATGGTAAATATATTCCTTCAAAGAACACATATCACAATGGAGGAGTTTGTGATAAAAGTAGAAGAGTTGTTTAAGGATACATATCACCAAGAAGAAGTGTTGTTGAGGTGATCGTGCTTGTTGACAAAGCAAACAGACGACATACAAATTTGTTGACAAAAGAAAATTCCATGGTGGCATGTCAAGTTTGAAAATTGTGGATAATGATCCATGTTTTATTCATGGAACATCGACAAAGGAATGGCTGATCTGGAGGCGGACTAAAAGAGCAGATACAAGGTGGCGCTGTTTTCCAGTGTTTGCCAAATTTTTGGGGTCCAAAATTTGGAGGTTGGTGAGCATCGCGAAAAGTGGATTTCCAGGAAGATCATAATTTTATATGGAAAAGGATTGAGCTTCGTGAAGATGGGATGCCTGGACGGGATTTCGCAGTGACCAGAATAATGGAGGTGGTGAGTCTTCACGATTACGTCAAGCTTCGCGATTACGTCAAGCTTCGCGAACGACAGAGGCTGGAGAGCTTCGCGGTGATGAAGGGATTTTCGAGGGAGCTTCGCGGCGAAGGCGTGAAGGAATGATGATGGTGATTCTTCGCGAGTACGTCAAGCTTCGCGAATGGCGGAGGTTGAAGTGCATCGTGGAAGAGAAGAGCTTCGCGAGGGAGCTTCGCGGTGAATTCACGAAGGTATGTTGATGGTTATTTTTCGCGACTACGTCAAGCTTCGCGAACGACAAAGTTCTGTGGTGCTTCGCGATTTGGACAGAATTCTGGAAGAATATTTGGAGCTTCGCGATTTGAGCTGACGTGGCGCTGACTTTGCGTGGAAGGGTCGAGGGTCAGTGGAATCTCCTATAAATAGAGGCCGACCCCCTCAACAGAAGTAGAGAGAGAATTTCAGAGAAAGTCCTTAGCTCTCGGTTCGCAAAGGTCTCTCGCGAAGGAAGAGTGCTTCGCGATAGAGGAGCTTCGCGGCGGCTATTCTAGCTCCGCGAAAGTCTTGCGCCCCGTGTTGGCTCAGTGAGCTTCGCGAAGAGGCAGGAGCTCCGCGATATCCCTGCATTGCGAAGGCTGGAGCATCGCGAGAGTGCTTCGCGAAAAGGCAGGGGCTCTGCGAAGACTTGTTTGAGCTTTCCAAAATTGGGAGCCTTGCGAAGTAGGGTACTTTGTGAAGGCCATTTCCAAAGGTTGTTCACCCAGTGGATAGGGGAAAATGGGTATTCATCGGTGGAGGAAATTTGGACTTCAACAGAGAATCATTTATTGAACAATCACACAAGTGATTGTAATTCAGGAAAATGATGACAAAGGGATCTAGTGCATTCAGTCATTGCACTAAAGTAAAAGGTTGAATACAAAAGAGAATCACCTCAGGACTCTGATTCAAGAAAAGTCTCATGGTGAACAGGAGACAAAGACTTCAATGAAAATCTATTGAAGAGACCTTCACGTCTATAAAATGAGTGTGACTTCACCAACGGTACTGAGCTAGGGGGAGTCAACGGGCGTGACCCGAGGGAAGCTGTGAGCTATCCCTGAACTTTTGTAAAGACAGTGAAGCATAGTGGATTCAGGTATGGCCAACAACCTATCGCTGTATGCTCCTTGGACGTAGCCCTTAGTGGTGAACCAAGTAAAAATAGATGTGTCATCTGTCTTCATGTGAATGTTTCATTTCTGATCATATCCATCAAACAGGTTTAAGTAGTTACTACCAACGTGGGAACAAGATCCACACCATTAAGAAGAAAAAGTTGACACCCTGAATCACCCCTCCCCTATCAGGGTGTCCCGGGGTCTTACAAGTGGTATCAGAGGGAGGTTAACGTATGATGGATATTCTCTAGTAATTCTATTGAGAAGAGGATTTTAGTTTCTTTCCTAAATTCAACAATGAAGATCAGTCTTGATGAAGTTCTTGAGAAGACGTCTATATCTAGCAAGACTATGACTAATAGGAAAAAGAAAGAGAAGAAGCAGCTAAAGAAGTCCCTCATATCCAAAGAAGATGCAGTGTCTTGTTCTCCATGCCATTCCAAAAATGAAGAAACATCAGGCATGGAAAGTATTGAGCACGTGACTCAGAATTTTTCCAAAAGAAAGGATGACACCCCCAATTCACATTTTCAAGAAAAACTCAAAACATATCTTCATGATATTCCTGAAGAAAGGGCTGCTATTATTTGTATCCTATTTCATTCTATGCAGGTTGAGATCACTCGACTTGAAACGGAAGCAGACAATATGGAAAAGGGGCTGGAAAGAAAAGTTCTGGAAAGTATGAAGCTCACCAAATTGGTTAAAGTATCTAAAGAAAACGAGGCAGTAAATAAGACTCTAAAAGAAAAGATCCATGCACTTGAAGCTGAGCTGAAGAAGAACAATGGAGTCATGAATTTTTGCTTGGAAGAAACTTCCATTAAATTCAGGGAACTTGAATCTTTGTTACAAAACAAAGTTAAGATGCATGAAGATGAGGTTGAAAGGTTGAAGAAGAATTGTGAAGAGAAGATGATCACGATTGAAGATCAGAAGATCATCCTCAATATTGTTGGTCAAAAATTGGAAGCTCAGTTGACCAAGATTGAGAACACACATATTGAGACTTCACAAAAGAATGAAATGAGTGATGCTTTCACTCAATGTTCGATGAAGGATTATATTTTCAAAATACCTCCAACATGTGATAAGAAGATCATGACTTCACTCTATGATCTATCACAAGCAACTGATAAATTGATGGTACCATCCAATCCATCTTGCACTCATATTTCTAAATACACTCCTACAATCAGTGCAGGTGGGAAGAAAAGTTCTAAACATGTATGGATGAGGAAAGGTCAGAAGAAGTAACCTACCATCATGGCTAGGGTGGATGAGAAGATAAAGGAGGATGTGGGTTCCGCAAATAGAGCACAAAAGATTAAGCAGATGGCCCAACAACTTAATACAGAAGACACAAAGAAGAAAAGATTTGTGGGTCAATGTTGGTGCTGCAACAGATTTGGGCACTGTGCACTGGATTGTCTTTATAATCCCTTACATGGAAAAGCACAGAGAATGCCTATATCAAAGAGAAGGAAGCTAGAGAAAAAGGACCAACATCAGCAGGTCCAGAAGCATCTGTTTACTGCAAACAGATTTGGAATTCTTGATAACATCTGTGATGTATGCAACGACAGCGGTCACAATGCAGGAACATGTCCATATCAACATGCTTTCACTGTTTAAAAGAAAATAAGACCTCTAATGTCGTCAAGGAATGAAGCAGCGACCTTGGGGAGAAATTAGAAGAATGTTGTGAACACACATTTCCCCAAGAAGATCTCAAGTAGGGAAGATGAGAAGACCCAGGATTTTAGATCCATGAAATTGAATGGTCATTCATCCAAAAGAAACACTAAGTGGGATGAATCTCGGATGGACCCATGTGGAAGACCTAAACCAGCTGCAAATGTTCCAAATCACATATTGGTCATCTGGCCAGATTATTTGAAAAGAATAAGGAAACTTGAAGATAAGAAGGCCAAGGCTGGTTACAAAGGAAAAGGAAAACTTTCACATGATGAAGACACATTGTAGGAGAGATTGAAAACAAAGAGAAACACACGTGTCAAAGAAGTTCTGTGTGAGAGATGCAAGAAATCTGGTCACATTGCAAAAGGTTTCCTAACCTTAATACCAGAGCAAGAAGCAGTTCTTAAGAGGAGTAAGAAATTATCATTCATGATGGCTGCTAAGAAGAACAATTCTCCTCACAAATAAGAAGAGAATGTGAACAGAGCCATGCCACACCGACAGATGTCAGAACATATGTTCAAATGTTCAGGCATGAAGACTGGAGTGAACAGAGGAACTTGGTTGAGAAAAGAACCTCAACCAAGCAAGTCTTCTTGATGAAGCAAGAAGGAACCACCTTATTCCCGTAATCATTTGTGTATTGTATTTGTGCTAATAATGCAGGGAATTGAAGGTGAAGCATGCTCCCAGGGGGAGAACCTGAGAAGTAGTGAATGTTGTCAACTCTTGATAGCCAGGATAAAGAAGTTTCTATCCTTAGTAGATTCTGCAATTGATATTCAAAGATTATGATGATGAAGGATCACACTTGATGAAGATGATGAGGAGGGTTTCCATTGAGGGGGAGAAGAATGAAGAAGCTTCCATAATCACTGTTTCAATCAATATCAACTCCAGCTGGACTCAAACGCAGTTACTCGGTAAATTTCATGAAGAACACGCCAATGGAGAAGGAGTTTCAGGCTGATTATTCTCTATCATAGTTTATCTTCTTCTACTTGGAATTAAAGTGGTAAACCCTTGAAGACAAGATACATGAGTTATCATCTCATGTTGGTATCATGATCTATGGATAATGGATAGCCTTGTTGACTTAATCAAATCCTCTTGTTTTCTACATCGAGCATTGCTCAAGTAGACTTAGAGTGAACTGATTAATGAAACATTTCTTATGTGTGGATTGATACCCTCCCTACCATGTGCTTTGTATTTCATGTCAATAAGGGGGAGAGAAATTGAAATGAACGTTTGAAAATAAAAGTTGATTGAATAGAAGATTCTCATTTTGACATTGACAAATTCATTTCAGAAGATGTATAAGGTATTGACAAAAAAATACAAAGGTGGAGATTGTGGGAACCACTTTGTGTATAGGTTTGTATTTGTTTCCAATAGTTGTCAATGGAATATCAAAATGAAAGAGATCATGAAGTACTCCGATGAAGTATAAGAGTAGTGATTCAGACGATTGTTGTGCTGATCGTAAGTTCAAAGAACATGTATCAAAGTTGATACATTGTTTACAAAAATGAAGAATGTGAGGAGTAATCCATCCAAGGATGGTGTTTTTGGATGATGACCTTGCAATTCATCCTTATTTCATAAGAACCAATGGGTTTTGATGAACACCATGCAATTACTCATGATTGTGTGAGAACCATGCTCGAGACATCTTCACGGATTGATTCACATGGTTTTCATGAAGTTGATGATGACAATTGATGAAGAAGACAATGTGCCAATGATTGGAAATCTAAGATGGTTGTGCAAGGATTGGAATTCTGATATAGCCATGCACATCACATTTTCATATAAGATGATGGTGGTAAATATATGCCTTCAAAGAATACATATCACAATGGAGGAGATTGTGATAAAAGCATAAGAGTTGTTTAAGGATATATAAAACCAAGAAGAAGTGTTGTTGAGGTGATCGTGCTTATTGACAAAGAAAATAGACGACATACAAATTTGTTGACAAAGGAGATTCCATGGTGGCATGTCGAGTTCGAAGATTGTGGATAATGATCCATGTTTTATTCATGGAACATCGACAAAGGAATGTATGATCTAGAGGTGGACTAAAAGAGAAGATACAAGGTGGTGAGTCTTCACGATTACGTAAAGCTTCGTGATTACGTCATGCTTCACGAACGGCAGAGGCTGGAGAGCTTCGTGGCGATGAAGGGCTTTGCGAGGGAGCTTCGCAGCGAAGGTGCGAAGGAATGATGATGTTGATTCTTCGCGAGTACGTCAAGCTTCACGAACGGCAGAGGTTGAAGCACATCGTGGCGGAGAAGGGCTTCACGAGGGAGCTTCGCAGCAAAGTCACGAAGGTATGTTGACGGTGATTCTTCGCGACTACGTCAAGCTTCGTGAATGGCAAAGTGCCGTGGTGCTTCGCGATTTGGACAGAATTCCGGCAGAATCTTTGGAGCTTCGCGATTTGAGCTGACGTGGTGCTGACTTCGCGCGGAAGGGTTGAGGGTCGGTGGAATCTCCTATAAATAGAGGCCGACCACCTCAAGAGAAGTAGAGAGAGAATTTCAGAGAATGTCCTTTTCTCTCGGTTCGCAATGGTCTCTCGCGAAGGCAGAGTGCTTAGCGAAAGTGGAGCTTCGCGGCGGCTATTCTAGCTCCGCGAAAGTCTTGCACCCCGTGTTGGCTCAGTGAGCTTCGCGAAGAGGCAGGAGCTCCGCGATATCCCAGCATTGCGAAGGCTGGAGCATCGCGAGAGTGCTTCGCGATTGAGCTTCGCGAAAAGGCATGGACTCTGCGAAGACTTGTTTGTGCTTTCCAAAATTGGGAGCCTTGCAAAGTAGGGTACTTTGTAATGGACCTTTCCAAAGGTTGTTCACCCAGTGGACAGGGGAAAATGGGTATTCATCGGTGGATGAAATTTGGACTTCAACAGAGAATCATTTATTGAGCAATCACACAAGTGATTGTAATTCAGGAAAACGAAGACAAGGGGATCTAGTGCATTCAGTCATTGCACTAAAGTAAAATGTTGAATACAAAAGAGCATCCACTCAGGACTCTGATGAAAGAAAAGTCTCATGTTGAATAGGAGACAAAGACTTCAATGCAAATCTATTGAAGATACCTTCACGTCTATAAACTGAGTGTGACTTCACCAACGGTAGTGAGCCAGGGGGAGTCAACGGGAGTGACCCGAGGGAAGCAGTGAGCTATCCCTGAACCTTTCTAAAGACAGTGAGCCTGGGATAGAGTGACTGTACCCGAACAGTTGTAATCTACAACTAGGGAATCATAGTGGATTCTGGTATGACCGACAACCTGTCGGCGTATGCTCCTTGGACGTAGCCCTTAGTGGTGAACCAAGTAAAAATAGTTGTGTCATCTTTCTGCATGTGAATGTTTCATTGCTGATCATATCCATCATACAGGTTTAAGTAGTTCCTACTAACGTGGGAACAAGATCCAAAACTTTAAGAAGAAAAAGTCGACACTCTGATTCACCCCTCCCCTATCAGGGTGTCCCGGGGTCTTACAAAAAAAAAGGCTTTAAATGTATTTTATGTCAAATGAAACGTCAAAAGGGGAAAAACTGTAGGAGTCTGAAAACAATGTTCACCCACCATTACTGTACATGAAACCGATCTGTGAAACCGATCGGTGAGACCGATCTGTGAGACGGATCTGTCAGACCGATCGGTGAGACCAATCTATCAGACCAATATGTCAAACCGATCTGTGAGACCGATCTGTCAGACCGATCAGTGAGACCGATCTGTCAGACCGATCTGTGACACCGATCAGTGTGACCAATCGGTGAGACCGATCTGTCAGACCAATCGGTGAGACTGATCTATTATACCGATCTGTGGCACCGATCTGTGAGACCGATCGGTGAGACCGATCTGTGAGACCAATCTCTCAGACCGATTGGTGAGACCGATCTGTCAGACCGATCGGTGACACCGATCTCTGAGACCGATCTGTCAGACTGATCGGTGAGACTGATCTGTCAGACCGATCGGTGAGACCGATCTGTTAGACCGATCTGTCAGACCGATCTGTTACTGTTCATAAAACATGAAACACTGTTCACAGAACCGGAAATTTTGAAAAGTGTCGGGGATAAGTCCCCTTGACCTCCCGGAACACCTCCAACACCAAAATTTCACAAAGGGACCAGACAGGTCCGAGACATTAAAAAATGAAATTAATGTCATTAATAAATCATTAATTTCATTATTCACTCATAAATTAGTCATTCATGAAAAATTAGAAAATTCAATATTAACCCCCATTATGAAATTCAGATTTAAAAATTTATTTAAATATTTAGATTGAATTTCCATATTTAGAGGTAATTAATTATAATATTGTTATAAAATTTATAATGATTAGTTTTTAAAAAAATTCTGCATAAAGTGGTTGTATGCAAAATAGAGTACTTATTTATTATCCATTATTCTATACTTTTGAATTATTTATTTATTTTATAAACATTTTTTAGAATGTGTATATTCCTATTCATACCCAACAACCCTAATGTAAGGGTTATGATATCGATATTTAAATAATATTATTTTTTGTTTTTATTAATATTTATGTTTTATATGAGACACATTAGCGATCAAATTATTATTTTAAATAGAAAATATAATATAAAATATCATAGTATTACATTAATTTTTTTTTCATTGTATCCAACACAAGATTTTCTTTGAATTATGTTGTCTATAATAGAAATCCAACAAAAGATATTAAATGAAATTAAAGACTCACCATAGGTCCCACCATATCCAATAATGTGTTGATGATTCGGTTACTAACACCATTCTATACTACAGTATTTGTATGAATCATTTTATATAGTATACCATATTCTTATAGGTAAAAAATGAACTATTTTATTAGATATTTCTCACTATAGTAATTGATGTCTTTACATATATCCATACCATGTTGATTATCAATATTATATTTGTATTCAATATATTATTCAATTAAATCAAATTAATAAATAATTTATTATAAATATTTGTATCTATTTAATTATTCAGTTTAAGATATATTGTATATAAAAAAATATCTATATATTAGTTTAAAAGGTCCACGGACATCTGTATGAACAAATTCTAGATGGTCTGTAGCCTTTTAAGTATTTCCACTGAATAAATCTTTTGTATTTATCTTTTTCAAACATTAATTACAAATATACAAGGGTTTTTTGAAAAAATAGAAATATACTTTTATATATCTTCATACATTTCATTATGTTTAATATACGAAGATCATGATACCTAGACATTGTGTGATATGAATCTTATGAATTGTAATTTTTATCAGTTTCCAACACAGTATTTTCATATTCTCGAACAAATTTACAAATATTCATATGAGTAATCCCATTACATATGATAACTTTAATAATTTATTAGATATTATATCTGAATTTGAAAATAAATTATTCTATATATTTACTGGACATATATATTATTTTCTTCATAACACATGTGACATAAATTTTTTTAAATATAATCAGTCCACATTACAATATGAGAAGTTGGTATCCAATATCATCCAAAAAATTACTTGGACCATTAGTAGCTCAATGATAAATGAATACCATTAAAATATTATAGAAATTTAATGGTGCATATTTTTTGGATCAAATTTTAGTATAAAAATCTACATCCAAATTATAATTTAATAATATAAACAAATTACACACCATATGAATCCCACAAGATGGTTCCCATTGATTCTTCACTATAGTATAATTATTATTCTAGATTCCCTTCATTATATAATAAAATAACACTAAATCACCCCCATAACCAATCCCTTGATGTTTCCTCACTATTATGGTATGTTAAAATATTCCAAAGTCATTAAATTATTCCTTGATTATTTTACATTAACCATCCAATTATTCACTATAATAATAATAATTTTTTCAAACAACATATCTTTATCATCATTTGGTATTAGAGTCAATGGATTTAAATTAAATTTATCTATATTTTTAATATTTAAATTCATAATAGTACAAGAGATGAAATGATAATATAAGTAGAATATGATGTTTGTCAACAATTCCTTGAATATCTTTGAAGCCAAAATATCAAAATGGTCAATCTTTCCAATCCTCATAAATAAATGAGGAACATCTAGTAAAATATAGCCATGAATTCATATAAATAGATTTATGAAGATCATGTACCCATCATATCAAGAATTATACACACATATACCACAAATATGAGAAAATATATGGCGCATCTTTTGGATATAAACCAAAATTAGGGGGGAGGGTGAATCGGTATTGGTGATTTTTTATAAATTTCATCATTATAATTTTATCCATTTAATCTGTTGTAATTATGTCATGAATGGTTGTCATATTTTATCCTCTCAGAATAATTATTTCCTTCAATGCTAAAAATAAAGATACACAAAATAATGAATAAAAATATATAAGGTTCACCTAAGTGTTTTTTGATGTATTATCCTTATTTTGATATGACACAATCCATGAACACACAATCCACAGATAAAACCATATGAGTGTAAAACTTCTGACAACCTATAGTTTATATTATATTTCCCTTACAATATTCATTTCCTACCCAACTAAGTTACATCATTTACCATTATAATTAATATAATTTTAACAATTGGTGAGATTACCAACTATGTAGAACTACAGAACTTCATAAATTTTTTACAAGTTCCTTCTAATTCATCAACTATATATTAAAAGGCCACTTATTGTTTATTATGTACCAAACATATCCCAATAACATTATAGAAAAATTATTTTCATTAACATTTTATTCCTCATTTTCCATGAAATTCAAATGCACAACCACTAATTATTTTTCTAATCAACAGCAAGACCAGCTTTGATACTTTCTCTTACTCCACACTATTAATTTTATTGTACTAGAGTGAATGAAAAATTACACTATGTCTTATTTATTATACACTATATTTGATAAGTAGTTATCATTTATAATAATATCACTTCCTGGGATCTTCTTCCTTTATTTTCATTCATGTAATTTTTTGGGATAATATTTCCAAACATCCATATTAGGAATATTTTAGCCTGAAACAATATATATTCACTGGAAAATACATTTAGTTGTTCCAGTTACTCTATCATAAATTTATTATGAATTCAAATATTTATAAAACCATCTAATGATATTTTTTAAATCTCATATAGTTATCAGATCTTGAAAACAATAATAAAAATTTTCAATCATAACATCTTAAAACATGTTATTGTTGTTTATGAAGCAAGGAAATTTAAAAAAATAATGAATTTTCTCAACATTAATATTTATTTCATTCCATGAAATGAAATAATATTTAAACCATTAAATATACATGAGACCACATATTTACATTATTGACTTTCTTCTACCAATATCATCTCCTCCTTCATTTCATGAATTATTATTCTTTGTTTTATCATAATATTATTACTCTCTAAAACATCAATCTCATTTCCTCTATTATTATTCAAATTGAGTTTAACTCATGAAATATTATGAATAAAAATTATTAATCCACATACTAGAAGAAAATATGGAATCTTTTTTCCTATAACAAATCTAAAGAATTTCCTTATTCAAAATCCATTAAATAAATTAAATTATAAATATAATTTTTACCATTATTAGAAATATTATTTTATTATTTACTATCACTTCATGAAACTACATGTCATCATGTAAATACTTTGGACAAATCAGTCGAACCCTCATCATTTATTGATTTCCAAAAACCCCATATGAAATTAATATCATTTATAAATTTTCAAATATGTAATAACATCAGCTGTGATAGTTTAAAATGTGGAATATCATATATTCGGTGATTTACATTATGAGAAACCGAAACAGGTCATCCCTAAACTAGATACCAATCCCGGATTGTGAAAATCCGTGATGGGAATCATCATTCCCAACAGGAATATGATAAGAGTTAGTGAATTATACTTTATATTATTACAGATATTTTCTACCAATAATCATAAAAAAAAGAAACATAGTTCACATAAAAAACAAACATACATAAATAAATAAACATAAATAAAAAAACTATCCAAAAAAATGAAAAAATTATCTGGTTACATGATACAAAATGAATTCAAAAAATCCAAAACTATAAATTATCACCAGGTGACCTCTTGATCACCATCCATATTTAAATACCAACCCACTTTCTAAGAGAAACTGAATCAATCATGAAACTAAAAAAATACTCGATTCTAATGGTTCAAAAAAGAAAAAGCATGGTGTAATCATATAATAAATAAGTATATATGCATCACAAAATCAATGCATGTACGTTGGAAAAAAATTCCCCAAATTCTCATTTAAATATTTATGATCAAATTACATTTACATTAGTATATAAAATAACAAATAATTTCTAAAATTTTATTTTTTAAATAGGTTTTAAATAATTCCTTTATGAAATGATAATAAAAAATTAATCTTTTAGAACTACCCCAAGAAAATAATGACAACCAAGGATTATGTAAAAATAAAATGAAAAAAACATAGATAATACACATTGTATATGAAAATGAATTAGTAAAATATGATAATGGAATTTCACGATCATATAAATACAACATTGAACCTTAAACCAAATGGAAATGAAATAATAATGTAAATTAAGTGTTTACAATAATAGAAATGTTCTAAACTTATCGTTTTGTTACCCTAGAAGTAATCAGTTTAAAATAATTTGCAGGTGTGTAGATTTGATCCACTATCAATCACTAATCAGCTTCACTACACTGGCTTAAATGGTTGAAAAAGCCAATATCACCGTTCATCTACCATGGGGGATCAATTTCATATAATTATGAACAAATGTTAACCATATATCATCCATATAAATGATTTATTGGATCCCATTAAATATAAAAATAGGAGGTTGGGAATCATGTTTCAACATAATATCCAAATAAATAAGCAACGTATTCCATCACACATACCAAGTACAATACACTATACCATCTATTAAAATACCCACTTTATGCTAGGATTACTTCCATATATGTGTGAAAAATAATGAAAAAAATTTAAAACTACCATTCAAACCTCCATTTTTGAAAATCAAATTTATTCAGTCAGATAATCATATTTCCTTCCCATCCAAGTACATATTAATTGAAAAAATAAACCATGATTTCTGGGATAAAAACATGATTATAGAGTGAGGTAATACAAAAAACATAATTAAAATCTTATTTTGATGAAATTTAGAAACTATAAAACAATATAATATTATCAATTGTTTATAAGGAACACATTTTATGGAACATCCATTTATATACATGCACAATTCATTATATTATATCCATTAACATATGAATATTCACTTGTCACACTCACTTGTGTATTAAAATACATGAAAACCTAAATATTAAAATTGATCGAAACATTATAGAATCATATTAATAATAGTAAATATTTTCTCCTAGAATCATCAAAGTCCATAAAGAAATCCAAATCCAATCCAATTAGTAATTCAACATTCCACCAAATTTTACTAAATTCCAAAAAAAAATCAAAACATAAACCATTATGAATCCACTCTGAATACTGATTATGAATTTTATAAAATAACTCAAGTAATTATAATTTTATATTCATATGGGAATGAGTATTAAAATTATTTAAGATCATCTTTTTAATAAAACCACAATCCTGAATACCCTTAACAATTAATTATTTTGAATCACACTAATGATAACAAAAAATTAAGTTCGTTAATAAATGTTAAAGAATCACATTGAATCGTTACAAAATAAAAATGATAGACAAAACTTCATCAATTATGTTTGAAATGATGAATCCATTATATGTTTGAAGAAATTGTCCTATTAGATAAATTCACACCTTCACATCAAATAAAGCTACTCACATTATCCAACCATTTCCCTACGTTTTGGCCATGAGGGAAAGTATCCAAGATAGAATGGTGAAACCATATGGGAATATGATTATAGAGGAATAATGGAATAAAATCCCTGAAAACATAAAAAATATTGATGAATGAGATTATATAATTGGAGGAGCATGTCGTAGGGATTTGGGACCCCCTTCATGTTCCAAAAAATTAATGGTATATGAATGGAGAAAAGGGATATCATATTAAGTAGGGTAGACATGGAAAATGAAATTAATTTATTTTGGTAGGTTAAATTTTTTTGGTTTCACAATTATCCAAACTGTTTTCCCTCCTCAAGAAGGAAACAAGCCTCTCACACTATTTGGTAACTTTGTTTGGAAACCATGCACCAACAATGAAAACAACATCCGTAAAAAGTGAAAACACCCTCACACAATACCCACAAAATATCCTATGACCATGTGATAGTAATGAAATAATACTCATACTCTATATTATGTTTTCATGGGTTATAATTTGAAATTAATTTTTTAGGGTCAACAATTCACTACCCTTGAGAGACAATACATGAATGAAAAAATGAACTGATAATGTAACACGATGAGGTAATTTTTTTTATTCTTTAAAAAACATTACAATTTTTTATATTATCTTACATGAGACAATTAGTACATCATTTTTATCCCAAAAATCCTAGTTTATGTTTTTATACATGAAAAACTATGTTTATCGTATTCAATAAGGAACGCCGAGTATAAATGAAATTTAAATTAGTGTTAAAAGTTTATAATGTAATATGATATTTATCAAATAGCCCATACAGTGGTGGTTTGGAATATAATTAAATAATTTATAAAAATATTTTTCTTACACATGAATATAAAATAAATTCATTTTTATCATGTTAATTAGAAATTAAAATAATATCACTTTTAATATAATGGAAATGTTTTTATGAATAAATAATTTTATAAACACAAATGTGTTTAACCTAAATAAATTAAAAATATCAATATTAGAAAATTATTTTAATGATATTTATGTAATATATATTCTAAAAAGTAATTAACATCCATAATATGTTTTTTCCATAAACTAGATAAGAATAACTATATTTTATGCCTAAATGTTGTATTTCTAAAAAATGGGGGTGTTCACCTTTTGTAAACATATTTTAAACATTATTTTTTACACATCAAGAAACCTTAATTTCTGAAAATATAATTTTTTTAAAATTCATTATTTTATATTTATCTTCATTGTATTGAATTATAAATTATAAAAAATGTTACATTTTTTGGCCAATAGTGATTTTTTATTTTTATTGAGAATTGAAATTTAATTTAAATAATTTCTGACTATATAAATTAAATTAATGTTTATTTATAAGTAAAATAATATCATTTATATATCTAAAAAAATTTCATTATAATCAATTTCATATTGAATTTATATAAAAAAAATTTAATATTTTTAAACATTTTTTGTTGGAAAAACCCTTTTTATCTTTTCAACATGTTAAATTCCCAATTTAATTTATCCACTTATATTAATTTAATTTAAAAATAATTATTTAATATTTAAAATCATAAACTTTTATATTATTTAATGTATTGAAAACAAATTATTGGTTATAATTACTTGTAAATATATTTATATTGAGTTATTCTGGTAATAGTAAAAATATGTTTTCTAGGGTTTCATAAAAATATTATAAGGAATAAAAATAACCTAGGATCATTTCTAGACATAGATTTTTGGAAAACTAACTACCTTATAACATATAATATTCGATAATGTCTCACTTAGGATCATTATTACATGTTAAAAAATGTGTAAACATTTTTCTGTTGGAAATTACAAGTCTTCCACAAACCTCAATTATAAAATTCCACCCACTGTATTATTATCTTATAACTTAAAACCACATTCTTATAGGATAAGACCTTCCAAAATGACATAATTAATTACCTCATACCATATTATAGTCCTTTTTTATGCTATAAATCCACCATTTGATGCATTTTCTTGGAAACCAAAATAATTTTTCTGAAGAAGTTAAAAAGCTCCCAATAGAGTATTCTATTTTATTTCATCATACTATTATATTATTTATTAAGAAAGAATTCTTATAAAATATATTGGCAATGTAAAATATACATATATGTATTTTTGGGAATTACTTACAACTGTCCCCTCCTCCCTCAAATGGGATACAAAATAGTTGATTGTGTGCAAGGAGGACTAATGCCTCTCGAAGAAAATTAATTTGTTTTCCTTCACCAAATCTCATGAATGGATATAATTAAGTATCGAAAATGTATTTATTTAATTTATAATATAAAAATAATGTTTTTATAATATTATAATATATACATTCTTGTGTTACATTCCATATAAAATATGATAATTCTATTTGGGTGTACAGTGTACTACGGCCCCACGAGGTGATGTAATTAAATTTTCAGTAGTATTTTCATTGAATGAAATAATGGAATATTTAATGAATATATGTGATATAAATGATCTATACATTATTCTATAATGATAAAATAGTATTTACTACTCTATCTATTAATCTATGTTGTAAATTGATACAATTTTCATCCGTACATATGGTCTGCCAAATCTATGAATGATGATGGAATATATATATATATATTAAGTACAATTTTAAATTTTTATAAAATAAATGTTTATAATATTTATATAATGAAAAAAATTATTTAAATGATGTATCCATTATCAATGTTAGATGAAAAAAATCACAACATGAACAAAAAACAAAAAAAATTATTTCTAAAAACATGGTTTTAAAAATGATTTGTTAATAAGAGATTAATAAATATTAATTAGTTATAAATATATGTTATGATATATATTAATGGTTTTATAATGAATGATTTATAAAATTATATTTATTATTCATGAGGCTTGATCAAGTGCGAAGGATGTTAAGGGTTATGTTTTGGGATTTTAGTCACTCTTTTATTTATAGGATACATATACAATAATCAATAGTCATTTAATTTTTTTGGTTTGTATAATAACAAATTTTAATTTTATATAATTAATATCGTTATTTTCAATTATATAAAATTATTTATTTGATGTTATTATTTAATGGGGCATATAATTCAAATGATACCAAAGTGGTGATTGCGTGGTCGAGACCTGCGGAACTCCCAGGATTTATTCCTCTTGGATGTACCTGCAGAGAGAGACGGGAATCCGGTGGACCTCAAATTCTGGGAGAACGAGGCTAACACGTCTGGTTCCTGCCCAAGTCCTTGATACGGAGGAACGAGGAGAAGGTTCCATCACTGAATCACATTTCACTTCCGAGTCGGAGAAGAGGGCATGTTTTATCTCCACCTGGGCCTTCCCAGGATTCTTCTTGTGGCGGCGACGACCCGCTCTTCTGCCCCGGGGTGGCTCTTCGAGACAGGGTTGACCCCTATCAGGCAGCCTCGGGGTGGCGCTGGTGCCATGGCGGAGAGGGCCTCCACTCGAGATAGCCGGGGTGCGAGGGGCACCGGGGAAAATGTTGAAGGGTACAAGGGGAGGACCTCCATGAATAGTACCCATGTGGGAGGGACCTCTATTAGAACTGGAAGGAGCATGGGGAGGACCTCCATGGTCGATGTGGGTGGAGCGAGGCCGACCTTCACTCCTCGAGTTGCTGGGGCGAGGAGGACCTTCGCCGGTTACAGAGAGGACGTAGGGAGGCCCCCCACGTTAGAGAGGGACTGGATGGATGATGCCTTCAGGTTGGCGGTCGGGGGCAGGAGGATGGACTCCATACCCTGTATAGTGGGCGCAGGAAATGTTTCCGTGCTGAGCGTCATTGCTGCGGGGCAGGTCTTCCGGCAGGATGGGGGTAGCACGAGGCATGCATCCATGATGAACCTCGGAGCGGGGAAGGCCCACGCTCTGTGGAGTAGTGGTAATGGGGAGGACCTCCGTACGGGGTGTCATTACCGCGGGTTAGCTCGTGGCGATCGCCACTTGGGCCTGCAACCCGGAGAGTCAACCCAGCCTGCCCGTGGGGCGGTTGGCGTCTCAATCCTGGTTGGGTGAAGGAGTGCCCCTGCTCAGTGTACGCAGGGGCTTCACGATGCACGTCGGCGGTGGATCGGGCCACTATAGCCATCGGCGTTGACGCGCCTAGTCGAGTGTCCTCAGCCCGTGCTCGGTGCTGACGTCGGGTCAGGCGAGCTGGTGCAGGTGGTGCAGGGACGTAGTCTGCCTACTCTTCCTGCGGGGCCGGACGGCAGCGCTGACGCAGCCGGGCAGGAGCTCTCGCTTGGGGCCCTTGGGTCGGGACCCTGAGCGGGCTCAGCCGTACGGCGCCCGCCTCTTCAGCGTAAGGCGAGGAGTCATCAAGGGGTTCCGGAGACAAGCTCCAAAAATGGTTGAAAGTTGGGGTGGGGAGCAGAGGCTCCCTGCGCGGCCTATTAGGGCGGCATTGACGGCGGGGCCTGGAGGCCTCCAGGTCTAGGCGGGCCATATCACAGGTTGGGATGACCCCTTCTTCCTCATACCTACGCACGAGGTTGTTGATCACCCTTCGCTGGATGACCTCTGTTGGGGAAAGGGGGCGTGGGCGCCCCGTATTCCGCGATGTGGTGGCCGTCGTGGCGGTAGCGGCGCTACGTGGGGTGGCCTTCGTGGTGTTGCCCCTGCCTCTGTGTGGGGGATGAGCGGATTGTGACCCCATCTCTGAAACAACAACCTAGTTCCTGAGAAATGAAGGGATCAACTCATCAGTACTGAGAGGAAAAGTATTGACGACCGGTGCCCCATGATTCTTCCATTCTCCATGTCTGTGAGAAGGATCCACGCCGATACGCTGCAGAATGGAGTTCCCCAAGTTCTACTGCCCTAACTTTTGGTAAGTTTCACGACATGCCCGCTATTTTCTTGGCGGGACCAGGCACCAGATATCTGGATCCGGTGACACATCAATCTACTGGTGTCTCGGACGCTACTAATCTCCATATTGAGGAGAAGAATTTCACGTCAGGTTCAACATTTCTATTTCCGACGCTTTCGCCGGGGCGCGCGCCCATCCGTCCGTGGGGGAGGACGTGTGGCGCTTCTGTTGCCCTGCATTCCCGCTTTCCAAAGGCGGGCGACATTCGCTCCTTATTCAGGGACGTATGCTCCTTGATCGAAACGGGATGATGGGATGTCGGTTCTTCCTTATATGGATTCCTCCTCAGGACTCGTCACCTAGTCCGGGTCTCCCTTATAGATTTAATACGTAGTTCATGAAACCCTTCCCAGTTCCATGTTTCCATGGACACCGGTTAATTACAATGCTTCTGTCGGGACATTCCAAAGGGTCCAGTCAGGGAAGCAACCTTCAGTCAGGGGAGTAGTCACCTTGAGGCATCAGTAGCGTGTCTTGATGCTGGGGTACCTGGCATGTCTGTCTGTTATCCTTGACTACAAGGCTTCTCGAGGGCGTGGAAGCCTGAGGCATCCCACATCGAGCGCGGGGATTTATATGTCGTAGACACATATCTGAGGTTTTCCTCAGCTTCTCGTGCTCAACAAAGGGTATGTCGCAAGTTTAACGTCCAGCAGAGACGGATCAACCCAACAAGATCATTAGCTAGG
This sequence comes from Viscum album, assembly GCA_963277665.1. Lineage (NCBI taxonomy): Eukaryota > Viridiplantae > Streptophyta > Magnoliopsida > Santalales > Viscaceae > Viscum > Viscum album. Next base: position 908,108 of record CAUJRU010000211.1, read on the forward strand.
ATAGATCAGATTGAAGGACCCTCCTTGAAGTGATATCGATACCGGGGCCAGCCCGTGGGCGACAGTGAAGAAGAGCGTACCGACATGGTCTCACCAGGATAAGACGGTCCGGGCGAGAATCGGAACGGGTGGTAGGTTGATGAATGGATTGGAAGGAGAGTGAAGTGGGACCATCTTAGGGGCGACAGTGAAGTTGGGCTTGAGCCTTGATGAGGCTTCCTACGTATCCCCGTGGCAGGGAATAAAAGTCCGCGTAGTTCGGGATGACGTCGATAAACTGACGTGAAGGTGGACCTTGGCCCGATGGGGATCGTCAGCGTACCGACGTGAGAGTAGACCAGTGGGTCCACTAATGGTGGGATTGAACCTTGTAGAGGCTTCTTACGTACCATGCCTTGACATGGATCAAAGTCCTCGTAGTTCACAAGGGAATGTGCAGTTTAACGTCATGCTGGACGGGAATGAGACCCGACGTGAATGAACGACGGGTGGGCTTGAACCTCGTGGAGGCTTCCTACGTACCATGCCTTGACATGGATCAAAGACCTCGTAGTTCCGGTAATATTCGGGGTCAGGGTCGGTGCTCACTCTAAGCCCACGTGAGTCATGCTCGGTGTGAGAAACAAGAGGTTGCAAGGACCTGACGATCACGTCGCGACGGGTGCATCCGTGAGAAGCGAAGAGGGGCTTACGCGTTGAGCGGCCCATGGTGTTGGGACTTACTCCAGGATGGAGGCCCATGGCGCGACAAAGCGCGGGAAAGATGGACCTTGGTCCGACGATCGGAGGTGCCTCGTTCCCTATCACGCCCTCCACTGACCTTGGTAGAGGGGATGTACGGAGATGCACGAGTGCAATCATCCGTACAAAAGGTTAGGGGCTTATGCTCTGAGGCAGCCCTTCCCCTGCGAACATACGCCACTCCGACAAGGAGGATCTCATTCCATGTGCGGAAGAGTTCCATTCCCGTGGAGACGAGTGGTGTAAAAAATGTTCGAGTTGGGGGGGGACCCTTCGTGAGGGAGACGAGGTTGGGTCACAGTTTAACGTCATGTGTTGAGGACGTGGTGCTTGGAAGTTTAACGTCCTGCAGCTCGGACGAGGTGGGTTCACTCCACACCCCTAGGATATACATAACTGGTACCCTCTGGTCCTTGGGGAAGGGAAGGTACCGGTAAGGCCATGGTTAAGGGGGGTCGTGGGAAGAACCATCGAGGGGTCCACGTTAGCGTGGCTATGCGAAGAAGCAATAGCCGTTAGCGTGCCTATGCGAAGAAGCATTAGGCGAAGCAATGCTATGGGTGGTATTGTCCATGGGACTTTGAAATCACATCGTGCAAACCTGGAGGGCCGCACGGGAAGAGGAACCGCTAAGCAGAGGAGTGTGCTTCGCGAAGTGGAGTGCCTTGGCCTTAGCTTGGGGCATAGGTGTGAGTGAAAGGTGCTTCGCGAAGTAGAACAGTGTTCGCGGAGCACTACCTCGCGGGGAAGGGGTGCCTCGCGAAGCAGGGTCCCGCGAAGCAATGTGCTTCGCGATGCATAGTTATCCTGCCTTGGAATAGGGATTACTAGCACGGGTTGGGTGTTTCGCGAAGCATAAACGCTCCGCGGATGCCTGGGTTCCCTTGGGAATCCCCTTCCTTCACGAACGCCCTTGAGCTTCGCGAAGGGCATCCCTCTCGGAAGAGGGGCTCAAAACGAGACAAAGCAGAGTCGTCTCGCGAAGTAGAAATACCTCGCGGAGCTCATGATTCCCAGGTAAAGAGTGCTTCACGATTCGGGAGAGGAGAAGCCAAAAGATCGGATTGTCCGTCTTCGGGACTCAGGGGGAGTCCAGTATTTATAGTGAAGGGGCGCCGCGAAGCAGGGCTCGCACGCCGCCTCCGGTGCTTCGCGGCGCGCTCGCGAATGTCAACGTCGTCCACAGAGCATTACCGCCTCTGGAGCATCGCGGCAGCTCACGAACGTCTAATGGATTCGCGGAGGATTACCGCCTCTGGTGCTTCGCGGGGCCGCGAGGGTCGGGGCGCTTCGCGTTGGTGCTTCGCGGCGGGGCATCGCGGCTGGGCTTTGCGGCTGTGCTTCGCGAGGCAGCGCGCCGGCTGTCTTTTTCCTTCCTTTCTTTCGGGCCGTATTTTTGGCTCCAACATCCATGTTAAAACATTATGTAACCATTTAAGTTAATAATTTTTGTTTTGTCGATATTTGGTTCTTAAGTCGAAAGTGGACCTCTTACAATTACATGTTGTTCGTGTGGTCAAAGGTTCTTTATAACCAGAATGAAATTCCTGATTTGGATATCATATATATCATATATATCCAGGATATACATGTATTTATAATATTATATAATCATTTAGAGGTCAGAAATGAAATGCACCGTTCATGGAGACGGTAAGCCGTACGTACGCATGAACGCTACTTTCATTTTTTGTCATATTATTGGAATTAAAACTAAATGAGAGGTATGTATATTTTAATTCCAGAATTATATTCATCATTTAGATATATCATTCATTATATATATCCATTATATACATGTACTTTTAATAGTACATTACATTTGGGGATAATAAATGAAATGCACCGTTAATGGAGACGGTAAGCCGTACGTACGCATGAATGCTACTTTCATTTCTATCTCATACTTTAATGGAAAGAAATAATAATGATATAGAGGTATATTATAATTCCATTATAACATCATATATAATAACTTTAAATCTATCATTTACACGTCCCACATATGGCATTAACGAATCACATCACTTTGAGGGGGCGGTAGTCCGCACTTCCTTAAATGAAGATATCGTGTTTACCCATAATGGAAACCATAAAGGTATGCTCAAAATGAAAAATACAGTAGATTAAGGAAAACATAAACATATTATATATCATATATAAATATAGTTACATCTTAATGGCCACCTTTGAAGGTGTTAAAAGAATTTTGAACAATCATCGTTTCGGGAGGCATAAATTTGCCATCCACGGAAACAGTATGTTCGTTAACCATTAGATGTAGGTGTGTGTAAGTGTAGCTCGAATCCTTTTTATAACATCATCCTAGTATATTTAGGATACTGGATTTGTTACAAAAAAAAGAATAAAAAGAGGTTAGGGGGGTTGGAGAAACAAAATAAAACTAAAGGACTCAAAAGAAGACATTACCTTAAAATCGGGTAACTCCCTTTGGTTTGAGCTCAAAGGATTCCTTGGGAAGACTTCTGCCCAAAGTTAGGATTCATGGAGTAATATAGGTAAGTGGAGAGACAAAATGGGCAGATTTTGGCCGAGCCAAAGGCTTTGGGAGTGTGGGTAATGAGGTAGAGGTGGGGGCCTTTTATAAGAGGAGAGGAGGGTCACTCTTGTAATGTTACAAAATGTTAATTTATTTTCAAAATAGTTACGTATTTTAAAGGTTCCACATTGATGTATTTCGAGGATAAGGTGATAAGGGTTCTAAATCCACTCATCCAATAGGTTTTGGACATGTGTAGGTCTTAGATATTACATTATCTCTCTATTTTATTTAAATCATTAAATAATGAGGTCATCGCTGCATAATCATTATGTCATAAATAATTTAATTTATTTAATGTATAAAAAATATAATAAAAACACTATGATGTAGGAAATATTTTTATCTTTCTAATGAATATTTATTGTCAAAAATATGACTTGTATAACCCCATGTAAAAATTGTTTTAGTAAAATAACTCATGTTTTTGTCATTTTTACTTTAACATTAAATAAAAAGTTATTTATGTCATTTCTCAACCAAAGTGGCTCCATGGGATCCCCACGTTGACCCATGGATTGTATTGGTCGTACATGACACATCAAATGAGGTTAGGACATGTTTCAAGCTCATATCATATTATTAAAACATTATTTTTACCCTAAACTACACTAATTACCACTAATCGTGATTAAGAACTTAAAATTTACTATTTACCAAAAAATTATTTTAATCTCATTGAACCACATTTTACTTCTTAATTACAACCATTTATGTCGGATTTTTGAAAATCAAATCACAGAAGTGGCATAGTTTCATTTAAACGGAAAATCAGTCTCTTTAACTACCACTTAGTGGTTTTACTATTCATCAAAAATTGAAGTTTTTCAGAAAAATACCAAAACTTCACCCTAAGCTATATTTGATATTATGAATTCAAAAATTAAGTCTATTTTACAAAATTCAAAACATATAAGTCAAATTAATTAATTTAATAATTAATTCCCACTGTCATAACAAATAACGTGTTTTTATGAAACAATAAGTATCAAAAGATTGACACTAGTTTAAGTCCGATTTCAAAGTGAAATTAATTCCAATGACCACTATTGGATTTAATGGTAAAAATATATTCAAATTTCACTTTATAACCAATTCAAAGGATAATATAATCATATAAATAAATTATATTAAAAAGAGGTTTTGAATTAAAATACAACATTTTACACTATTCATTAAAAAATTAACTTTATCAGAAAAATAAAAAAAAATTACACAAAGTAAAATTTGATATCCTGATTCTAAAGAAGAGTTTTATTTGGTCCAAAAGAATTTATATGAGTTATCAAATCTATATTTAATGATAGTTCTCCATCAAAAGGTGATAAGTGAACCTTTAGTGAAAATTAGGGTATAAAAGCCTAAAATTGAATTCTTTCCGTATTTTAAGCCTTTATCTTTTATTGGATAAATGTAAAAACATTTAAAAAACATATATAATCATATTTTAGTTATTTCTATCCATTACCGCCAATACAACGGCTAAATGTTAACTACCATTTAAAATAATATTATTTTATTATTAGAGTGCAACGTAAGATTCCCAAGAAACTCGTTGTTGCGTATTGGGTATGCCATCGAGAATTGCATCCCCTTTAAAGTAATATTAATATTTGATTCACAAATATGGATAAATATAATGATGTTATATTATTTATTTACCCGGGATGTTACATCCTTCCCCCCTTTTGGGAATTGCGTCCTCGCAATTTTAAAATTGAACTTGGAAACATCCTTGAAAGTCCCACATCAGAACAAGAGTCGTTAAAACAATCACTTTAAAATAAATAAAGATAAGTATAGAGGTCACCCAAGTTAACCCATACTAAGATTCCATGTATGAATATATGGATATGGAGGAGAAAACAAAGGGTCATTTTCTGATGGAGAGTGATAGTAAACATATATAAGAGAAAGTTAACCACAAGAAAATCAGAATCTTGTGATGGGTTAAACGGTATTTGATTCCCTAGTAGGAAAAGTTAACAGACAACATTTTTGTATTAAGTTACTCTTCATTGAGGAATTTATTTTTTGAGCTTAACTAAATCATAATGAAACATACTTACTTGTCAAGTAGACTTTCATCTTTTACTAGATTCCTTAATCAAGCTCATATTTTCTCCAAAATACGAGTTTTTAGGAAGACTTGTTCGCATTAAGAGTACTATAATAAACTTCCTTAGAATCACCTAATCCACAAAAGAGAACTATATACATTCCATGTCTTTATACCGTAACCAAAACCAAAACCAAAACCAAAAAATTTTAGTACAAGATCAGATAATCCAGAAAAGGATCACCCTTTATAAAAAGAAAATCTATTCTTAATCTCCAAAATTTATCCAACAAAACCCAAAGTTAAACGAGGACCATTAGATAAAAAATTGGTCCATAAAATTCTTCAAAGTAAACCAAACTAAGATTGAAACCCAAATATTTGAAGGATTTAGTCAGATAGTCTTCCAAGTTAAATCGTAACATTTATCTCGAAACAACATCAGTTGCTCTTAAAGTCTCCTATTTAAAAGTAATTAACCTAATCAGATATCCTCCATGATAGGTTAATAAATTTATATAGATAACCCAATAAAAACATACTCTTGATTCCTAAAATCATCTAACTAAAAAGAATTGGTCAAACTAACCAGGGACTTCACGTAGTCCAGTGGTAGGCGATAAATACATGTCGCACTTTGGTTGTGGGTTCGATTCCCGCAGCTTTCTCCGACGCGACGGGATGTCACACGGTCTGCGTGTTGTCCTTTTTTCCAAAACCATATAATTATCAAATCATTCCACAAAAAGGGATAAAATCATCAAAAATAACCATAACATAATTTAACCTCAATTTTATCTCAAGCCTTTCACTTCCATCATAACATATAGTAACCCATAATTACCTCAAAAGTAAGGATCATATAAACCCCCAATGGTTCTTTATAACTATTTCCACAAAAGAAAAGATAACTATTCCTTGAATAAAATTTTCATATATTAAATATCAGTGTTACACATACTATAAAAAGTTTTCTAATGTACCCCATCATCAAAAGACACTTAATACTCTTAAGAATTTCACCATAACTCTTGAAGCCCTTATATGATGACTTCTTACTCATTCAACATTCTTCATGATCCATTAACCATTCCTTTCCAACATATTCTGAAATAATACTTTCCTACAAACAAAATCATGAATCATATCCTAAGATCACAAAATAGAAAACAAAAGTTAAGAAATAATCCATACCTTTGATTGGTCATTGTCAGTTTCTTCATCCTCAATCAGAATGGAATTAGGTATTGCTAAATGAGTATTTGTATGATCGTGGTGATCCCATTCATGAAATTTCATCATAGAACATGTGTTTTCATAATGACCATGCACACCACATTTAAAACATTCAATTGATCCCTCAGAAATAACTTCTTTCCCTTTCCTCGAGTCAACTGCATGCTTCCTTTTTCCATGGCAGGTTATTGCCTTATGACCTTCATTTCCACATCTATAGAATATTTTTGTCCCTTTGAAACATTTTCCTAGGTGTTTCTTTCGACATCTATGACACATAGGTTTTTCAACACACTTACCTTTATGATTATTACCTGTAGTTCCGTAGGGATTTGTTTCTCGCATATATGATGCCTTATAGAAATCACAAAGGATTGGGTGGTCAATCATGACTCTAGATAGTTGGTTGAGTATAAACAGAAGAGTTCTCATTGCATCTCCCATATCATTCAGTTGCTCGCTCAGAAAACTGTCACAGTTTCCTTCACATCCACCGTTACCTTGGTGCCTGCTAGATCCATCCATTTACTAAAACCAAAAAGGGCCAATGTGATTATAACACAATACCATTATGTACTAATGAGGAAGATATACTTACTCATTCACTTTATCTAAAAACTATGACTCTTTCTGAAATCCTAAACATTATGGTCATGTCACTTATGCTTAAAGAATACCCTAACCTCTAAAGTCATCTAAACCGACCTCTGATACCAACTATAACAACCCGGCCTTAAAACTTACTTAATATTGAATTAAATGAGTAATTCACAGTGAGGATCTTTTCAGGTTTAGAGTTTTAGAGAATTAGGACATAACTATTACATCTCAAAAGATTACAAAGTATTCGCTTCTACTAAATTTCCATAAAATAAAAACTCATTAAAAGAAACATGTCTAGTTCCATTTTTTAGGTAGCATGACTTTCCTTTGATCCCATCCTTGACCCTATTCCATGCTAAGTCCTGTGAAAAACATTTCAAAAAAACATGGGATGAGCATAAAAAGCTCAGTAAGGGATAGACAAAGAATGAAAACTGTTAGTTTTTCAAAACAACAAGTCAACCATGTAAACTTTATCAAAGTAATACTTTTCACCTTTTCGAAGTCGTAAAAAACTCCTCGCTGAATATAAGTTCATTACTTACCCTTATGTAACCAAAAGATTACGATAAAACCCATATAAAGATCACATAACATATAAAAGTAACTTGGTACATAAACATACTTAAGTGGAATAACCATAAGGTCCACTTCCACACATATCACATAATGGCATAGCCATTCGGCCAAATTCCATACATACTTAATGGAATAGCCATACGGACGACTTCCATACCCAATGCATTGGAGGTTATAACGTAACCACCCGTCCTGGTATTCACGGCACCACCCGTCATATGGTTAATCACGTAACCACCCGTCAAATGTCCATGTACCAATATAAAATCATTAATCATAAAACCAATATAAAGGAATGATAACATTTCCACATTTCAATCACAATATATCATAATAAAATCCATTATCAAAACCATTTTCAATAACAAAATACATAAAAGAGTATATGGTATTTATTTTAATTTAAAAACATTACGGCTTGTTGAGGAAGCCAAAGACCAAATAATACTCGCGGCAGCGAAAAAGGTCGTTGTTACCGCGTACGGTAAAAAAACATTCCATTTTGTCATTTTGTTAAACGCTTCGTAGAAAAAGATTCCTTTTGTATAAAAGTAAAATTAAAAGGGCTTTATACACCGTATAAAAGAAATTTTTGTATAAAATGAAATATGCCTCAATTAAAGGAGATTGAGACGAAGTCCCTTATCTCTGGTCCGACTTGACTCGACCGTTCTTTAACGACCTGAATAATGAACTTGAGTTAATTTCTACTTGATTAAAAACCTTTTTAAAGTTCATTATTCCTTTTATATCACTTTTTTAAATGTTATAAACATTATGTAGCCATTTAAGTTAATAATGTTTGTTTTGTCGATATTTGGTTCTTAAGTCGAAAGTGGACTTCTTACAATTACATGTTGTTCATGTGGTCAAAGGTTCTTTATATCCAGAATGACATTCCTGATTTTGATATCATATATATCATATATATCGAGCATATACATGTATTTATAATATTACATAATCATTTAGAGGTAAGAAATGAAATGCACCGTTCATGGAGACGGTAAGTCGTACGTACGCATGAACGCTACTTTCATTTCTTTGTCATATTAATAGAATTAAAACTAAATGAGAGGTATGTATATATTAATTCCAGAATTATATTCATCATTTAGATATATCATTCATTATATATATCCATTATATACATGTACTTTTAATAGTACATTACATTTGGGGATAAGAAATGAAATGCACCGTTCATGGAGACGGTAAGCCGTACGTACGCATGAATGCTACATTCATTTCTATCACATACTTTAATGGAAATAAATAATAATTATATAGAGGTATATTATAATTACATTATAAAATCATATATAAAAACTTTAAATCAGTCCTTTACACGTCCCACATATGGCATTAACGAATCACATCACTTTGAGGGGGCGGTAGTCCGCACTTCCTTAAATGAAGATATCGTGTTTACCCATAATGGAAACAATAAAGGTATGCCCAAAATGAAAAATATATAAGATTAAAAAAAACATAAACGTATTATATATCATATATAAATATAATGACATCTTAATCTCCACCTTTTAAGGTGTTAAAAGAATGTTGAACAATCATCGTTTCAGGAGGCATAAATTCGGCATCCACGGAAACAGTATGTTCATTAACCCTTAGATGTAGGTGTGTATAAGTGTAGCTAGAATCCTTATTATAAAAACATACTAGTATATTTAGGATACTGGAGTTGTTACAAAAGAAAAGAATAAAAAGAGTTTAGGCGGGTTGGAGAAACAAAATAAAACTAAAGAACTCAAAAGAAGACATTGCCTTAAAATCGGGCAACTCCCTTTGGTTTGATCTCAATGGCTTCCTTGAGAAGACTTCTGCCAAATTTGAGGCTTCAAGGAGTAATATAGGGAATTGGGGAGAAACAATGGGCAGAGTTTGGCCGATCCAAAGGCTTTGGGAGTGTGGGTAAGGAGGTAGAGTTGGGGGACTTTTATAAGAGGAGAGGAGGGGCACTCTTGTAAAGTTACAAAATGTTACTTTATTTTCAAAATCGTTTTGGATTTTAAAGGTCCCAAATTGATGTATATCGAGGATAAGGTGATAAGTGTTCTAAATCCTCTCATCCGATAGGTTTTGGACATGTGTAGGTCATAGATATTACATTATCTTTCTATTTTATTTAAATCGTTAAATAATGAGGTCATCGTTGCACCATCATGATGTTATAAATAATTTAATTTATCTAATGTCTAAAATTTATAAAACAATTACTATGATGTAGGAAATTCTTTTATCTTTATAATGAATATTTATAATAAAAAATCTGAATTTTATAACCCCATGTAAAAATCGTTTTAGTAAAATAACTCTTGTTTGTATCATTTTTACTTTAACATTAAATAAAAAGTTATTTATGTCATTTCCCAACCAAAGTGGCTTCATTGGGTCCCCAAGTTGACCCATGGATTTTCTTGGTCGGGCATGAAACATCCAATGATGGTAGGACATGTTTCAAGCTCATCTGATATTATTCAAACATTATTTTTACCCTAAACTACACAAATTACCACTAATCGCGATTAAGAACTTAAAAGTTACTATTCACCAAAAATATTATTTTAATCTCATTGAACCACATTTTACTTCTTAATTACAACCATGTATGTTGGATTTTTGAAAATCAAATCACAGAAGTGGCAAAGTTTCATTTAAACGGAAAATAAGTCTCTTTAACTACCACTTAGTGGTTTCACTATTTATCAAAAATTGATGTTTTTCAGAAAAATACCAAAACTTCACCCTCAGTTATATTTGATATTCTGAATTCAAAAATTAATTCCATTCTAAAAAATTCAAAACATATAAGTCAAATTAATTATTTTAATAATTAATTCCTGCTTTCATAACAAATATCGTGTTTTTATGAAACAATAAGTATCAAAAGATTGACACTAGTTTAAGTCTGATTTCCAAGTGAAATTAATTCCAACGACCACTATTGGATTTAATGGTAAAGATATATTCAAATTTAACTTTGTAACCAATTCAAAATATAATCTAATCATATAAATAAATTAGATTAAAAAGTGGTTTTGAATTAAAATACAACATTTTACAGTATTCATTAAAAAATGAACTTTATCGGAAAAATACCAAAAATTTACACAAAGTAAAATTTGATGTCCAGATTCTAAAGAAGTGTTTTATTTGGTCCAAAATAATGTATAAGAGTGATCAAAACTATATTTAATGACAGTTCGCCATTAAATGTCGATAAGTGAACCTATAGTGAAAATTAGGGTATAAAAGCCTAAAATTGAATTCTTTCCGTATTTTAAGCCTTTATCTTTTATTGGATAAATGTAAAAACATTTAAAAAACATATATAATCATATTTTAGTTATTTCTATCCATTCTCGCCAATACAACGGCTACATGTTAACTACCATTTAAAATAATATTATTTTATTATTAGAGTGCAACGTAAGATTCCCAAGAAACTCGTTGTTGTGTATTGGGTACGCCATTGAGCATTGAATCCCCTTTAAAGTAATATTAATATTTGATTCACAAATTCGAATAAATATAACAATGTTATATTCTTTATTTACCTGGGGTGTTATAGTAATTATTCCTAATTATTGATAATTATTACTAATTATTGGTAATTATTACTAATTATTACTAATTATTACTAATTATTGGCAATTATTACTAATTATTACTAATTATTACTAATTATTTGTAATTATTACTAATTATTACTAAATATTACTAATTGTTGGTAATTATTACTAATTATTACTAATTATTGGTAATTATTCATAATTATTACTAATTATTACTAATTTTTGGTAATTATTCCTAATTATTGGTAATTATTCCTAATTATTGGTAATTATTACTAATTATTGGTAATTATCGGTAATTATTGGTAATTATTGGTAATTATTACTAATTATTGTTAATTATTAGTAATTATTGGTAATTATTACTAATTATTCCTAATTATTACTAATTATTATTAATTATTAATAATTATTACTAATTATTACTAATTATTGGTAATTATTCCTAATTATTACTAATTATTACTAATTATTACTAATTAGTGGTAATTATTAGTAATTATTACTAATTATTACTAATTATTACTAATTATTACTAATTATTAATAATTATTGATAATTATTGATAATTATTACTAATTATTACTAATTATTGGTAATTGTTAATAATTATTGGTAATTATTACTAATTATTGGTAATTATTACTAATTATTACTAATTATTCCCAATTATTGCTAATTATTGGTAATTATACCTAATTATTGGTAATTATTCATTTAATTTCCAATAATTCGGAATAATTACCAATAATTAGGAATAATAACATTATTAGTATATTTTATTATTAATATTAAAATAATAAAATTTTCTATATTATATACAATTCTCCTTTCATCTGTGTGTTTTCTGTCTCCACATACAAATATTACATGTGGAGACAGAAAACACACAGATGAAAGGAGAATTGTATATAATATAAAAAATTATATTATTTTAATAATAATAATAAAATATACTAATAATGTAATAATGTTATTATTCCTAATTATTGGTATTTATTACTAATTATTAGCATTTATTCTTAATTATTGAAAATTATTACTAATTATTCCTAATTACCATTACCTATGAACAATACTAATAATTTAAATTTATTAAGTAACAAAACAATGTAAACATAATTAAATTACAACTAATTAAGAATAATTGAAACTATTAATAAATTTAAAATAAATATTAAATTAAAATGAACATAAATACCTTTAAAATTGATCTGAGGTTGATCTCTGATCGTTCTTGAAAACTTCAATATCAACTCCGGAAAAAAAAAATTATACTTAAGAAATGCTGAACTCTAGAAATAGAATTTTGAGAGAAGGAGAAGATGGGGTTTGAGATTGAATTGAAAAAAACGGATGGGGGTATTTATAGGTTAGATTATTTGTGACGGTACCCATCGCAAATACCTTAGCCATCATTTATTATGGTCAACGGTTAAATAGTTATTTGTCACGGGACCCGTCGCAAATAATAACCTACCGACATACTATTTGCGACGGGAGTATATTCCCGTCGCAAATACCTTTTACCGCCACCGGTTATTTGCGACGTGCAGTAACCGCCCGTCACAAATACGTTTCCCGCGATTTGGCACGCAAAGCGCCCCTGTTATTTTGCGACAGGGAAATCTAACCCGTCGCAATGACTACTTATTTATGACGGGCAAATACCCCCGTCGCAAATACCCATTTCTCCCGTAGTGATGGTACCCCTCCTCAAACTCTAAGGATCATTGTCTCATGTCGGCATAAGACTTTTGCAAGCTCGGTGTAGTCTTTACATACTGACAAGGGAGGTATCGTGATACAAATTCATCCACTGCTTTCTTCTTCCCTAGCCACCAGTACTGACAATGAATGTCTTGGAACATCTTCACCACACCGGGATGTACTGCCATGGAGGACATATATAACTCCCTCAATACCTCCTCCTATAGCACAACTGGTTCCATGGTATGTCCTCTGAAAAATATGACGTGGTTCCCACCTTTAGAAAATCCCTCGGGTGCCTTCCCTAAGGATATCTAAGCATGTTGAGCCTCTAAATCAGTGTCTACAAGATTCACCCTTTTTTAGTCTCTATTTGAGCTCCTAAAAGCTCTACTGACACTTCTCCATCTATAGTAAAGGCTTCCCTTGTTTCATCAAAGCTGAAAAGTGTGTCGCTACCCTGGAAATGTTTGGTACATATATCTGGTAGTACCTAGCCAAAGCAGATATCCCTCTCATTTCAGGGATGGAATCATGGAAACATTTTTTTTGAAAGGATGTCCCCTTGCTCTGCCATAACTTTTTGGAACTGAAAACGCAAAATTCCTGCTTCCACAAGGGTATGTCTAGACGACTAATGAGTGATCGTTTTTCCCTCCTATGCATGAGTCCATCTTTTGTTGCCTGGGTTTCATTTTCTCCGACTATACAAAACCCAATTCCAATGTTTTATGGAAACCACAACCTTTCATTCATATAATGTCAAATGAGTGTGAACTTTAGATGTCTATTCAATACCCAAACCAACTTCATAATCCTCGATGCTACCACCAAGAGTATCCAACAGAAACTCTCGCCTAAAGGGTCATATCACACCATTGGTGTATGTGGGATTATCGAGTCTCCTCCCAAAGGTATCTCCAGTCGTGAGGGTTATGTAACTGGTTTAACCAGAAATTTTAGGTCTTCAACATGATTCATGGAAAGAATTAATGATTGGTTCATTTTTCTATTGATACGACAGCTAGTATTATACATATACTGTACCTCGAATAATTCATAGAGTCCTTGGCTCACACTCCTCGACCGCATGGAGCTACATCCTTCCCATGTCCTCCAGCTTCCGGAGCCTTGTGGGGTCAACAAAATAGGGGGTGGTTGTAACATGTAGAAATGTATACCACATCATGCTTCTCTTCTAGATCTAATAAAATATTTTATTCCTTGTAGATTCGTTTTCCTTATTACTTCCACATCCCGATACATTTTACATGCCCAAGTCTCTGAGACTGGTGCCATTTTCCTGCTTTCCCACTACAAACAATCACTGGTTGTATCCGCTCAGCCAAATAAAATTCGACCTAAAAGGTTTCTATATCACCCCAAATTTATGGGAATTCATAAAGGAATAGAGATGGATCGAACGTCCTTAAACACACCACGCTCGGATGTCTGAGCCATGATGCAGTGATCGTATCATATTCATCGAGTACCAGGAATGGTCAGTATGCCTCGATGAATACTCAGCTACCATCATGTCATCCTATCGAAGCTTTGGAGGCTCTAGGGAACTCTCAACAACCTCCTCAATCCAGTCCTCAGACGCTTATGAGTTGGGATCACCTTGATACATGAGGGGTATCCGATGTGGAAACTCGTGTAAGGCACAAATCCTAAATGTTTCTTCTACCAGTACTACCGGTTGTAACTGATTCCCAACAGGTAGTGATATAGAAGACACAATATCCGAAGGTACTATCTCAAGAAATGGTCCATGTACCAAAGCCTCATCACTATGCGTACCATCCTCATGGTCACTCACTGGAAAAGACTAGAAGCTATGATCCCCATCTACTCTACATGAGTCTCAACTAGGAGGAAAACTCTCTCCATAGCCTCCAACCAGTCCTCAGCTGCTATGCAATCTGCCTCTTCTCGAAAACTCGGAGACCTCTATCTCTAGAACACATGAAATGCGCTTATTCGGTGTGAATACACTACTAGTGGATATGGAGTCAATGCTCTTGCAATGGGTAGTGGTGCTACTTGTTCACCACCCGAAGGTGCGAACTTCATAAGAGGGCCCTCCACCGAGGCCTCATCGCTCGGTGGGCTGTCATCATGTACTATCTAGGAAATCCTATCTGGTTATCTACATGGTGGAATCCTAATAACTAATAGGTTCTCCACAATCATTAGCAATAAATATTTATATGAATCCAAATAAATCAAAAGAAAAACTTATCAAAAACACACACAATTAGTATTTTCTTGTGTTGAGTCAGAAATCAAAATTCAGGGTCCCGGTGTATGGATACCTCGGCCGCCGCACCAACACTGGTCTCCCTGAAATAAAAACCACACGCAAAACAATTAACACTATTGCATCACCTAAAAGATCAGAGTCCATGTTTTTTGGTAGAACCAAACACCTTTGATACCAATTTGTCCCAACCCGTCCCCCAAGGCCCATCACGTGACTACCCCATGCCTGCCTTCCATAGGCCAGGTTTTGGTGACTCGAACAGGAATGTTGAATCCAAAAAATGGGAATAAATTTCCATTAAACCTGTAGAAGACAAAAATTAGAACACAACAATAATCAACCACTATGTAAACTGTTGTAGTGAAATTAATGATGATTGTAAACTGGCCCGAATACAAGCCCAAATGAAATTTTGAGTACAAATCAAAACTTAAAAATACAAATGAGAAGTGTTAAGAAGCTCCCAGATCATCCACCATGGATCATACCTGAAGGGTAGGTACATATTTCCTACATAGAACTCCAGGTATTTCCATATCCTCTATGTCACATCTCACCGAATGGTCCACCTCCACAAATGATGTAGTCCTAGATCCCTTTGGCTCGATCAACATTGTATGTCGTCTGTACCAAAATAAATAAGGTGTGGGAGATGAAAGTTCATTGTTGAGTATAAAAATAATCATTAGGGACCCCAATACATCGTAGGTCTTTAAAATAACCAGAATGGAAACCCACAAAGCAACACATAAACTCTACATAGGTATGTGATCATACATAAACCTATGTTATCAAGATAAACACATCTCATACATGAGGGATGAGTACCACAAAGGTAACAACACGATGGTAAAATTACCAAACATGTATCACCACAATGATAGAACCACAACGGTAAAAGACTTAGTTAAAATAAATTCTTAGGTCAAACTAGGATTTCAGTGAAGTATAGAAGTAAAGATGATTAGTTGTGAAGCTAGATCATCTTATTATATCAAGAGGCATCGTTGCTGATTATATGGATTCTTACCAACACATTATTGATAGGTACTAACCCCTGCAATGACCCACATAAGACCTGACCCACAAAGGATCGCTATGAATGCTGATACCTAGTAACAGATTCTCTAGGCCTAAGAACAAGTATTATTTCTAGCCCCAATGTAGAACTGCTCGACTACTTGAAAAAACATCCTATAGTGAGTACAATGGGTGTACTAGGTCACAGAGAGGAACATACCTCTAACCATGGATTTCTTATGTATTCCACTTATTTATAACTGTGGGTCTTCCGCATCACACAAGGGTGCTCCCCACCATTGTTCTGCCACGTCACAGAGAGGTGATCATGCTCGTGGACTGGAGAGGTACTCATCCTATCGATTACTTAGGGTCATCTGCATCACACAGAGACGCTCCCCACCGTGGGTCTGTTGCGTCACATAGAGGCTCACCCCACTGAGCCTATCGAGTCACTCCAAGTCGAAACAGTCAGCAGTCGTCAATTCTCAGCCAGTCGCAGGGTTCCGTACATAGCGCGCTTGGGAGAACCGCTCCCCAAGCAATCAGAAATACCTCAATTTCCCCCATGTACCACATTTAAGTATACCAAATGACATACATGTCATAAGGGACCCAATGCAAGAAACGACATGTCAATTGGACACCTGGTCTTTAAGTTATTAAAATTTCTTCTCTGAGGGCCTGGTTGGATCGAGGTCTGATCCAACCCGGCCATAATATGACCATATCCAAAACTAATATTAAGTATACCAAAAGTAATGTATTGATCCAAGGATTATGATTCCATATATGGTTCACCAAATGGTAGCTCGGTTCACAAGTTATGCCCACAAAGACATAACTGGATTTAGAGGGGCCCAGGGCAGGTCCGACCCATTTGGACTGACCCGTTCCGACCTGGCCTGGGTCGACCCAAAATCATTGGGGACATCCCAGATAGATTTGGGTTCAGCTCGATTGGCCTGGTTTGTAATCGGTCCAGTCTCTCCCCCAAAGGGGGAGGCTTTCCCCAGCCCGCTGGAGCGCCCGCTGCATCGTGGCTCGCTGTGGTGCGACCCACTGGGCCTGACCCACTGTGGTGGTGGTCCGCCGAGGTGTGGTAAACTGTGACTGACACCCTGGGGAAGGATCACCCCCTTCTTCTTGAACAATCTTTGGACCATTCGGCTGCTAAAACAGGGGACCCACTGGAGGGGTCCCGCTTGTTGTGGCCCGACCGAAGGGAAGGTCGGCCGATCTTCCTCCAAGTGGCGTAGTCACGTGTCGCAGCTCCACCCTGGCAAGACGAATGTCTGTCGCTTCCGGCCTCCACCACGGCCAAAAGGTTACATCCTATTGATCCACTGGTTACGCAGACACTTGTTGCCCCACCTTCCTCATGGCCGACAAGGTTTCAGCTGCCAAATTATTCCACGATCCAACGCGGCTTCGTTCCATTCTCAATAAATTAAACGATTTCATATTCAAGATCATTGGGTCGAGGGTTCTGCATCTATATATCATGCTCAAGAAGACTCCATGTGTCCATTTTCAATAAATACATTGTTTTGAAGAACTCATAAAGAATACACCGAGAATAAAACAAAAAAGAAGAAATGTTTATGTGCGGGATGATGGCCATGTTCATTTGGCCATTGTCATCATGAATTTAGGATATGAATAGTCAATAAAATAAATTCAATGATATATATAAAACCC
Organism: Viscum album; assembly: GCA_963277665.1. NCBI lineage: Eukaryota > Viridiplantae > Streptophyta > Magnoliopsida > Santalales > Viscaceae > Viscum > Viscum album. The sequence goes on from CAUJRU010000211.1 coordinate 926,179, forward strand.
CTACTTCATTAATGATGGATAAACGTCCGTAGTTGAGGAAGTGGGCCGGTGTTTGCAGTTCCCACAACAGCCTCCATTGACATCGTTTGATCTTCGATCCTCATTCGGGGTTTCGGTGTCAAACACCACCACTCACCGAAACTGGATCCGTCTTCCAAGAAATCGATGTCGTGGAACTCTTTCATCACTTAGTTGATTGGAAAATCTATGCCAACACCTCTCCCCAAGATCCATATAAATAGGAGAGGGGGTGTCTCACTGTGTCGGGAATTAATGAGCGTACATTTATTTTGAAGCTTCCCAAATTCTCTAAAGAATCAGTTACTAGGATTGATTTATCAATCCATTTAAAGGCTTCACCCACCATTGGTCCAGACACATTTTGTCCGTTGGAGGATAAGATAAAAACAAAAACAAAAATATAAAATTATTTTATTTTCTTTCCCGAAAATGTCCAAAAAACAAAATTTTTCACCCAAACTATTGCGGTCAAAGTAAAGCCTCTATTAAGAGAATATTGACATTGAAGATTCAATGGTGCAATCAGATTTTTAATCTCTGCACCGGATTAAAATTTATAAAATGCCTGAATGTATCCATAAATGAGTTCGAAAAATTATTAACAGTCACCCTTGACCTGCATTGGTCAAGGTTAGGCTCTGCCTAAGTGAAACATTCCCCAACAAACCTAATAGTACTGTTAGATTTCCAATACAAGTTAATGTTTAAACATTATGTATTTTACAATAAAATAATTTTTAGTTATTTATTTTATTTACTGCAAAAAACTAACTTTCACTTGTGGCCAGCACTAGTAAACTTTAGTGTCTTCCTAAAGAAAACATACCCTCAATAGTTCAAAGGTGGTCTTGTATTTAAGTTCAATTTAATTTTCATGAGTTATAAGAATTTGAAAATTAAAATAACTTTATCTAATTATTTTATTTATGGTTATTCCATTTTCGGGTTTTCACACCATAGGCTTGCACCGACTAATCTTATGTCACGCTTAGGGTAAACCTGCAATTCTGAATGCAATTGTCCCTCAAATTTATGATCTAGGTAACCGTTTATGAGTTATTACATCTTTTTAGGAAAACTTCTTACACACGTTAATTAAATCTTAACAAAACATTGACGGATCCTTTCGGGCACTCCGAGCCTTGAAATCACATGTCTTCTGATTTCCCGGTCTCTAAATAATTCCCAATAATAATAAAAATATAAAAATTTTGGGACATTACATTTTTCCTTTTTACCCCCAGCAAAATTTTATTGGATTGTATACCTTTAAGAAGTGGTTACTGAGTCATTTAGACCACACCAGCGGTCAGATTGACATGTTTTCACCACATACACATCATAAATAACTCCAAAGTTGGTTTTCAATGATTTCATGACAAAATATGGTCTTTTTCTATGGTTTTGACCATTCTATGTATGTTTTAGTGTTTTAAAATACTAAAAACAAGTTTTCTTAAATAATTGGAAAACCGTTACTTAGAGTGACAATCTATCAGTTCCAAAATTTTATAATATAATATACAATCATGTTTTTATGGTTCTAGAGAATTATAACATTGTTCTTATAGTCCCCCCACCAATATAACTTGTTTTTAAAGGCTTTTTTCCAATTAATAAGTACATAATTAGCCATTCCGACAAAAAAACATGTTATAATAACATTTTTTCTCTGCATACATGTCAAAAATAAATCATATGTAGTTTTACAATGATTTATTATCAAAATAAATGAATTTTCAATGTTTTTTACCATTCCATGACTGTTTTATTGTTTTAAAAAACATAAAATGAATGTACATCCATAACAGTAAAATCATCATTTAGAAGGATGTTCCCTCAGTTATTATATTTCACAAAGAAATATACAGTTATTGACCCATGATGTTAGGGAAATGTAATTTAATTTTATTAGTTTTATCTCCATGATAAACGTTTCTATAATATTAATATGTTTTAAAATTTATTGTTGAGTCACTCTGAGAACAACACATTTTGAATGAATGTGTTTCATTCATTTTAACGTCAAAATTAATTAGATGGTGGGATTCCCATGATTTCATATCAATAAGAGATCATTTTTTGTTGTTTTTATCATTAAATGTTCATTTTAGTGTTTTGAAATAATAAAAAGTTATTTTGGCCATCACATGAAATCATAAATCTGATTTATGTGGGGTCAATTCCTACATTTCAAAAATCAATATATGTATGTTTTCTAATGATTACACTTCTAAACATTAAATATATATTATATAATATAATTTTATAACTAATATATTATTAATAATATTAATGATTTATGGAACCCTGCGAAGTGGTGTACTATTTCACAACATATCAAGTAACACTGCTCACCTTGTCATGTCTAGTAACCCCACTCCTCATGGTCGGTCCTCCCCACACCTGCAACACATTATCTACTCATAGGAACATGTTTCTGTTGGATCGAATAGTTGATATAAAAGTCTATTAGATGAAACAATACAAGAGGGGGGGTGAATTGTAGGTTTAAAAACCTTTGAGTTTTAGAAACAAAGAGATTAGTTTAAAAGATCTTAAACTAATACAAATACAAACACCCACAATTGTATTGAATGTAAAAGGTATGATGTATTGTAATACTATTGTAAAGTAAAACAATTGTATTCAAGGGGAACACAAAAATCAGAGTAATAAAAAAATGAATGGTTCTACCTTTAAAAGCGTATAGAACCAATTGATACAATATGTAAAAGAATGATTGTAATTGAAACAATTACAATTGAATATGTAAAAGAAGAAAGGAAACAATACAATTCCTTTCTAATACAAACAGCGGAAATGTAAAAGTAATACAATTCTTTTAACCCAAAGAGAAGGGTTATCCTTTCACCTAGGATAAAAGGTCTGTCTCACCAACACCTTGGTGAGCCCTCGATACGATTATCGGCACGTCTGTCTGCCTATCCCTGGCAGCCCTCGATACGATGATCGGCTCGTCTGTCTGCCTATCCCCGGCAGCCCTCAATTTTGTAGGTAATCGGCACCTCTGTCTTTCAATCACTTGAAAGCCCTCGATACGATGATCGGACGCACAAATCTTGATGAGAGAAGTCAGAGTCTCTCTCTCTAGAATCTTCGTAGTTCACAATCTCTTTATTCAATCTCTTTGCTCATCGTTGTCTTCTCAGCTTCAAATGACCTCCTATTTATAGGCCTCGGGTTCCAACGGTCATATTGCCTCCAACGGTCATCTTGAAACAGAAAGCACGACATCGTTTTGATTAGTATATAACTAACTCAACGACATCGTTTTGTTAGGACAAGAGATATATAGAAAAGTAAAACATGAGTATGATTCATATGCAGAGAGAGTATTTTTGACAAAGTACCAAAACAAATAATGATTATCTGAATAGTAGTTAGTACGATACGATCGACAGAGTCAGTACGATACGTTTGACAGAGTCAGTACGATACGTTTGACAGAGTCAGTACGATACGTTTTGGTCGATACGATCAACATCGTACGATACGATAAACATAATAAAAGACAATTTGTTATTTTACAAACATATGATATAATACATTCGAGATTTCCAAAACAAGACAGAATATATTTGTGATTTCCAAAACACGATGTAAAAGCCAAAAGGGGACTTTTGACTTAACAATCTCCCCCTTTTTGGAAAGCACAAACACACAAAGTAAATGAAACAAGAAATACTTATCTCCCCCTGAGTTATTGAAAACTCTTCTGAATAAGAATTTGAATACAACTAACTCCCCCTTAGGTATTGACTTTCCTAAGGATTGTATTCATAGATTTTCCTTAAGAGCATTGTATTGCATTCTCCCCCTTTGTAAAAACAAACTTTGTAAATATTCTCCCCCTTTGTGATTTACAAAAAGAAAGGAGTATTCTCGAATTGTCTGAAAGGATTAGTAAAGTAAAACAAGACAATTGGATAAAAGAGAGAATTATAAGAGTTATTACAACACAAAGTTTCAAAAGAAACAAATACAACAATCATTTCTCTCTTTCCTTCTCCTTCTTTATCAGCTCATGAAGCACGGCTTTCATCTTCTTGATCTCCTTCTTGTCTTCAGAAATTGATTCACCTTGAGTTTTGAGAAGCTCCTGTTGATCCGCAAAAATCTGATCCTGATTTCTGATGGTCTCCTCTTGAACTCTGATTACCTCTTCAAGGGTATCAATTCTGCTTTGCAGAGTCTTGTTATCCTTGGCCAACTCAGAATTTTGTTTCATCAGTAAAACCATTTCATCTTTGAAAGATGAAACCTTCGAAAAATCAGATTGGAAAGCATTCATTCTTTCTTGCAAGTCTTTCACTGAAGGGACATCGGCTCTTTGAGAGGATAAAAGATTCAGCCTTTCAACTGTTTCTTTATCAAGCTTGTTGAAAGCAATTGCAAGATCATTTGATAACCTTCTTATGTCTTCAATAGCAATCTCATGGTCATTGATTGAGCTCTCTGTTTTGTACGACCACTTGGTCATCTTATTACATGCCTTCTTATGAACAGCTGAGCTTTCTGAAAGAACTTTTAAATCGGCTTCAACAGATAAAACTTTCTTCCTTAACTCTTTCACGGATCCAAACTTCTTTCTCTGATTTTCAGTAATAAAGTCAATCTTTCCTTCCAGCCTTGGAAAATAAGGAATAGTTTTCTCCATTCTCCTCAAAACATGAACAATGTAATCACTCTTTTTGAGAGAGATTGTGTGCTCTGAATCAGTATCATCATCGTACGATTCTAGTTCATGTGATTTGCTTGATTCAACAACTAGCTGTTTGCCTTTCGCCTTTTCTTTCTGTTTTCCATCATCCACTTTATCACTGATGACAACAACTTTGTCAGAATGAGAAGATTGAGCATCATTCTTTTCTTTCGATGACATCCTGTCCGGTGATCTTTCCTGATCGGCATGAGGAGTTTGTTGAACACCTTCGCTCAGCTTTTGAACCGATTCCTCTCTACCTTTCTTAGAGCTTTGAAGAAATTCTAAAAGAAAATCTCCTTCTTCTTCTTCCACTTCTTCCATCACTTGTTTCCCTTTCTCTTTCTCAGACTGACTTTGTACGATGGGCTCTTGATGTACTTCCATTGTTAATTGAGCACTTGCATCTTCAACAGCTTTCAAGACTTTAGAAATATCAAAGTCCTGAGCCTTTCTTTTCAACAGAGTCTTCTTTTTCTTTTCAGCTTGAAGGGTTTCTTCTACCCTTATCCTTTCTGCAAAGGCTTCAGCAGGGTCAAGTCCAAACTTTGGATCACCCTCTTTTCTCTGTTCCTTGTCCTTTCTCCACTTTGCCACAACTTCTTTACTATACTTCGGCTTCTTCTTCGGCTTTGAACTAGTCTGTGGATCAGACTTTCGAGTAACACCGGCCGATTGATTATCCTTGGCTGGCATCGGTGCCGATTGATTTTCAGGCACTTCAGCTTCTACATCTCTGACAAAAAGTTTTGAATTTGAATCAAAACAAACATTCAGCTTTTTCATCGTACTCTTATTAATCAAAGATGGCCATAAATCCATAGGTTCTCCTTTCAAAGGAATATTACAGAACTTCATACTCTCAAGAATGAATTTCGTGAGGATGGCTGGATACATTATTATCTGGGATTTAATCCCTCCTTTCTTGACATTCTTGATTGTTTCAAAGATATATCCCATGAGATTTACCTTTCTCATATTCACAAGGTAGTCAAGCATAAAGACATCAGAGACTTTAAGGGTTTCTCTATCCCCTTTCCTTGGAACAAGGAAACCTTTCATCCATAGAGTGACAAACCTATTGTCTGGTGAAAGATGATAAACTTTCCTCTTTCCCTCATTAACAACAAACAAAGACTTTTCAGCATTTTCTCTATTGAAAGTACCAACTTCCTCTGGAAGTTTGTGAGATGGGCAGAATGCATCACCTTCTATAGAAACATTTAGAAAATGCGCCGCTTGTTTCACAGACATAGATAACTTCCTATCGTACACAGCGAAGTTAATATTCATATCCTTGTCAAAAGAAACGGTTTTGTAGAATTGACACACTTCATCAAACAGAACTGGATCTTGAGTATCAGGCTTTTCCACACATAGATGTTCCCATCCTTGAAACAAAATAATCCTCTTGATTGTAGAATCGTACGCATCAAAGAATTCTCGTGATACTAACCTTTCTCTGTGAAAGTCTTTCTCTGTAAAGGTCTTTGAAGACATATCAGCGGGAGTGTTGGCAGAAGATTGAGACATAAAGATGATGCCGATTGGGAAGATCGTACGATTGATTATAGCCGGTTGAGCAGAGCTTCGCCTCAATTCTTGGATAAACGATGTGGGTTTGGGAAGGGGAGGGGGTATTTATAGGCAATAAAGAGATGACTGTTGATCTTCTACGGTCAGGATTAAAGAAAAAACAGATCAACGGTTAGAAATAAATAATTAAAAAAAATGAAAAAGAATACCTGTCGAAGATCGTAAGGTGATTGCTGGTTTTGGTGACATTACGATAGAAAACAATCTCAATACTATCATCGGTCGATTCAAAAATTATTTGAATGGTACGATGGAAAAGAATTTCAATACTATCATCGGTCGATTCAAAAATTATTTGAATGGTACGATGGAAAAGAATTTCAATACTATCATCGGTCGATTCAAAAATTATTTGAATGGTACGATGGAAAAGAATTTGAAAACGATAAACAGAAAAATTGAAATAGTCAATACGATAAACAGAAAAACTGAAATGGTCAATACGATAAACAGAAAAACTGAAATGGTCAATACGATAAACAGAAAAAGAAACATATAAAAAGAGAGTAAATATTAAAAAATTCAGAAACATAGACATAAAGAAATGTCCTCCCCCTTTCTTCGAGGAGTTTCTTACTATTAGGAGAGATGTAAAACAGGAAGTAGATATGAATGATTATTTTAATGTAATCATTCCTAGCTTCTGTTTTATAAATTCAAATCTATCGGAAGGTAAGGGTTTTGTAAAAATGTCAGCAAGTTGTTCTTGTGTTCCGATGAATTGTAAAACAATATCTCCTTTTTGTGTGTGATCCCTAAGAAAGTGATGCCTAACATCTATGTGTTTAGCACGAGAGTGATGTGCTGGGTTTTTACTAAGAGCTATGGCACTTGTATTATCACAAAGAATTTGAGTTTTGGAGAAACTCAAACCATAGTCAGTGAGTGTGTGCTGCATCCACAATACTTGAGCACAGCAACTTCCAGCTGCTACATATTCAGCTTCAGCAGTGGAGAGTGCTACCGAGTGTTGTTTCTTGCAGGACCAGGAAACCAAAGAATCTCCTAAGAAATGACATGTTCCAGATGTACTTTTTCTATCCATTCTACAACCACCAAAGTCAGCATCTGAAAAACTTTTTAAAACAAAATCATTTCCAGAAGAGTAGAAAAGACCTAAATCCATAGTGTCTTTTAAATACCGAAAGATTCTCTTTACGGCTTTTAAGTGAGACTCTTTTGGATTAGATTGATATCTTGCACATAAGCATACAGAAAACATCAAGTCGGGTCGACTAGCTGTCAAGTATAGCAAACTCCCTATCATACCTCTAAAAATTGTTTGATCTACTGGTTTCCCAGTTTCATCAAGATCAAGAGTATTTGAGGTACTAATTGGGGTGCTAATACTTTTAGTTTTGTCAAATCCATACTTTTTGAGTAAGTCTTTAATATACTTATGTTGAGATATATAAGTTCCTTCTGGTTTTTGAGAAATTTGAAAACCTAGAAAGAATGTTAACTCACCCATCATACTCATTTCAAACTCAGATTTCATTAAAATAGCAAAAGACTCGGTTAAGGATTTCTGAGTTGATCCAAATATGATGTCATCAACATAGATTTGGACAACCAAAACATTTTTGTTTTCCATTTTGATAAAAAGAGTTGGATCTGCTGTACCTTTTGTATAATTGTTTTGTAAAAGAAATCCTGTAAGTCTATCATACCATGCTCTAGGGGCTTGTTTAAGACCATATAGAGCCTTGGTAAGTTTAAAAACATGATCAGGATGTTTTGGGTCTTGAAAACCAGGAGGTTGTTCGACAAAAACTTCTTCTTGAACAAAACCATTTAAAAAAGCACATTTGACATCCATTTGAAATAGTTTGAAATTGAAGTATGCTGCGAAGGCTAATAGAATACGGATAGATTCTAGTCTAGCTACAGGAGCATATGTTTCTTCATAGTCTATTCCCTCTTGTTGATTATAGCCTTTAGCAACAAGTCTTGCTTTATTTCTTACAATGATTCCATTTTCATCACACTTGTTTCTGAAAACCCATTTTACACCAATTACAGTTGTTTCTTTAGGTCTCTCAACTAAAGTCCAGACTTGATTCCTTTCAAATTCATTTAGTTCATCCTGCATTGCTTTGATCCAATCATCATCACCTAAGGCCTCACTTGGACTTTTAGGTTCAAATTGGGAAAGAAAAGCAAGATGTTCTATTTCATTTCTTAAGGAATTTCTGGTCCTTACAGGTTGATTTATATCACCAATGATGTTATCACTGGGATGATTCCTAAGAAACAATTGATTTGGGTTTTGTAAAACCTGTTCATCAACATATGGTAGAAAATCTTCTGTGGTAAATGTTTCAGAAATACTTTCTTTAACATTTTCCTTATCAGAATGTTCTTCTAATATAGGTTGATAAGTATTTTTGGAAAACACATCCGAGGATGTAGGATTGGGTTGGTTGAAAACAAAAGGGTTAGTTTCATCAAATTTTACATGTACTGTTTCTTCAACAGTACAAGTGTTTTTATTGAAAACTCTATAAGCCTTAGAGGTTGTGGAATAGCCTAGAAAGATTCCTTCATCAGATTTTGGTGCAAATTTGTGTAGATTGTCTTTTGTGTTCAGAATGAATACTTTGCATCCAAAAACTTTGAAGTAAGAAACTTTAGGTTTTCGGCCAGTCCATAACTCATAAGGAGTTTTATTAAGAAAAGGTCTAGTTAAAACACGATTTATAGTATAACAGGCAGTACTAACAGCTTCAGCCCAAAAGTGCTTAGCAATTGAGTATTCACTCAACATGGTTCGAGTCATTTCCTGAAGAATACGATTTCTTCTTTCAACAACCCCATTTTGCTGAGGAGTTCTTGGTGCTGAGAAATTGTGAGTAATACCTTTCTTACTACAAAAAGTTTCAAAATCTGAATTTTGAAATTCACCACCATGATCACTATGAATAGTTATCAATGGTAGGTTTTTCTCATTTTTAACTTGGGCTCTAAAAGTTTTGAAATATAAAAAGGCTTCAGATTTCTTTGTGAGAAAATAGACCCATGTAAATCTAGTAAAGTCATCAACTAAAACAAATACATAGTATTTGCCTCCAATGCTTCCAGATTGTGAAGGACCAAACAAATCCATATGCACAAGCTGTAAAGCATTAGAAGTTGAAACTTCATTAATTGATTTAAAGCTAGTTTTATGTTGCTTGCCATATTGACAAGGATCACAGACTTTTGAAGAATCATATCTAAGATCCGGTAGTCCTTTTACAAGTCCTTTCTTTGAGAGTTTTCTTAGGTTTCTCAAATTACAGTGTCCTAGTCTCCTATGCCATAGCCATGATTGGTCTTCTATTACACTTAAGCAAGGTAAGTTTTGGTTCCTAAGGTCTTCTAAGTTAATAGTGTAAACATTCTCTTGCCTATGGGCAGATAGAATGAATTCATCCTTGGAATTGTGAACTAGACACTTATCATTTCTAAAATTCACAAGGTAACCTTCATCACATAATTGACTTATGCTGATGAGATTGTGCCTAAGACCTTTTACAAATAAAACATTTGAAATAAGAACTTTTCCAAGAAAAACAATATTACCTATACCAACAATCTTTCCTTGAGCATTATCTCCGAAGGTAACCTTTCCACCTTTTGTTTTGATAACCTTTTCAAAGAAATCTTTGTTTCCAGTCATATGTCGAGAACAACCACTATCCATGTACCAAATGTTCTTATTGGTACACTTCTGATTCTCCTGAAAAAGAAACAATTAGATTTTTGGAATCCAAACTTGTTTGGATCCAGAAGGATTAGATAAAAGAATTTTAGGAATCCACATTTGTTTTGCAAAGTGAGCTTTATGAAATCCTAAGGATTGAGTTTTGTTAAGAGAACAATCTCTTCTCCAATGTCCACCACATTGACACTTGGAACAGAAAATGGTTTTTTGAGGAACAAAATAGTTATTACTAAAAACAGGTTTGGAATAAGTATAACCAAGACCAGAACGATTTCTCAATGGTCTAATTTGAGAATACATCCTATCAAAGTTTTCTTTTCCATGAGTAAAGTTCGACAAACACTTTTTCAAGGATAAAATCTCTGACTTTAGTTTTAAAACCAAATTCTTGTTTTCTAAAACATTTGAATTTGAACTAGAGTTAGACTCTAAAATGTTTTTCTTTGAAATAGCAGTTTCAAGATCCTTAGAAAGTTTATCCTTTTCAGATTTGACTTTCTCAAGGGTTTTCAAAATACTTTCAAAATCAGAAGTTTTCCCATCAAGATCTTTAGAAAGATCTGAAACTTCTTTTGTCAAGATAGAAATTCTAGAATTCGCTTTTTCAAATCTCTTTTTGAGTTTAGAATTTTCATTCTCAAGTAACTTAGCAAATCTAGAGACTTCTTCAAAAGAAGGTAAAGTATCATCTTCTGATGATGAGGGTTCATCATTTGAAGATTCATAATATCTATTATCAACACAATTTGCATTTAAAGAGACATTTGTAACAGCTTCAGCACTATGTACCTTAGCCATGAGACAATGATCTTCAATTGGTAGTCTGGCTAGAAGTCCAATATTCCTTTGTCCTGAGGTCTCATATTCTGAAGAATCATCTGAGGAATCACCTCCACTTGCACTCCACGTATCATTTGCTTTCAAGACCTTCTTTGTCTTATAAAACCTTTTCTTGTTTCTTTCAGAATGTTTCTCCTTTCTATCTTTCCTCTTTAGTAATGGACAATCAGGTCTTATATGTCCTGCTTTCTTGCATTCATAACAAGTTACCTCTGAATCTTTCCTGTCTTTCCTGTCTTTCTTTTTGAATCTATATTGAAAATCTTTCTTTCCCACAATCTTGTTCATCCTTCGAGCAAGATTAGCTAACTCATTGTCTGAAAGATTACAATCACTTGAATCAGAAACAACAACTTTCTTGGATTTAGACCTTGTAACCCTTTCAGGTGTTTTAGCTTTAGAAGCAAAAGCTACACTTCCATTCCCATTCTTCTTCTTATTGAAATCAGCATCTCTTTTCATTCTTGTCTCGTGTTGTAGAAGAGTTCCAAAGAGTTCATCAAGAGTAATCTGGGAAACTTTTCTATTTTCATCAATAGCTGTTCTTTTCGACTCCCATTCATTTGGCATAATATCTATAATCTTATCAACAAGGGCTTCATCATCAAGACCTTTTTCTCCCATGGATTGTAAACTGTTGACAATTGTCATAAACCTTTGTTGCACTTTGCAAACTGGCTCTCCATAAGGAAAAACAAAACCATGATACTCTGCTCGAAGCATTGCTCTCCTTGTTTCAATAACCTTGGATGTACCAAAATGAGTGACCTCTAATTTCTTCCAAATACAGTTGGCTGCTTCACATGAAGATATCTGACTATATATATTCCTGGTCATAGAGCATAATAAAGTATTGCGTACCTTGTAATTCAGTTGATATTCTTGCTTCTCTTGATTGGTGAAAGTACTAACTTCCTTGTCAGGAATTTTGTAACCCCCAGTAAGCATAATAAAATTGTCTACACCAGTATTGATGACGAAAGTCTTCATACGATCTCTCCAATATTCGTAATCATTCCCATCAAAGATTGGTGGTCTAGAAGGATTCAGATTATCTATTGATCCGATATTCATTCCTGCCATCTATAACAAAAACAACTTTTCCACTCCACACGTTAGTGTAGTAAGTATTTAAGATAAGAAATAGAGCTAGTAATACAAATCAGTGGAAAACCTCCTCTGATACCAATTGTTGGATCGAATAGTTGATATAAAAGTCTATTAGATGAAACAATACAAGAGGGGGGGTGAATTGTAGGTTTAAAAACCTTTGAGTTTTAGAAACAAAGAGATTAGTTTAAAAGATCTTAAACTAATACAAATACAAACACCCACAATTGTATTGAATGTAAAAGGTATGATGTATTGTAATACTATTGTAAAGTAAAACAATTGTATTCAAGGGGAACACAAAAATCAGAGTAATAAAAAAATGAATGGTTCTACCTTTAAAAGCGTATAGAACCAATTGATACAATATGTAAAAGAATGATTGTAATTGAAACAATTACAATTGAATATGTAAAAGAAGAAAGGAAACAATACAATTCCTTTCTAATACAAACAGCGGAAATGTAAAAGTAATACAATTCTTTTAACCCAAAGAGAAGGGTTATCCTTTCACCTAGGATAAAAGGTCTGTCTCACCAACACCTTGGTGAGCCCTCGATACGATTATCGGCACGTCTGTCTGCCTATCCCTGGCAGCCCTCGATACGATGATCGGCTCGTCTGTCTGCCTATCCCCGGCAGCCCTCGATTTTGTAGGTAATCGGCACCTCTGTCTTTCAATCACTTGAAAGCCCTCGATACGATGATCGGACGCACAAAGCTTGATGAGAGAAGTCAGAGTCTCTCTCTCTAGAATCTTCGTAGTTCACAATCTCTTTATTCAATCTCTTTGCTCATCGTTGTCTTCTCAGCTTCAAATGACCTCCTATTTATAGGCCTCGGGTTCCAACGGTCATATTGCCTCCAACGGTCATCTTGAAACAGAAAGCACGACATCGTTTTGATTAGTATATAACTAACTCAACGACATCGTTTTGTTAGGACAAGAGATATATAGAAAAGTAAAACATGAGTATGATTCATATGCAGAGAGAGTATTTTTGACAAAGTACCAAAACAAATAATGATTATCTGAATAGTAGTTAGTACGATACGATCGACAGAGTCAGTACGATACGTTTGACAGAGTCAGTACGATACGTTTGACAGAGTCAGTACGATACGTTTTGGTCGATACGATCAACATCGTACGATACGATAAACATAATAAAAGACAATTTGTTATTTTACAAACATATGATATAATACATTCGAGATTTCCAAAACAAGACAGAATATATTTGTGATTTCCAAAACACGATGTAAAAGCCAAAAGGGGACTTTTGACTTAACAGTTTCTTGAAGGAATAAATCTATCACATGAATTTTCATCTTAAATATTTCATAACGATAATTATAATTATAATTTTCCCACAAACCATTATTTGTATTCATTGACTCCAATTCCTTTTGAGCATTAAGGTGGTTCTTCAAATTACCCTACTCATTAAGAAATGTAAAAGTTACTTTTTCATAGGTGTTGTTGTTAATATGCATTATATAAATATATTGATGTATAAATTAATACTCCCAATAAGGAAAATTAAAAATATACTCTTTTTCTTTCATTTTTTTTGCTTTATCTTCCTCAGATACTTTACATGGTACCCTTTCCCTCTTCATTAAACTGACGATATTTTCTAAGTTATGTAGTGAAATTAATCAATTGTCCCATGATTTTGAGATCATATAACACCTTTGGGGACATTGTTTTTCAATTTCATCATTGATTCATGTCTTGTTAAACCTGGATTTATGAGAATCATCAAGATTTAATGATGACACATAATAAACCATTATATTATATGATGTAGTATTGGTTGATCAAAATAAAATTTCAAAATGAGATAAGTCAACAATGTATGAGTGTTACAACCAGATAAAATTCCTAATCTAGGAAATTCATTGATTTTCCACATTAAAGAAACCTACATTTTTAACAGTTGTCTCATTGAAGCATCATATGTTTCCTTGGCATCATCTCATAATTATATAAATTCATTGATTAGAGGTTGAAGGTATACATAAATTTCACTTACATGAATTTAATTTCCTGGAATAATAATAAAAATTAAAAAATTATTTCTTCATCAAACACATACAAGGATTTAGACAGTTGGGTATCAACAAAATAAAAAATATGCTCTAATTATTATTAATGTACCAAAATGATTAAAACCATCTGAATCCAATCTCAACTATTAATAAATAGTATTCAAAAAAATATAGATATATAGAATCAAACATCATCTATGATGTTTAATCTTTTTGATGTATCATCATAACATAACTACTATCATGATCATACCACTTCCTATCGAATGTGGTCTTATATGATGTGAATAACTGTTTCATGAATAGATTCAATGGAATGTATTGAAATAAAATTTCTAGATTTTTCTTATTTTTTTTCTTCATAGAGATGCATTGATTTAAAAACTCATTATTGTTCATTGACTTTCATCTACTTGTATGAAATAATCTACATTCATTTTTATCATAACCATATCCCTGGAAATGGATGAAATCATTAGTGCATGCATGCATCTTGGTAATTTTGATGATATCTTTCATAATCTCATTGAGTGTTTCAGGGATCATAGCTTCAATAAATTAATCATGATGTAACTCTACAATCATTGAAATATATATTTCATACTTCTAAAATTACACATGATATGATAAAAATCATTACAATAAATAATGTCGAATACATTAAACACCCTTCATAATGTTCTTGTTATCCTTATATAACTAATTCGTAAAAAATTATTTTTTTACTAATGTTATGAGAAACATTATCGTACTCAAGATCATGTAAAGAATCTTTTGATCTATTAAAATCATTGATATTGTACTTTTGATAAGAAAATACTTCATTTAAATAAATTTAAATATATTATCCTCTTTTAAGTATCATTGGTTTTCATATACGATTTTACATTGTTATTGAATGTACTTAAAATTTAAATCATCTTGAAAAATAAAAAATACATATTGAACATGAATCTATTTCAATATAAAATTCTCATATACTTTTTTTCAATTTAACAATCTAATCAATTTATAATCATGAAAAATATATTTTATTCTTCAATCAACTGATCGGTTTTCAATTGTCTGATCAAAAAATTCAACCACTGCCTGTCATACAATAGTGTTTTCACGGGAAATCTATACAATGTTTATCCATAGGTCTCAGATTATATTTTACTTGTACAATCAAATACAAGTAAATTTTTTATGAAACCAGAATAGTCATTATTAATGAAAGTTCTATACGTGTTATAATTTGACTCAGTAGAATAGTATTTGATGTTAGATACATTCTTGAAATAATTTATAATTAATGATTGATGTGTAGAAAAAAACCACTACATTGAATATGATAATGATGAAACAATTTTTGTAATATTATATATAGATTATATTTTTTTTTCAGAAAATGATAATGGTTTATTCTACCTTAGTGTTGTTAATAGGGTGGTTTCAATCCATTGAAAAATTAGCTACATTGATCAATGTCTGAAAAATATCCAATAGAGTATCTATGACTAATAGAACCAATTTAAAAATATTAAATCAAAGTATAAATTATTTGGATATCACAAACTATTGTAAGTATAAAATTGATAATCATAGAAGTTGTAGGTTGTTATAAGATTGCATACATCATTATACCATATACGTTCATTTTATATGTGCACCTATTTTTTTAGAAAAAAAATCCATCACATCCCATGTTATAAAATAGAGCCTTCCCATCAATTATTAAACATGAATATAGTTAACGATTCAATACATATGCTCATCCAGACTAGTATGTACACTTTCAGAAACATCCCATTCTCATTCATTGTGAACAATAATTAATGTGAAGACCCCCAATGCAAAAATGATACTCAATAACACTTCAACTTTCAAAATATACCATGGGTCATAATCTATAGATAAATTTTATGAATATTAATTTAATATTCCATCCATAAATTCTAATACACATTGAGAAACTAATTTATAAAATTCATAGTGAAATCTCAAATAGTTTATAATCATAAGGCAACAACATTCAATGTAACCAAAAAATGGCTTATAAAAATCCATGGACACCCTTTGAATTTATCTGAATCAATTTAAAAATTTTAAGTGAAAAACATTTTAAGGATTTAAATAAATTAAAAAAACACATTTGTGTATTTTATCAAATCATATGTTTTAATGTTAGATGATTATTAAATATTCAATTCATATTTTCACATAAATATCATATGAATTCAATGGAAAAAAGTGAATCATGGGTTTCTTTTAAAATAGATTTATATTAAAATATAATAATTTCATTTGGAATTTAAAACATATCTTAAAGAGTCAATGAAATAGTGTTTATTAATTTAATGAATAATCCAATAGATAAAACAAACCTATGATCTACCAATTCAAAAATGGATGACCCTAAATAACCAAAAAAGGCACGTGAAGCCTTATGTCTCTAATATGAACCCTTAAATAACAAATATTATGCTAAAATTGATCAAGTATTCATCTGGGTTATCCAGACCAATCATCAGTTTGATAGGGAGGTAGAAATATAGAGTAGGGTAAAATAAGAGGTCTATAGCGATATACATGGAAGAATAATAATGAATAAATCCAAAAATCTATTTACATGCACTTGGAAGTGGGATAATATAGAGAGGAGGTGATCCTGACGTGCATGGGTTAAATTAGAGTTGATCTAATATTCTATGGAGAAAACTATTCTAGGGAGATGGAGGTCGGAGGTTTGTGGGTGTCTACTTCCCCTCTAAGGAGGGGACCCGATGGGAAGAGGGTGTTTGTAGTAGGGGTTTTACATTTCAGCCGAGATGAGGGAGGTTGGTGGTGGGGTCATGGGGGATAGGGTAACCCCTATGCATGGGGGAGTGAGGTCTGTTAGGGGGGGTGTCACGGGGGTAATTCTCAGACTAGGGATGAGATAGGTGGAGTTCAGGAAGGGAGAAGATTGGAATTTGGGGTATGTAGAGGGAGAGTGGGAGGGGGGTATGTTTTTTAAAACAATTCAATGTTGTTTAATGGGAAATACTAACTAAAATAAAAATAATAAGTATTGAAACTGTTTGACTAATTGGCCATTATATTAATTTTTTTAATGTTGATTTATTTCATGGTGGTTACTAGAACTACAACTAATAATCTGATTCTAACTAGTACTTTTTTTTGCAGTGGTAAGACAAAGAAAAATCGATTTTCATGAATATTTTACTTTAACTATGATTTATTCACCATACACTAGGTTTTATTGTTTTAGTCAATGTGTTTAACCTAAATAAAAAATATTAATATTATCGGTGATGGATAATGTTATTATTATCCCCTTGATCAATTGAATATGATGGGATCTGAAATGAAAAATATCATTTCTTCTATTCTAATTTAGAATTATAATTTTATGAACCATTCTGATCATCCAAACAAGTAAAGGAGGTAGAAAAATATGAAGTGTATTTCATGAGGCAATTTACACAATTAATTAGTGATTATACTAATCAACTAGTTATTGAACTATTGATTAATACCATTAAAAAGATATTTTATTTTCTCTAGTGTTTAGATAATGAAAAATTACATTAGTCCATTATTCATTTAGAATAATATGTGGATAAATAGTGGATTGTTAGGAATAATATGATCTAAAAATATGTAATTGTAACCATTAATGGGGATGAGTTTATGATTTTATTTTCCAATAATGTCTTTCATCATATTCTTCTCTCAAAAATTGAGATGGAATTATTTTAGTTATATTTTTAGAGTAATGAATATATTTGTACCGTTGTAGTTAATCATACATGATATATAAGATATACTTTTTATATTATCATCTGACCTAAATGTATGGTTTATTGTTTCTTTTTTTTTAGGATTAATACCAAGTCATTATATATAATTATCCAAAATAGAATTCTGTATCTATGAATAAATATATTTTTTACATTCAAGGTGGATATGGATGTTGGAGAGACCCTAAAATCACATAGTTTTGATAAAAAATGAAACATTAAGATTCAAGGGAAACTATAAAAATCATATATATATGTGTATAAGATATAATTTATACTCAGTTTTTTTATTGATACATTTATGAAATTCTATTATGGGGACTACCAAATTTTTAATGTTTGGTAAGGATGTTAATTAAGAAATATATTACCAATGTGATAAGAATATGTTTTTAATGATGAAATATAGAGAGAAATATCAATTGAATGCACCACCCACAGTCTAGTGATTTATGTTTAAGAAGATTGGGAATAAAATGAATTGATCCCACAATCCATGTTCCAATGAAGATGATATTACAAAAAAGACTTGTAAGTCAAAATAAAATGGGGAATATTGTACAATTACAATAAATGATGTAATTTATAATATTTATGGAACACATTTTCTCCACTCCTTATTAAGAAATTAATGTCTGGATTTTGGGTTATAGATCCCTATTAAAATTTTAGTTTTCTTCCAGTAGTAGAACAGTAAGTTATATTATTAATTTATTGTCTCTATCTATAAGGATTTTAGAGTGATGATACAAAATTTTATATTCTATAATTTCAAGTATCGACCCTTAATTCCAATGGAAATGTTTTTTCGATATAATAGATTATGTATATAATAAATTTTGATTGATAATTTGGAAGCATTATTCCTCCATATAATATTAACATAAGATTTACATATATCATCATGGGTCTATGAGTTAATATTTTATCATAATTTCATAGTAATGGAATCCCCTTTTGAGGTTTTTTAAATTGGTAGTTATTTATATTTAGCAAATATTTTAATAAATTAATGGAAATACAACCCTTTATATTTTTTGGAAATATATTTTTATGGAGGAATGAATTCAAATTTTATAGACATAATATAAATTTTATTTTAATATTTTTGTGTTTAACCTGTATTTGATATTGATATAATTATGTGTCATAGTTTTAAAAAAAAGTAAACTATATCGTAGAAGGTTAATATGTAGAATATAATTTTATAACATACTTAAAAAGGTTGAATGTATTCGTGCGAAAATATTAGATTGTATCTAATTAGTATTCAATATTTACATTATTGTTCTGGTGAAGTCCTCGGGATTCTCTTGAAAAATTGTTGGGTTTCATAACTATATATCATCCTATGACAGATTCTCTATCTATGAGAACAATTCAAACCCTATATGATATAAAAAAGATGTTTTTTATGGATTTATTTAGTTTTTCGGATAAAAGCCATCATCTACTTGCATTTCCAGACATAATTAGTTTTTACTAGAGCATATAGATGGCTCTTTATGATGCCCATTATGAAAATAAGTGTTGACCTGCAACATCGTGCAAGTATATTCCATAAATAATATTCTTGGGATGTGAGATTACTATAAAATGAACGAATAGATTATATATATTTAGTAACTGAATAGGTTAGAAAAATGATGATATATAGAAATGTTATAATAACTCCCATCAATGAAGAGTATAATTTCAAGTTGTGGGATTGTTTTTAAATGAATTTAACCATGGAAGAAAGAGAGGAAAAATAATCCCTTATTATATCAGTCCCCTTGAAATTATTTATCATATTATAACCATATATGATTATATGGATAATTTACTAAACATCTATCATATTTATTAATTTTCACAATATGTCACAAATGGATGACCATAACTAATACATTAATTATGTTGAACTCTTATAATATACCACTGTATCATGATCTTTCTATTATGGAAAAACTGAAGGGGATTCTTGATCACACAGAGAAAGATAATTTAAACTAGAACAATATTCTATAATTTTTTTTTTGTGATGAAATTATCATGAAAAAGTTACAGGGGATCAAAAGTATATTTTGAGGATTAATTATCCTCAGTTTTTTTACTAATGTGATCAATTTATACGAATAAATTCATTTTAACGGGGTAGAAAGTAATACATCTCGACTTTGTGGATTTTTTTTATAATAATTTCAATATTTTCTAAATTTATCATTTTAAAAACCAATTATTTTATCGCCTGTTACAGAAAAAATGACATTATATTGTGTTACAGACCATAATAGTTTTGTCTTGCATTAAATGCTCCACCAAGTTAAAAAGAAACATGGCATACAAGAAAAGTATTATTATATAACTTTATTTTATTACATAGCCATTTGATTGGATTATATGAATATTTTTTTCTAAATTATGAACGAATATGTTTTACACATGTACATAAAATGGTTTCATTATTTTCTATTTAATTACAAATGAAAATGAAAAAAAATTCAACAGAAATAATAAATATTAAACAAAATAAAAAAAATTAATTTTACATTTTTAAATTTAAAAATAATATTTTTAGATTGGTTTTATTAAAAATTTTCTAATATATATACAATGAAATTTTTTAACAATAATAATATTTGTTTTCTATATAATATATATGTATTTTACCAATAATCCTCTTAAAACAAAATTTTTCAAAAAAACAGTTCTTTCATATTTTTTGAACATATATAAACATTAATTATTTCTAATTTTATAAAAATTATTCAAAAATTTTGATATTTATATTTCAAATAGAATTTTTTTAAATTATCACGAACTATGTTTTTTATTTTTTTTGAAAATATTAGATTTTTATATAATTAGTGAAAAATACTGGTTCTTATAGAGAATTTTCATTTCTATTTAATAATTAAAAAAATAAAAAATAATTTAATATTGTTAAAAAGTAAAATTAATTTAGTTATATATTTTTTCATCAATTTTTTGAATCACTCTCATATTTAATATTTATGCACAATCTTTTTAACTTTTCAATCGTTTCTCTTTGGAAGACTGATTTTTCATCGGATCAGCTTGACTAATTTTAATTTAATCATAGAAACATATATGAATGGAATTTAAAAATGTTTTTTATAATTTTATGTAACCTCCAGATTGCATAAATTGTCTTTTTTTAGTGTCGAATGTGTTCGGGAGAGGTGTCGAGAGTTTTTGGTGGAAACTAGAGGTGCAAAAAAACTGCTACAGGATTTACACGTTGAGTAAGTTGATTACACAGTGTGAAAATATGTTTCAAGGATTTTCCAAAAATGGTTCATGACATGTAGTTGTTTGGGGTTAAATAAATAATAAAATAAATAGATGGTGTGTAGTGGAAAAAAACCATGGGGATTACACAACGTGACAGTGGATTGGATGCAATGTAATACCATAATCAAGAGATGTTTTAAAATTATTTTTTGGTCAAACACTCATTAATTCAGACATGGTTTTCTTCTCCACACATATTGGATACAACCAATTCATCCTTAGTTTTTCCTCAATTTATTCTCTGTTCCCCTTTGATCTATTTAACTGAATGGTTATTCTTTGGAGATCTATGGTTGATTCGTAGTGAGTTCTACTCCATTTTTTTGTTTTCTTCCAAAATTATCCTTGGGATCTACTGAAATTTTTTATTTTTTTTTTGATTTTTATTTGTTTGGGTTGTGTTTTTACCACCCTTTGTTTCATTTTATGTTTATCCACAAGTTTCTTATGAAATGGTGGTTTCTAGGATGTATCCTCTTCACCCTAAAATGCATAGAGAGTTGATAATATTCCTTAAGGTTGGAGTTCCATCATTTATCATTATTTTGCATCATGCGGGATGGGTTTACTTGTTTACCTATGAATTATGTTGGTTCTAGATTAATTAATGTTATATGAAATTTCCTATCGAAATTGAAATGGGCAATGGGGTTTGATTGAAATGTTTTTATGGATTGGATTTTGTTGGTGAATTTGTAGATTGTTTGGTCATTCTGCATTGTTGAAAATTGTGAATGTTGGGGCATTATTTTTTCCATATATTTTTACTTTTTTTATTATTTTCTAGTTATTTTTGTGGTATCAAACTAATTGGATATTTGTTAATTACATATACGTGGGTAATGAAATTGTTTCCCTTTGATCTTGGTTTGTGTTATAATTCCCCTTAAATAATGTGGAATGTGATATAAATCTGCTTTGTAAATCATTAAAATGATCTTCATGTGTTGTGATATTTTGATTTTCATGTAGGATAATGATGTGTGGTTGTGGAATGTGAGAGATGATGGTTTTTATGGTCATTCGTTTACTGTGGTGATGATGTAGTTTGTATAGTTTTACTATTATGGATGTGATTTGGTGGTTTTTTGGATGTGCATTTAGGGCACTAGGGAGGTGGTTAGTTTGGCTATTATTTTAGGGTGGCGAGGAGTTGGTTTTTTTGGTTTAGCTTTTGGTGTGGTGAGGTGACAGTTTTTTGATCTATTTGTTGAATGTGGTGGTTTCTTTTTTTTAGAATCCTAAGTAGTGGTGGGAAAAATTAATGAATAATTTTTTAATTGGTTTAATGTGGCATGGGTTCATTAGTTAATTGTGATGAGATTTTATAAAAAATAACTAAATGATGGTGTCTCTGAATAAATGAGGTTGAGTATAAAAAATCAATTGATTTGGAGATAAATTTTTAATAAATGAAAATATTATTCAGTTTATGATGGATTAAAAATTCTAAAAAGGCTTTTATAGATACTAATAATTTCATTTAGAGGTGTTAGAAATGAAAATAGTTTGGTGAGTTGATAGTTTTTCAGGGCCCCATAGTTTGGGATTGAGTGTTCGATACTATATATATGTACTTGTATTTTCCTTGTTATTTCTACATGCACCCCACCAGTGATGAGAAATATGTGTGGAGCACCTTCATTGTCAAACAAAGATGTTTTTCTAAATATTTAGTGAGGAGTACAGTTGAATGTGTGCCCGCTATTTTCTACTCTCACTTCCAGAAGAGTTAAGTATGTCACATGTTGTGATTGTGGGAGGTAATATATTTATTTACATGGTTTTTGTGATGTACTAGGATTCTTTAAGTGAAATGTGATTTTTAGGTGTTTTGGGAGAGGTGTTATGGGTCCAATGAATCTTTGGGATAATGTGTTATGGCCTAGGAGATTTCTGATGATACATGATCATGATTGTTGGGTGGTGGCCATGGTGTTTTTAAGAAATATTTGTGTAGCCATGATTTTCGGACTTTAAGGCCAGCTATCTGCTGATGGGATGTGTTGTGAGGACCATGTGTGTGAGAGTGTGATGTGTTTTAAGGAAGCATTATGTGTAGGGTGGGATGTGACTTGGTATATGGAAGAGGTGGTAGCGCCATGATGCACGACGTTGGGAATGTGCGGCATACCAATGGGAATGTGGTGCAGGGTAACCCATCACCAGTGTTTCGTACCATATATTATATTACTTGTCTTTCGATATTTGGCGAGCATGTCATGGGGAGGTTTTGGTGGTCAATATACATATTTAGGTGATCGTTGGATCTATTGTTTATCACAAGTGTAGTAGTATACTTCATTCAGATGTGGATGAGAGGATTTTATTTTCCTATAGAGTATATTTATATACTCACCCAATGTATATAAAACAGTTATCAAGATTCCTATTGTATTTTGGGGATGATTGTAGAACTTACTATCTCAGACCCCTAACAGGTGCTAAGCCAATTATATCACTTTATATTAGGGAATTAATCTTCAAGACATTATTTTATTTGTATCAGTTCTAATTTTATATGAATATGGGATGGTGTTTGGTTTTAATTTTATATTTTTTTTCTTGATTTTGTTTGTCGTTGATTTATTATATCTCATGACCTTGTTTCTTATAATAGTTAATTCATCCCAAATTGTGATATTTGTTCACCCCTGGTGCTAGATTCTATCTCGGGGACTACTGAAGGTGGGAGTCATGTGATATTATATCACTATTTCAATTTAATACCAATGAATGGTATAATTTGAGTTAGGGTATTTGGAAAAAGTAGTATCATGGTTGATGGTTTAGGGATATGATGGAGATTGGAGTTTGTAACTATGATAATTCTACGGGATGGTATGGGAAATGTTCTTTTAAACCATGGTGTATGACATTGGTCCGAGATATCGGATAAGATATGAGATTTCCTACCATGATACAGTTCACAGAATCTGAGATTATGGAATGATAAATTGTGATAAACATACTTGTAGTGTATAGACCTAGGAAATGTACATGCACTATAAGGACTTCTATTTTGTTTTTAATTAGGTTTTTTTGGATAGTCCAAATGGATAATAAAATACAATAAACGAGGAAAAAAATATATTTATAAATAAAACATACTACTATGTCTTATGAAATGCTTCTTTTCCATTCATATATGGCTCCTAGTTGTTATAAAAATGTGGATTAGACATTTTAGGTTCAATAAATGGATTCGACTTATCACCATATGGTTTATCCAATTGAGGAGAATGATTACTGGTAGAAGACATTGCTTTCTTTCTATCAGTACACATTTGGAATGTATGAGGGTTTTTTATAGATGTGGAAACATAGTGCAAGATGGAGGATCTTGAGAACACATTCATTTTTATCTATGCTGTGATCGGGTATTGGGTGCCTCTGGAAATCATTCAGATGCGAGGAGTTGTGCGTCACCGGTGGATGCTATATTTTATATAGAAAAATGAGGTAGATGTTTGGTGGGTTGACTTCCGAATAAGGTTTTGAGAAGATTATATTTGATCAAACAAGAATGTAGTGAAGAGAAATGAGATTCTTTCTCTCTATCAGGGGATTATGTTAGTGTGGGTACTATATAACAAATTCAGGTATCTTATTAATTTTTTTCCATATCATTTTCCTTATGAGGAGTCTCATTTGAGACATATTTAAGAGGAACTCCCTCCTTCATTACATAATTATGTTTCTCCTTTTATGTTTCCTATATATCTAGTGGTTTATAAGAATGTATATGTGATCGAGTATATACACTTGCATGGATGTATTTCATGAGAGGGGACCATGTTGGATTCCATGAGGGGAATAGTTTTCTATAGTTGGCCTCAAGTGAAAGGATCATTGAGGGATTCCTTCAGTAGTTAGTCAACCTTAATAGATTTCAAACTAGATTTCTTTGGTTAGTGGGTTTCCTTCCATTCCAAGGAGCATTTTGTTAGATTCTTTTTGGGTTTTGTGGTTCAAATACCTTTACAAAATTAGTGCCTAGTGGTTCCCGAAAGTCTTTTTTGTGGAGGTGGATAGGTTAAAAACCATATGAGTAGAAGATTCCATTGAGAGTATTTCATTGGTAGGGGAAGATGATTTTTGATATGCTGAGGGGACTTGGATCATGTATAGGTCTGCCTCAGGATGTTCCTCATGTTCTGGGACCCTACCCCAAGTGTGTTTGTGGAAGTGGTAGTCAATGAAGAGGAATTGGAGATGGGTGTGGTCTGTTAGATGCAGTCGAGGTAGTACATACAGAGGGGATAGAGATAGTCAGTGGTACGATCAGTTTGTTTAGCACTACTGTTTGTGACATGATTTATATAGGATATTATCACTCCATTTTTTCACCTGCTCTACCGCATGATATAGGACTAGATTTAGAGAGGACTCTTGTTCCCATAGTGTATACTATGCTACTCGATGTCCAGAATGACTTGTTTGATGTGTTATGGGGGTGTAGAATAATGTTGGGACCATATTAATAGTATTGATACCTTTTATTTATACAGATTTGGCCATAAGATATCATCCTCTGAAATTAATTGTTGGGTTCTTTATGTTCTATTATTAACTTATTTTTGAAGAGAGTCAAGTATTCATATTTGGATGGCCATCATGTGGTTTTCATTATTGAGTGGAGTCATCATGGGGGAAGTTGGTTTATGGATCCCCTTATTTCAATGGAGGATTATTTGTCAGTTGAATTAGTGGATTCTAGTATGGAAGAGGGTCCCATGGGAATTAGGTATTTCCTAGATGTTTTTGCTCTGGAGGTTTTGATTATAATCTCTTACCATGATGTTGGGTTCATGATAAACATGCAGCCTGGTAATTCTCCAAATTTGATGGATCCTTATCGGATGGATCCTTCTGATTTGTGGAAGTTAAGGATCCAGATTTATGATTTGATGTAGATTGGTTTTATATAAACTACTATGTCATTGTGGGGTGATCCATTTTTCTTCATCAAGAAGGAAGATAGTGGTCTGATGCTATGCATAGACTACCATAGGTTGAACAATTTTATGGTCAAAATGTTTACCCACTTCCAAGAATATATTATCAATTTGACCTGCAGAAATTGGTGAGTTGTTTTTCTAAGATAAATATGTGGTCTGGATATCAACAGTTGAGGGTGATGGAAGGAAATATCACGAAGACTAGTTTCAGATGTAGGTATGGACACATTGAGTTTATAGTCACTATATTCAGTCTTCAAAACACTCTAGTCTCGTTCTTGGGGATTATGAGCTCTATATTCCTTGAGTCCTTGTATCGGTTCATCATTATATTCATCTATGACATATTCATCTATATGAAGACATTGGATGAGCATTCCAGGAATCTCATAATCATACTTCATGTTCTTAAATTCTACCATCTCAATGAAATTTTTTCCAAGCATATGTTCCAGAAAGAAATAGTGAATTTTACTGATGCACGTGGCATCTTTTCAGCTTTGGGAAGATGAACCACAAAAGGTTTATGTAGATGTTTCTTATGTATCACCATAGAACGTGGCATAGATGTGTAGTTTCCTAGGAATTGTAGGCTATTAACTTTTTTCATTGGAAATTTCTCTGGATTTTTATCCCCATTGTCATATTAGAAAATGATATACCATGATTTATTGTGGAGTGATATTTTCTAGTTCGTGTTATGTCACGAACCAACCAGCGTCAAACCTAAACTGGTCACCCGAGCCAGCCCTTGACATGGACCGAGAGGCGTTCCCGATCCTCCCGGGCTAGAGACAAGCACCAGGGCATCAAAGAGAGAAAGTGGGAACGATTTCACCCAATCAAAATAAATAAATATGTGGAACGAAAATAGAACAACACAAAGTAAATAAACAACCCAAAAAGAAATAATGACCAACAACAACAACTAACCTAACCACAACCAAAACTCGTCACGACTACGAGAGTCGCTCCCCTGTCCACAATCAAATCTCATCCACAATGAGAGAGCTCAATTCAACCTGAATTAGAAACTAAAAAACAGAAAAACACTATAAGTGTGAGTATTAAAACTCAGTAGGTAGGACCAACTAATTCTATTCCCAATGCACATACCATTAAATAAAGAATTTATCAATCCCAGGTTTGAACTAAATTATATAAAATATTGTTTTCTGCACAAACTTTTTTTTCTAAAACATGTAAATGTACATTGCTTCTTTTTAATTTAAGAACATGTTTAGTGTTTGGAGGAAACAGATGCATTTCATTTTAAAACACTTTTGTGAAAAAATTATAAATCCATTTTTTATTGTTGGTCAATTGGAAAAGCACACACAACACACAACACAGAATAAGGGAAATGGAAAAAGTGGCACACAGGGCCAGCAACCGAACTATACCTCTCAATCATTTTCCACATACAAAAAAAACACTAAAAGAAACATGGGTCGAACCTAGGAGATCGTGAACAATCCATATCATACAATACATGTGGATCGTCCTGAAAGCATGCACTATCTCGATGATTTCATAACACCCTAATTCTCGGTATATCCCTACATGGCCTTACTGAGGGTCCCAATCCTCATAGCAGCAATAACTCAGTACTCCCCGACTATGGGGCCACTAGCCAGTGCGTAATCTAAACAAGTGCAGCAATCATTCTCAGAAGATTCACTCAATATTCCAGGTTCCCATGTCAGCACAAGTAATAAAAAGTGGTGCATCCACAATGTAAATCAATCAGTCATGATGCCCAAACATCACATACAGCTAACAAAATCAACACACACCATATATCACCCCTGATTGGGTTTTCTAATTAATTTATTTTATTAAAGTTCCAAATGGACCTTCACCAATTTTAAAGCAAAACCTCATTTCGCGAGAAAACCCAAAACCCTTTTTCAGAAGAAATCATTTATCATTAAAACTAGAACTATTTTTGAAATTCTATGAAATATGATTACATGACAAACAGGGATTATTTCAATACAGGGTGTTCGCTCGTCAAGAAAATGTTTAAACTATTTGGTATAAAATAAACAGCTCTTTTCACACCAAATAATCATTTAAAAATTAATTATCTTATACAATTTCTCATTCATTAAGATTAATAAAACATCAAAAAATTAATAAATTCTAAATTTAATGGTGAGTGCAGTGGGGGACCTACCTCGACACGCAGTGGAAACACGATGACACAACAATCCTCGCAAAGGTGCGCAACCACGCAAGCCGATGACCGCAATATCAGGGTTTTCATCACCGGCACACTGCATCCACTACATAAGAATTAAAAACACATAACTAGTGAATTAAAACAATTCAAATGAATAAACATAGCAATGAACATTTCGATATGATTTCAAAACACAGTGCGCACGAACTGTACTATTTAATAAACAACTTTAATTTTTTTTAAAAATTCCAAAGAAACCCACAACCATACCCACCCAAATCCCCTTCAAAACCTTTGTTATGATCTATCGCACATCCTAAACATACCATAATAAAGAATGCACAACTTTAATTTCCAAAAAAAACTAAATGAAATTTTATTGAAAATATATCAAACACAAACTAAATTCTTTTAAAAAGAAAGACAATTTTTCTCTAAGATAATCAATCACAAAACACGTCAAATTAATTAACTAAATGAAACAATTATCAAAAAAAGGGAGAACCAACAATTTCAACATTATATCATCAATTTAACGACAACAATGAATACCTAGAAACCCGAGAATTGCGAACCTCAAGTAAACAAATTAGACTTAATTTAAAGAGGCGTAAGTTATGAGATTCAACCTAACGAACGAAGAAACATTCGGAATTCCAAAGAGAAACTCCAAACCCACATTTGTCTCACCCCAATGTTGTCAATATTGATCCGAAAGGGAATTCACCGCCAAAAGATATGGACATCGGTGAGTTCACGGTCGTCAGAGAGGCTACCCGCGCAGGAAAGGTAGGTGTCAGATGTCTTTTGTAAGACGAAGAGGAGGAACAATGTTGGTTAGTGGGTTCATGACGTGACAGGGGTTCTGGATAGTGATGGAGAGCAGGGTGGAGAATACATGGGGCTTCCGGAGCTGGGAGGTGGTGTTGAGAGGCATTGTACTGCACATGGAGAAGGCCAGGGGTGCGCCGGGGAACAGACAGGGCAGCGAACCAGGGGGTCGGCCCGCGGAGGAGGGAGCACGCTGAAACATGCATGGCAGTCCAGCAGGAGGTTGTGGTAGGTGTAGAGGCTGGAGGCGTACTAGAGGGTGTCGAATGTATTGTGTTAGGGTGTTGTATAAGACGAGGGAGGCGGGCCTTGGTGTGGGAGAGAGGCGGAGCAGTATGGTGTTTCCTGGGATGATGTGCAGAGGGAGGACAGAAGCAGCGCGCATGGGATGCTGCAAGGCTAAGGCGGCCTGAGGGAGAGATGGTGTGCTAGCCCAAGGTAGTAGGGGTGCTGTGTTGTGCAAAGGGGGTGCGGTCGGTTCTGCAGTGCGGGAGCAGGATAGGGGAAAGGAAGGGAGGTGGCAGCGCAAGAATAGGGTTAGGGGAGAGAAAAAACGAGACATGATATTGTTAGGAAGGAGAGAAGGGGAAAAATAATTAATGGAAATAGAAAAAAAAAAGAAAAAACAAAACAAAATAAGAAAAATAATAATAATATCCATAATAATAATTATAATAAGAATAATAACATTAATAATACTAAAGCCTTATAAATAATAATACTAATATGAACATTGATAATTATACCGATTGAAATATAAATAATAAGAATACCCAATTCACGATAATAATAATAATAATAAAATCATAAACATTAATAAAATTTTGAATAACACAATAACATAGAAAAGTCTCTCATTTTAATTTTCCACAGACATGTGGATCGTGACGATGTCGGGGCGAATCCGTGCAGGGTATCCAAAATGAACTTTTCCCAGGCGCTCAGCGACGTTATCTGAAAAAAACACACATTTAACATGACTCAAAATTTTTTCGTCCGGGACTCAAACCGAACCCCAAAAAAATTTTAAAAATTCATAGAAAACTATAAAATAAAATAAAAGATCGATCAGGGTGTGACAATTCTCCCCACCATAATGTTTTTCGCCCTCGGAAAGCCAAAACAAGATCGAGACCCAAAGATGAAACTCCTTAAGTGTCACTCACCCCCAAAAGTTTAACCACCTCTAGTTGATCGATCCAAGAAGACTATGAAAACCCATGAAACATAAATCATCCATAAAACAAGATCACCTTTATCATCACCAAGCAGAACCCAAACAACTTATTTCAACCAAGGAATTAACGAACTTAAATCACCTCCAAGACTTATCCCTATAATATCAGTACAACAAAACTATTGGGTGTACTCCAATATCAATGTTCACTAGAGAGGAAATACTCAAGATTATGTGGTTCCGCAAAAGACTACACACCATCAAACAGAAACCCAAAATGAAACTGGGATATTGACACGGGGAGCCCCGAACGGACTCCCCACCATAAGAATCAAGACAAAATGAATTCAACGAGACCTGCAATGGGTCTCCCCTATATAAGAGACAATGATATTAACTGAACTTGAGAACAATCCACACGAACCTAAAACCCCCACCATAAGGGGGGAGAAGGGAAAGGCCGACCTAGTAAATTCTCAAAACTATTGTCTTCTCCCCATCAACAATTTCCCACCCTTGGAAACACACATACCATGCCACACTAAGGATGAAGATTAACCCAAGGACCTTCTTCACCGCTGGGGTCCTCCTGAATATGTGGTAGCTTCACTACAAGGCCTATGGATGGAGCACCGATGATTGAAGCCTCTCCTGCCTCACAGTCAGGCTTTATAATTTCCCGAACATAACACACGAATTATAATTTTACCAAGTACAAGTCCTTTCAAAACAAAGGTTTTGAAGACGTTCAACCACAACCATTATTACCACTAAAAGAAAAGAAACACCACAAAACTCCACAAGAGACAACCACTACATCTAGGGAACACTACAAAGAGAAAACCCCAAACTGTTCCCCAAACATTGCCCTACTCTTGCTAATTGTTGTGATGACCTTCGACGAGCCACGTCTAGCTTCAGCGCACTTCTTGGAAACACCATGTCAGAATCAATGTTAGTGACCCATACGTCTACATCTGGGGAATGGTTTTGGAGCATTTGGGCACATCGACCTCTTGTGCCCCCTCTTACCGCACTGGTGACAAATCAATGCATTGCGCTGTTAGGAAGATGACTGAAGGCTTGAAGGTCTCTTGATTCCTCTACCAGCACCACTAACATTATGTTGCTTCTCATTCTTCATATCACCATCCTCAAAACAGCTTCCCAAAGTTGCAGGATTCGCCACCTAAAGTCCTCCTAGTAACACTGCTTCAACAAAAATGGCTTTCCCTACAACATCCTAGAGGGTGGTTAGGTTGAGATCTTCCACATTCAATCGCAACTTAGGTAGGAGTCCATACTCAAATTTTCAAGCCTTCCCAGGATCATTCGCAACAAACCACTGATAATACGTAACTAGGTCTATGATACGTCGAAATAATTCCAGTACAGTTTCAATGCCCTGCTGAAGAAAACACAACTCCATCCTCTTCCTCAGTTTCATCAACTCCGAGAAGTGTTCTTGGATAAAAGATGACTTGAAAAACTCCCATGTTAGATCTTCCCTAGGCTTATTCTGAGACATGGACATCCACCATTTCCAAGTTGGTCATTCAAACATAAAGGTAGCCAACTTCACCTTTAACGACTCAGGCATCCCAATGAATCTAAACTTCCTATCAATCTTCTCCAACCACTCCTCTACCTCAAGAGGCTCATAATTCCCATATAAGTGAGGAGGTTTCAACTTTTGGAACTCCATAAGATAGTATATGGGCTGATTAACTAGAGGATTCGCTAGGGGTGCAGCACCCAAAGCTGCACCTTGGGAATCCATCAAACTGTTGTGGGGGTGAACATTAAGGAACAAAGGAACAAAGAACATAGTCAAAACATGTTCATTTCCTTTTCAATTTCAACTTTTCACAATTTCCAAAATAAAACTTTTCAAATTGATTTTCAGAATGAAGAAAATCTCAAACGATTCACTAGTGGGAAACTAGTGATGATGGGTGACTCGGACATATGGTTGGCGGTCATACTCCTGTCACACCACCATCATAAGGATCACTCTAGGGTAATGTCTCTATCTCCACATGGCTTTCCAGGCCCTGCGAGTTCACAGAGGGCCCTTGCCCAGCTCCCATTTCATTTCTCAATACAAAACAAACCATATGAAAAACCAAAAGACACCAATAACCCAAACATCCCATGGTAACCCGAGGTTCGGAACGATCAAGGGTTCATGATGTCCTTCTCGTCTGTATGCCCCAAGTCCCAAAAATTATACTCCTTATACCATGATAACCCCAAATAGAAATGGGCGCTCTGAAAATCATGGTCCGCTCAGGAGCCGACCTCTTCTGATACCATTTTGTCACGAACCAACCCAGGTCGACCCAGAAACGATCATCCAAATTGGCCCGTGACGTAGCCCGAGAGAATTCCCGATCCTCTCGGGCTGTCGACAAGCACCAGGTCATCAAAGAGAGAAAAAGGGAATGATTTATCCTAAAGAAAATAAATAAAGTTCCGGAATGAAAATAGAACAAAACAAAGTAATAAAACAACACGAAAAGAATGAACGACCAACAAAAACAACTAACCCGACCATGACCAAAACTCCTCACGACTCCGAGAGTCGCTCCCCATTCCATAATCAAATCTTTCCCACAATGAGAGAGCTCAAGTCAACCTGAACAGAAACAAAAAATAGGAAAACCCTATAGGCGTGAGTATTAAAACTCATTAGGTATGCCCGACTAAATCTATTCCCAATGCACATACCATTAAATAAAGATTTATCAATTCCATGTTTGAACTAAATTATATAAAATATCGGTTTCCACACACACTTTATTTTTCTTAAACAAGTAACATTCCATTGCCGCTTTTTAATTTAAGAACAAGTTTAGTGTTTGGAAGAAACATATGCATTTCATTTTATAACACTTTGGTGAACAATTTAAAAATCCAAATTTTTATTGTTCGTCAATTGGAAAACCACACACAACACACAACACACACTAAGGTCAATGGAAAAGGTGGAACAGGGGGCCAACAACTGATCTAGACCTCTAAATCGTCTTCCACACACAAAAAAACACTAAAAGAAACATGGGTCAAACCAAAGAGATCGTGAACAATCCAAACATACCATACATGTGACACATCCTGAAAGCATGCTCTAACTCGATGACATCATAACTCCCTAACACTCGGTATAGACCTACATGGCCTAACCGAGGGGGCCAATCCTCATAGCAATAATAACTCAGTATTCCCCTGCTATGGGGTCACTAGCCAATGCGTAATCTAAACAAGTGCTACAATCATTTTCAGAAGATTCACTCACTATGCCAGGTTCCCATGTCAACACAAGAAATAAAAAGGGATGCATCCACAATGTAAATCAATAATTCATGATGCGCAAGAATCACATACAGCTCAAGCAATAAACACACACCAAAGATCTCCCCTTATTGGGTTTTCCAAAATAATTTATTTTATTAAAGTGCCAAACGGGCCTTATCCAATTTTAATTTAAAAAACTCATTTCTTGAGAAAACCAAAAACACTTTTTCAGAAGATATCATATATATTTAAAACTAAAAATACATTTTAAATTACATTAATTATGTTTAATGTCCAAACATGCATTCATTCAATATTGGTTGTCTGGTCATCATGAAAAATTTTCAAGTGTTCAGTATAAAATAAACAGCTCTTTTCACACAAAATAATCATTTAAAAATTAATTATCTTATAGTATTTCACAATCATTAAAATTAATAAAACATCAAGCAAATTAATAAATTATAAATTTAAAGGTGAGTGCAACGAGGGAACTACCTCGACACGCAGTGGAAACATGATGACGCGACAGTACTCGCAAAGGTGCACAGCCACGCAAGCCAATGACCATAGTATCACAGTTTTCATCACCAACACGATGCAACCACAGCACAAGAATTAAAAACACATAACTAATGAAATAAAACAATTAAAATGATAAAAGGGAGTAGAGACCATTTCAACAAGATTTCAAAACACAGTTCGCACCACTTGCACTATTTAATAAACCACATTAAAATTTATTATAAAATTCCAATGACACCCACGACCTTAAAAACCCAAATCCACTTCAAAACCTTCGTTATGATCAACCAGACATCTTCAACATTCCAGAATAAAGAACGCACGACTTGAATTTCAGAAAAGATCAACTAAATGCACATTTTATTGAAAATACATCAATCAGAAACTAAATTCTATTAAAAAGAAAGACAATTTTTCACTAAGCTAATCAATCACAAAACAGGTCAAATTAATTAACTGAATGAAAAAATTATCCAAAAAAGGGAGAACCAACGATTTCAACATTATATTATCAATTTAACGACAAAAACGAATACCTAGCAACCGGAGAGGTGCGAACCTCAATTAAAAAAATTAAACTTTTGGAATTCCGAAGCGAAAATCCAAACCCACATTGGTCTCACCCCAATTATTCCCATATTGATCCGAATGGGAATTCAACACCAAAAGAGATGGACATCGATGAGGAAACAGTCGTCGGAGAGGCTACCCATGTAGGAAAGGAAGGTTTCAGATGTCTTGTGTCGGTCGGAGAGGAGTGTGAAGTGTGGGTTAGTGGGTTCATGATGTGACGGGTGTTCTGGCTGGTTCTAGAGAGTAGGGAGGAGAATACATGGGGCAGCCGGCGATGTGAGGTGGTGTTGGGAGGCATTGCACTTCATAGGGAGAATGCCAGGGGGTGCACCGGGGCAGAGACAGGGCATCCAAACTGGGGGGTGGCCCACGGAAGAGGGAGGGTGCTGGAACACACATGGAAATCCAGTAGGAGGTTGTGGCAGGTATAGAGGCTTGAGGCGGACTGGAGGGCATCAGATTCAGGGAACCGGGGTGCTGGAGCGGGCGATGGAGGAGGGAATTGGTGATGTAGGTAGGCAGAGCAGTATGGTGCAGATTGGGGTGCTTGGTAGAGGGAGGACATGAGCAGTGTGCCTGGCATGCCGCATGGCCGAGGCGACCTATGGGAGTGTTGGTGGGATGGCTGAAGGCGGCAGTGGGTGACGCGCTATGCTAAGGGGGTGCGACTAGTGCTGCTTTGTGGCAGTAAGAGAGGGGAAAGCATGGGGAGTGGCGATGCAAGAAGAATGTTTGGGGAGAGAATAAAAAGACCCCCTAGGGTTATGAAGGAGAGAAGGGGGAAAATAATAATAAAGGAAAATAGAAAAAAAAATAAAAAACAAAAAAATAACTAAGAAAAATAATCATAATAATATCCATAATATTAATAATAATAATTACAACAATAATAATACTTAAGACATATAAATAATAATACTAATATGATCATTGATAATTATAAGTATAAAAATCTAAATAATAAGAATACCCAATTCAATTTAGTAAAAATAATAATAAAATCATTAACAATAATAAAAAATTTCATAACACAATAAATTATAAAAGTCTCTCATTTTAATTTTCCGCAGACAGGCGGATCATGACGATGTCGGGGTGAAGACGCACGGGGTATCCAAAATACGCTCTTCTCGGGCGCTCAGTGACATCAGCTGAAAAATGCACACTTTAAACATGAATCAAATGTTTTTCATCCGGGACTCAACCCGAACCCCAACAAAAATTTGAAAATTCAAAGAAAACTATAAAATAAAATAATAGATGGAGCGTGCTGTGACATTTCAGTTGCATGAAGGGGAATTTGGTTAGTTATTAGTTTCTCCGTTTAAACGATTAATGGGTGATGTATGATTTGATTTGTGATTCCCTACATCTAGGCATTTCAAGCATGCTTATACATAATCGGGTGCTGATATGTTATGGGTCTAGGAAGTTAACTCCCCACATGAGTAACTATTCCACCCATTATATATATGTATCAACTTCTCTTTTCATGGTTAATTGGAGTTGACATTACCTCATTGAGGATTACTTTTTTCTCATTACAGAGAAAAAGAGATTTCAGTTTATCATTTATCAGCATGATATGAAGTTGGAAAAACAATGGTTGATGAATTTTATTATAGATTATGTCTTTTATTTATACTACACCTCATGAAATGGGAATTTTTTGGATGAATATTATTGATTGAAGGCGTAGAAGGGTGTTTTTGATGATTCTGATGAATCTTGTAGAGAAATGTGGGATTTGGTATCCTAGCACATAGATGAAAGAGTGGATGGTGGTAATGAATATTTTCTTCATATCATGGGGAAATCATCTATAATATAGTAGGTGGAGGAGTCTTAATGGGGATATTCTGATGTAGAATATATGTACGATCATATTGTCCATAGTGATACTCCAGAGGTATATACCGATGATTTTTTGATCCAAATGGTGTTTAATGGATGGATGTTTTTTTCTCTTAGTAATGCATGAGAGAGTTCATTGCATGTATCTGAAATGAACTATGTTATTATTATTAGGATTTTCTGATTTGAACCCTAGCTCATGGATGTTTCTTTTGGGCTCATGATGAAAGGGTATCTAGATGAGTTTGTGGTGAAGTGAATGGATTCCATGTAGGTAAATTTTGGCAATCGTGTTCCTAGTAGTTTGTGGGAGCCCTTGGATGTTACCTTGTGGAAATGCGATTATATCTCGATTAAATTAATCATAAGGTTAACCATATATCTTGTAGGATATGATTCTATCAGGTTGATAGTGGAATAGTTGAGGAAATTAGGACACTTCTTTGTGATCACGGAGTCACGCACATTGGATGCATTGGATAAGAGGTATATGGATTAGGTGGTACAGTTTCATCGAATGTGGTGGTCCATTGTATAAGATCGGGACATGCTGTTTACCTCACAATTATAGAGGGGACTGTAATTTGATTGTGGAACTCATTTAAACCTCATCACTACATTCCACCCTCATTCAATTGGGAATAAGGAATAGACTATCCATACATTGGAGGATATGTAACAGGCATACTACTAGAAATTTGGTGGATCGTGGGTACAAATTCATCCCTTACTATGGTTTTATGTAACAATATATATCACTCTTCCAATATTATGGATCTATTTTAGTATTTTTATGGATGATCATTTACTTCACCATTTCTCTAGATAGAGGGTGGGGAGGAATCCATTATTGGTCCTATTGAGATGCATATAATTATAGAGATAGTTTATCATGTTTTTTAGAGGATGAAAGAAGAGATGGACTTGAATAAGTCTTTTTCTAATCATAGGAGGAGGCCTTTGGATATTGAGGTTTGGGATATTTTTTGACGTTATCCCCTTACCATGGGAATTAGAGGTTTTTAGAGGGTATAAGAATTCAAAAAAAAATCAGGCCCTTTAAGTTGTTTTGGAGAGTCGTAAAGGGGGTGTACCAATTAGTGTTTCCACCTTAGTAGGATATGATCCATGATGTCTTAAACATCTATTCTTTTCATCAGTATCTGCGTGCTCCAACTTATTTCATTAGTTAGGGAGAGTTATATATTGATGATGTAATGACATTTGTTGAGTATCCAATAGAGATTGTGGATCATCAAGAGAATGCACTTCATTGATTTACCATTACATTTGATCATGTGTTGTGGAGGCACAATGAACAAGTGCAGAGTACTTGGGAGTGAGAATCATAGAATTGTGACCAATACCATATGTTGTTCTATGTTTTTCATTTCACTATTTTACTTGTTATGTGATGATAGAGATGTTATTTTTTATTAGTTTTGTTGTTTTTCATGTAATTTTTGTATGTTGTGTGATAATGTACTAATATATGAAAAGGGGAGCACCTGATTTGTATTCAATATGCATTTAATGTGATTCGATTAATCATGTGTGGGTGAGTCAGTTCTTCCCATAATGGATCATATATTGACATGGAAAATGGAATTCCATGATTTTTGTGTTCAGGACACTGTGGTTCGTTGGTTATAGTGATTATTGGTTTTGGATTAATGTAGGTTGAGAATGTTTTTAGTGGTAACGTGGATATTTGGTTTTATGAAAGACATAGTTTTTAGATGTGGTTTTGTGGTGATGATGTTTTGGGAGATGATTGAGGTTATTTTGTTTGGCATGATTTGTTGGTGGTAACCTTTGAGGAATGATGGGATCCTTGAGAGGAACCTTTCCATGTTGATGTTTAGACCCCCTTTTCATCATGGATTGGTTTTGGATTCATAAAGGTTATAATAATTTTAGAGGTATCTGATGTAATGGTATCATCCATCTTAGGATATAACATTTCTATTTTTTTACTTTTTGAGGTTTTTAATGGTGATTTTTTATGTTTTTAAAGGAATCTGTTGGCGTAGAATAACAATGGAAGAAGTTACACTTCATGTTAGTTGATTACATAATGTGAAAGGCGGTATCACATATTTTCCAGGGATGGTACATGAGGTGATGTATTTCATGGATTAATAAAGTATAAAATGATGAGGTGACATGTTATTAGTGAAAGATGATCCCTAAGGATTACATAACGTGAATGGGGATTACACATCCTGTAATACCCTAATCCAAAGTATTATTAATATTATTTTTTAGACAATCCCCCATTAATTTGGACATGTTTTCATTTTCCTATCCTTTTGGATGATCCCTAGAAACCAAAAAGTGTTTTTCGATCCCTTTTCACCCCCATTGAGATGTTGATCTCAATGGTTGTTTGTTCAATATATGTGGTTGATCCATACTTATTTCTTCCCCCCTTCCTAGTTGGATTTCATCTGTTCTTCTCTTAGGGATCAACTATGAAAATGTTTCTTTGGATTCATTTTTTTGGGTTGTGGTTTTTCCCAACCTATGGTGTGGTGTAAGTTTATCAATAGGAATCTTGTGCATCTGTGGATTTAGGGTGGTTTCTTCTTCAACCTATGATGCACATCGTATTTAAATGAATCCTTGTGGTAGGATGTAACTCTTTTATCATTATTGTGAATCATGTAGGAAGGGATTCTTTCTTTACCTATATATTATTGTGTTTCTATATTTATAAAAGATAAATGAATTTGGTTAATTAATTATAAAGGGGAAATGGGGTTTGATTCACATGTTTTTATGACATTGATAACAATTTTGATATTACCGATTGTTTGGGATTGATTCTATATATAAAATTGTGGTCCTTTGGGGATGTAAATGTGCTGGATAAATCAATTGTGATTGGTTATTATGTTGTGATTATTGTGGTATCACCCTAAATGGGAATTAGTTAGTTGCATCTACGTTTATATTGGAATGGTTTCCCAAGGATTTTGGTTTGTGTTATAATTCCCCAAAATCCAAGTGTAATGTTATAAAAATACCCCTTATAAATCAGTAAATTGTTCTTGATGTGTTTTCTTGTGTGGTCATGCTTGTAGGATGGTGAATTATGGTTGAGTTATGTGGAGGCTAATAGTTTTTGTTGTCATT
The DNA here is from genome assembly GCA_963277665.1 of Viscum album. NCBI lineage: Eukaryota > Viridiplantae > Streptophyta > Magnoliopsida > Santalales > Viscaceae > Viscum > Viscum album. The sequence goes on from CAUJRU010000211.1 coordinate 965,856, forward strand.
ATTTTGGGGAATCGAAGAGGTAGTTTGTGTGGATGTGATTTTGGACCGATAAGGAGGGGGCTTGTTTGGCCATTTGTTTGGGGTGGCGAGGAGGTGGTTTCTTTGGATATGATTTTTATGATTTGAGGAGGTGGTTTGTATATATGTAATTTTTGTGCAGTAAAAAAGGATGTATTTTTATCCATGATTTGGGGTTTGTGAGGGGATAATATTTTTGGATGTTTTTTGAATGTGGTGGTTTCTTTGTTCCAGATTCCCACATTGTGATGGAAAAAATAAATCAATAATTGTTTAATATTGTTTAAAGTGGAATGGGTTGGTTTGAAAAATAGGATGAGTTTTTTAGTAAATACATTAACAATGGGTACTTCCACTAAATGTGGTTGATTATAAGTAATTAAATGAATAAGTGTTAATATTAAAAGAAATGATAAATCACTTTAGTGTATCGGGTTTCATTACATACTAAAATTATTTTTTTGATACTAACGATTTAATTTAGAGGTGTTAGCAAAGGTAATAGTGTTGGGAGTTTATTGTTTGTTAGAGAACCCATGGAATAGGTTTGAGTGTTTGATACTATATATATGTACTTATGTTTCCTTTATGTTTTAAATAATCACCCACACATATTTGGAACTATCTTACAAACACTGTCATATTCATGCAGGGGGTGTTTTTACATACATCTGTTCAGAAGTACAGATGGCCAGTTACCCTCCTTTTCCTCTCTACATTCAAGGCGAGGTATGTATGGAATAGGTTCTAATGGTTTTATGCGTTTTATTTCATTAAACTGTGTTAGTAATAGAACATGTGTCTTTGGGTGATATTTGATAATCCTGGTGTTTATTGGAGAGTTTTTATGTATTATAGGTGACATCGATATGAGGATTGATGGGAAACCTATATTCAATAACAATTTGATCATGAATGTGCTATAGTGTCCTAGTTTTTTTCAAGCGATATGTCTATGACCATGCTTGTGGGGTTTCAAGCCCAGGTGTCTGCATGCAGGGATTGTATTATGGACCAGGTGTGTGTTCAAGTGGGATGTGTTGTTGGCCTAGGTTTCTTTGGGATGGATGTGACGTGGTACCCAGAAGATGATGTAGCTCTAGAATGTATTGTGTTGGGTGATAGGGTCATATATATGGGAATGTGATACGAGGTACCAAATCATTGAAGTGATTTACCTTATATTATTTGATTTTTCATGCACTATTTAGTGATTGTGACATGGATAGGTTAGGTTGGTTAGTATAATTTAATTTTTGATATTTCATTTTGATGTTTTCTCATAGGGGAATTAGTATTCTTCTTTGGAATGTCAAAGAGAGACTTTGGTTTTCTTACTTAGTATATTTTTTTAATGACCCTTCGTATATAAAGAAATTTTTAAGTTTATATGAGGATTTTTGAAATATTTTTGGACCATACAAGCTCAGATCCGTGACATTTGTTATGTCACTACAATAACTTTACTATTGGGTATTTATAGTGGAGACATTATTTAATTTGTATCGGTTTGATTTATAAATTAATGTGGGAGGGTTTTGAATTTATTATTATATTTTTTATTGGAGTTGTGTGTGGGTGATTCATTATGTATCGGAAGATTGTTTCTTATAAAGGGTAATTCCTCTTATATTTTCAGATTTGTACATCTTTGGTTCTAGTCGCCAACCCATTGCCTACTAGAGGAGGGACTTTAGGATCATTATCTACCATTCAACATTTCCATCACAATCTGGGTATATTTGGAGGGATGAGGATGTGGCATTGATTCCAAATATTGATTCAAAATAATTCATAGCATCAAACAAGATAACATTAATTTTTTTCCACTACAAATAGTAAAATGATAAAAAATTAATAATTTCCAATAAGTATTAAACAAATTTACAAGGGGTTCAAACAAAAATGATAAGGGTTAAAATTACCTAGATACGTGGAACTCTAAAAATTTAAAGACTTATTTTAAATTCATATCATACTTGTTTCCATACTAACCCATAATAAATCGTTTTTCATTTGAATATTGTGTGTACACAATTTTATTTTAAATGAATAGATGTGTCCCACTCACCAAATATAAAAAATCCCCATGCATCTCCTATTCTCATTATAAATAAAAAATTATTTTTCTCAAAAAATACATTCCAAATACGTTTCATACTTTCCCAATATCATTCTATAAGCCTTAATTTGTTCATAAATGAGGCATAGAATAATTTTATGTGAAAACTGAAAGAGGCTATATGAAAATGATGTTATATCCCTAACCAATCATCTTACTTTAATATCATCCTACACCTATTTAAATTATTATTTATACATGATAATAAAATATCAAAAAAATATTGATAAAATAATATTTTATATGGTTGGTTGTGACCTATTACCATCTCCTTGTCCGTAAAATGGAAAACATATCATTGATCCTCAATATGTCAAACTACCGCCTTTAGATCCCATTTTTTTGTTTTACATCATGGATTCTCATAGATTGATAAAATTAAATGTATAATAAATATATATATGTTATTTATTAAATAATTATAATTTAATTATTATAATATCATTAATAATTTCATTCTTTCCATTCCAAAGGTAATATAAAAACATTATTTGTTTGTTCGGTGGACTTCAACCTAAAAAATCCATGTCATCCAATTTTCACTAAATAATAGTATTGAAGGTTGTTAAGGAATATATATTCAATATATATGTTACATATAACATATAAATTATTTTTATATGGTATATGTTATTTTAAATTAGTTTATTTCGTCCGTCTAGAAAATTGAATCATCGCTCATGCATATGTATGTGATACCATCCCCATGAATGATGTATTCCATTTTATAGCTATAATTTATATAGATTTCACTTAATAATTTTATATTTAATATATATGATATTTATATTATTGTTAAAATTATGGAGATTATATACCCACGATCACATTAAATGAAATGAAAAAAAAATCAAAATAGACATAGAAAACAAAGGAATTATTGACTGAAAGGTGATTTTGACAAGTAATTGATAATAAATGGGTAATAACAGATGATAATTAAATCATACATAATATGATATATATATATAAAGTATTTTAATATATTCATAATACACAAATATTTATTATACAAGTGGTCTGAACTTATAAAAATGAAGTTGATACATATTGTAAGTGATTCCTAGTCTCTCACTTTTTTATTATAGACATTTGACATAACCACCCCTATTTATTTTTTATGGTGTATACAATACCCCATAGACATGTAATATCATGAATACCATTATATTTATGATGTTCAAATATTCATAAACTTTTATTCTTTCATGGGTCCTATGATTAAAAATATACCAATGTGGCAATAGATTGATGTTGAAATTTCATTATTTATTTGATTGTTCATATTTATGATATTGATGATGAAATATTTTGATCCATTTTTAATGAAACTCCATAACTTTTTTATCCTATTAAAATTTCATGATAATTAATATTTTTCCCACTATTTCTTCAATTTTTTTACTCAATATTCATAATTGTTGTTATAAAATTTGATGTTTTATCAAAATTCAGTCAATAATCATTTTCATAAAAAATAATATTTTGCAAAAATGTTTTAGATAATGGTTTTAAAAACAAAAGAACTAATATTTAAAGAAATTTGTAATCATTATTGATTTTGAAAAATAATAATCAACTTAATCATCATTTCCTATTCTAAAAACGCCTTTTGAAGTATATTGAAAACGTAAGATTAATATTTTTTTTAACATTTATTGATTGAATTGAATTTCTCAAGGTCATGAGAAACACATTATTTTTAAAGAATCCTTTATATTTTTCAAAATTTATTTTTTTTTTTTTTTTGATTTTAATAAATTTTCAAATTTGATTTTTAAAAAAGGATATTTTCCTGAAGATATCTTTTAAATGATCATTAAATAATAATTTATATGTATCCAATTTTAAATTTAATGGTAATGAATTAAAAAAATTATTTTTTATAATAATATTCTTTAAAATTGGATTATGAATTTTTCTCCTGAAATTCTCCTTGTGATCATTAAAAATAATTTTTCATCTAATATGGTACCCTATGATGTTACGTATAAATTATTATGTATATAATAAAACTATACAATTTCTATTTGTTATCTATATGGATTTTATTTATGATTCCATTATTTTCATGAAACCAATTTATCTCCCATGGGTTATACCATGACTAAATTCATACGAAACATGTTTATATTTTCTTGGGTTATTCCTTCATGACATTTTGGAATGAGTATGAAACAGATTTCAAACCTAATGTAATGTTATTATAAAATGTTTACAAATCCCTTTTCATTTCGTGGTTTCTCACATGATGAATTCATTTAGATATTTTGGATGATAGATGTATAGTTTTCATTATGTTATGGGTGGGACCTATATCTCAGTCCCATGTGTTGGGAAAATATTCATATATCAAGAGATAAATAAGACTAGTATGTGGAGTGAAACAAATTCAGTAAATGAAATTTTCGAATTTGATAGTAATGAGAGTCAAAAATTACAACTAAGATGACTTTTGGAGGGAAAACATTCCAATATTATTGTATTAGAAATCAACCCCTAGTTCTATATAATAAATTTTTAAAAATATGTGTTGGAAAAAAAATATGTGTGTTATGATAAGGTTTATTTCTCTTAGATCATATTCATTAATTCCATTTTCATTCATTTCTTATGAAATACCTATATTTATTCCATGATTCTATTTTATTATCTTTGATGTTTAGTGTATGGTTTTCAAATATTATGCTCAAGTTCACATTCCTTAATTCTCATAATATTCATATATAATCATTGATATCGAGCTTATATACTCTTAATAGGAATATGTGATCACCATTTATTATGATTCCTTTTTCCATTATATAAGGAATTTTATTATGTATGATATGTCTATAAAGGGTGATACTTATTAAGAACTAAGTGGGAGATATTGTAGATCAATTATGGACCATTTTTTAACAGTTTAGGTTTTAAAATTAATAGACCGTATGGCCTCTGTGTGGCATCTCTCATTTCTCCTATATGGTTAAGGATTCCTCTCCGATGGAAAATCGAAGGGCGGGGGGGTCTGTGCGTTGACCTCCGTTCCTTCTCCACCTTTCCTCCTTCTCCCCTCATTGTTCCCTCCTTTTTATGGCCTTTAATCTCTAGATCCCCTTTTTTACCTCAGTTCTTCGATATCTTTAATTTGTATTTCTTCTACGGTTGCAGCTATATGCTGATGCCCTCACTTTTTATGCATCCTCTATTATTGTGTGATTACCAAGTTTCTAACCCCATCATGGTCGGGTACTCTGGTTCCTTAAGGGTGGTTTCGGTTGTGCTAGATGAGCGAGCATTGGTTTCCCAAAAGAGCTGCCATGACTGTCCCCATACTCAATTTTTTCAATTCTTTTTGTAGCGATTCTTGTTACTAGTTTAGATTTGGGTTTGATGCTGGGGCCCAAGCCTGCCCGGAACTCCTCTCTTTCATCCTTATCAACAACTACTACACTATTTGTTCTGGCACGGTGGTCCGGTCGGAGGGTTTGGGAGGGGTTGTTTGGTTGGTCGATGGCATTCTGGCACCACGACGTTCATCTCATTCCTTTTTATTTTTCTAATGGATCATTATTCCAAATGTTTTTGTTTGTTACATATTTGATGTTCGAGGTGCGAACAACCTCTTAGTTTTCAGCCATGATAATGTTGATGATGTTCTAAGATTCTATGATAAGGTTCTAATTTTACATTTTGGTTAAATTGAGGTTAAAATCAGGATATTCCATTAATGGGATTGAAGGTGTCTCATGTGATGGTGATTTGATGCTCTGGTGGGTTGTGTCCAAATTATTTCAATGGTTTTCAGTTTTATACAACGTCGAATGATTTTTTAGGTCGGATTATGATTACTGGTCATGTAGTGATAATAATTTTTGAAGTGTGACAAGGGTTTGATGATTCCATGTGGTGTTGGTCAGAAGGCTCTCACCGGTGATCCGATGATGATTTGGGTATGGTGTTTTGGAGACTATGTATCATGTTGTGTCTCTGGCTGGTTTGGTGTGATCAGAAACATGTTGGTTGATATCTATGTGTGGAGTGGATGGGGGTAATGAGTTAGGATGATTATTTTTTTGATGGAAGTATCAACTTGGATTGTGTTGTTGAAGCGAAAACAAAAGTGATTGTGTGGTACTCGATGACATCCCAGCGACAACATGATCTTCAGTTTTGCAATGTTCCATGACATTCCCTTTTCATTTGAATTTGTTTTTTTTCTGGAATGTTTTTTAAATGTGAATGGTTTCTCGTGGTTCCCAATTCACCCAAAAAGTGTATTATATAAAAATAGGGAAAAATTATTTGGAGGCAATATACCTAAATAATTATTGTGTGGATATTTATGTTATGTAACGAATTTTCATTTTCTAAGTTGTAAATGTATTTAATGAGAAGGTATTTTCTCTATTGATAATTAAATTTTTATCAAGTAGTAGATACATTTTACCCAAACCATGATCAGTAACAATGCAAAAGGATAAAAAATAATGAAAACAATAAAATATTAAATTCCACAAATAATTAATCCTGAAAATCAATCCCATGATTAAACACTAAGAAATCGATATAATATTTTCTAAAAAAATTGATGTGTGACACACTTCAACCATATTCAATATACATATAGAAACACAATAAAATAGAGTACCATGATACATTATTAGGATCCTTTTTAGTGATCATATTTAGATTCTCATAATGGTTTTGTTGCTGAGGAAATTATTTTATCATCATCATCCTTTAAAATTATGTATTCTACCCCTTCAATAACAACTTCATATTCTCCATATTCATATATTATAGTGTCGGTTACATGTCATTTTTTATTAGTAATATTTAATATTTCATTTTTCTTCTTTATCTTTTTATTTTATAATATCGTGATAAAATATGATATATATTTTAATGATAATAAAATATATTTTTATCAATTGTAATATAGATCATTGATCTCCAATAAGGAAAATAGTTAATATTCTCATGGATGTTCATGAAAATTTTTTAAAATCCCCTTATGTTGGTGATACCATATGATTGTTTTTACATATATTATAAAATCAAAATATGATGGTATTCATCCAAAAATGTAGTTGACTAACCTACCATGAATTCCATGTTCAATAAAACCTCTTCCTCTTCTTTTTTATTCATAATATTCTCCTGATCATCAGAAAATTCCCAATCTACTACAAGATCATAATGTGATCCCCTACTTTACAAATGGTGGAAAATGATTAATTTTTATTGTATTAGTGTATATCGGTTCTTTATGTGGATGAAAGAACTATATAGAACTTTATTTTAATATCAATAATACATCTGATTTAAATGAATGACAATTATGCTTTATTAAGTACCACCTATGATCCTCATTCAGAATCCCACTAAATTATTTACATTTTCAACCCATAATTTACTTGAAAAAAGACCGACTAGGTATATGTTTCTCAAAATTTGGCTTCATTTTATTCCTACAAATTAATGGCTTGGAATAACAGCCCTCTATGAATCGACCAAAAACCATGATTTATTCCTTAGCCAGCCCGTTTAAGGGCTCAAATTCAATTTTCTTCCACTTGATGTTAGATTCACCTATGATAAATCATTTGGGATTCACCTATAGAGGTGTAGGTAGTCATGTATTTCACCAGGCTAGGTGTTAGAATTTATTTTCTAAAATAATAAATATTTTATTTATAAAATAAGAATAAAAAACAATATCAAATTATATCCTTCCATTTTCATCACCTATTTTAATCCACACCATAAAAATAATGATCCTCTAATATGAATAATTCTTACACTATATTCAATGGAATTATCTCCTAAACAACATCCAACATAATCATCATATCATGACTTATTTAATGGATTAAATAGTTCTATATATTTCTTCAATATATTTCAATTCATTAACAATAGATTAAAATAACACAATGGAGTCTTCACAGTAACCTTATTTATGTATCAAAGAAATTTTCATTGATATGGAGATCACCAATAATATATTATAACTTGTGGTATTGGAAACCCAAAGAATCAACCATGTGTTTCTATATGCGATAATTTTCATTCATAGTTTCCCCATTACTGTGATCAATAGGTACATAGGCCTACATCATGAAAAACATCAACTAATAGAATTTCATAAAGAACAAGTTATTTAGTGAATCACTAAGGTTAGTTATAATTAGGATATTGTATTCCACTATGATATATCACATTTATATTAGAATCATCAAATAAATTTTCATTTTAAATATAAATAAATGAATAGTATAGTAAATTATATTTTGTTATAAGTATGACATAAAAATTTAATTTAATTAGTCTTTAATTGTTATTAATAATTAAAAAATATGACTTTGGAAAATTAATATCCTATCACGTGGATATTATAGTGATATAGATCAATATTCAATATATAATAACAAGGAATATGTTTTGGTAATATTAATCTATGTCATTTAAATGTTATGCATTTCCAAATACATTAAATATATGTAACATGATCTATTGAGTGGACTCCCCAATACTCAAATATTATAATCGAACATAATCAAAATTTTCCACAATATTACACCATTTATTGCAATGCAAGAAATCTTGATGTGAACATGGTTATGTTAACATAAAATATTCATTAGAAATACTCAGTAAATTAATTTGTTCTAAGAGGGGAAGATAAAAACATTATTCTATGATTTCATCCAAACTATTATAATGGAATGAAATATCATACATAATACATTTTTATGTTTTTTTATCTTATGTTAAAATTTTTAATTTTTTCCTTCACATGAATTTTAATATTATTTCATTTTTAATTAATTACTTAAACATTTATAATAAAATAATATCTTTATAATGGCTTTATATTATTGAATCGATTATTACAAATTTTTATTTACATTATTTGATCATGATTCATCATCATGTAAAAAAACAAAAAATTAATAAACAACCATTCAATTTTAAAATATAATGAATAAGTTACGTGATAAAGATTATATTACTATATGTTTGTTTATCATGACAATGATAAACCTAAAAATACTACATGGGTAAAATTACTCAAGATGATAGAAAGATCATGTTTTAATATTCATTTTTAACTAATGTATACCCTTTTTCAATTTTACTTAGACTAATGAAATTGTCCATCTCCTATTCATAGCATCTATTAACATTAAAATTTCTTACTTGTTCACTAGTGAGGAAAACTAAGGTTTTAGGTTTTCATAAACTAATCCATTAGAATGAATATCCATTCATAATAAATTAGGAATGGATGGATCATATATCATTATATTTATTTTAATAATTAACTTCTCATAAGTCCAATGTAATAAATACAAAAAATTAAAATGAATCCCAAAAAAACAGAGTTCATGATCAAGATCATTCTCTTCAATAAATGAAAATCTATTATACATGGTATTGTTCATTTAAATTTATGTATTCATTAAGTAAATATACTGAATTGATTAAATAATAATATATTTAAATATATTTTTTATAATTTAAAATTTTCAATGAGTCTATAAAATTATCATCCTCTATAATTATAAGTAAACTACATAATTAAATTTAAATATGAATATGAATTTTTTAGTAAAAAGTAGAAAATGAAATTTTTATAGAAAACCCTATGATAAATAAATTAATTAATAAATTTTAATGTAAGAGATAATATAACCCGTTACATTATAATAATTCTAGTTGTGAAGGTGTTCAAATGTGGTTTTGGTGTTTGTGGAAAAAGTGGGAGATGAAGTTGATATCCCATCACATAGAAATCATTTGGTGTAGATAACTCAATTCATCATGGAAGGTAATATTTTGTGGCCTGAATAGCTGACTATATCATTCAGACACGAGATGAGGTTTCTAATTATACATCTAAAATCTATATATCTACAACATGGAGTATTGTGTTATTCCATGAAGGATAGATGGTATGACATTGAGAATTTAACTGTGGAGTACTGTCTTTGGGACATGATTTCAGTGATTCGACCATTTTTTTCAGGGTAGCATTGTGAAGTATTTTTGTGGAATATGGATTTATTGGAATGTGGGTTATATAATATGTTGGTTTCTGCTGTGATGTGTTATAATTCTTTTTCTATCATATATATTGTTTATAGATATCCACAATTGTCGAATTATTTATTTAACCATCAAGTATATGGCATGAACTTTCCATTTGTTTCATAATAGATTCTTTTTTCAATACCTATGTGGTATTCTGGTTAATATAGTTTTGTAGTTTTATATTTGTAATCCCACCAATAAAAAACAATTTGAGATGCCTCATTCTCCTAAATTTTGTAACACCATTATATTTTTTGTAAATTTTTTTTTCAAATATATTAAATTTATCTAATATCATTCAACACATGTAACATTGATCCATAACTAAACATGACCTATTATTAAATAATTAATATTTTATATCACATTCATTTCTTAGTCATTCGAATGGCATATAAGAATAACAAATAAAAAACAATGAACATATATGTCTTTTAGATGTATATAAATAATTAATTCATTCGTTCTATGTTATTTGAAATTAAAATAGAAACCATTTTATAATAATGAAAGTATTTATCTAAAAAACAATTTTATGTCAAAAAAATCAATATTTAATTCAAGAAATAAAATAAATTAATTTTTGTGATTTTTTTGTTATATTCATTTATTATATATTAAGTATAATTTTTAACATTAATATTAATTATGTTCAACACATGAGATAAAAAATTCCAATTTTATGCTTAAGAAATATTGTTGTCATAAAGTCCTTTTTATCTCATTTGGACACATATATTAAAAATAAATTTTTTAAATTTTAGAAATATTATTTTAAAATGTTTAACATATTTTTTGAAATAATAATTCCTAATAACTATTAGAGTATATTTATGAGAAATTTATGAAAAGATAAATTTTTCAGTGAATAGAGAAATCTAATGTTTTTTATTAAAATAGTATTTTCATTCAATGAATTGACATAATATGGTTTTCATTAGCTCGTGACTTCCCAACCCGCCATACAGAGGAGCAGTAGATGGTTGAGGGACCACCCAAGAAGAGGCATAGGTTTGACCGTGGTAATCCATATGTAGAAGGAGGATGAGGTAGAGGAGCTGTCCGAGCAGCAGGTGGTGGACGATGCTTTGGGGCTCTACCGCCACCACCACTAAGAGGTCCACCCCGACCACAGGGAGCTGGATGACAGAGGCAAGCTCAACATCAGGAAGTGGAGGCCTACGACCACGGTGCACCTAAGATGATTCGAGGTACTATCTGTGTCTACTACACCCTTTCTTCAGTTCTTATAGATAGAGGAGCGAGTAATTATTTCATTAACGCAACCCTTGTTTCGAGCTCGGAGATTCCGATGGAGCCGTTGGCTCGATCCTTACGGCTAGAGACTTCTATGGGAGTAGAATCGATGATTAAGCACTGGTGCCAGCAGTCTGAGCATACTCTTGAAGGAGAGAGCTTCAGATGATATCTTCTTGTACCGACGTCGAGGCCTTACGACGTCATCTTGGTCATGGATTAGTTATCTACAGTCCATGCTCAGATCGCCTATATAAGGCACAAGTTGTGATGTGTCTGCACCGATGGGAGCATTTTCATCTTCACTGGCGAGAAGAGAGCCTTTGCAGCGCAGGATGGACTCACATAGAGGAGAGGACAACCAATGACCCATCAGTTTGCTAGTCTCATCCTGGGAGCAGTTAATGTGAAGAGTTTGAGTTTTCTTATTTTGGTGGATCAGTATGTGGAAGTTTTTTCTAACGACGTTCGAGGACTACCTCCTCACAGAGAGGTAGACCTGTATATTGAAATGTACCCCGGGACTTCCCCGATATCTACTCCAGCATATCAGATGGCTCCTGTTGAGCATCGTGAGCTGTGGGTACATCTGGAGGACTTGCAGGGAAAGAGATTTATCCGACCCAATGTTTCACCCTGGGCTTCTCCAATTTTATTTGCCAAGAAGGCGGATGGGAGATTACGACTTTGTGTCGACTATAGTCACCTAAATCAGGTGACCGTAATGAAAAAATATCCACTCCCGATTATTGACGACGTATTTGATCAGCTTAAAGGAGCACAATGGTTCTCGAAGATAGACCTTAGGTCAGGCTATAATCTGCTTAGATTTCGAGACGAGGATGTGTAGAAGACGACCTTCAGGTGTCGTTATGGCCACTATGAGTTATTGGTTATTCCTTTCATCATAACCAATGCTCTAGCAGTGTTCATGAGTCTCATGAACATGATATTCCAGCCTTACCTCTATCGATTTTTCATAGTCTTCATCGATGACATAGTGATTTACTCAACTACTGAGGAGGAGCACGCCTAACACTTGCGGGTTGTACTGGATACACTCCGAGCGCACCATATTTATGGTATTCTCTAAAAGTATCAGTATTGGATTCAAGAGGTCCACTTTTTGAGGCACTCCATCACTAAGGTGGGAGTTGCAGTGGATCCTACGATGAACGAGGCAGTTCTATATTAGGAGCCACCCACGAGCTTGACGGAGGTGTAGAGTTTCCTAGGTCTGGTTGTGTACTATCAGAGATTTGTGGCAGACTTCTCCAGAGTTTCATCACCACATTCATCTTTGAAGATGAAGGGGAAACCCTTCGTGCAGTCAAATAGTTGTCAGCAGAGCTTCCAGGAGCTGAGACAGAGATTGACCAGTGCACCCATCTTGAGGCTACATGAGGAGGGTGTTGGGTACATAGTTTACTACGATGCATCAGTGACCAGAATCAGTTGTGTCCTAATGAATGAGTGGGCACTGATCGCCTATGGATCACGAATTTTGGGGCAATAAATGCATAATTACAATACCCACGACATGGAGTTAGTAGAACTGGTCTTCTCCATGAAGATTTGGCGGCACTATCTGATGGGAAAGTGGTTTACAGTCTACTCTGACCACCAGAGTCTTTGGTACATCTTCTCGCAGAAGGACCTGAACCTGAGACAGCGGCGATGGATCGAGTTCCACTAGGACTATGACTTTGAGATAGTATATACTCATGGTAATGAGAACATAGTAGTTTTTGTTCTCAGTAGGAGGTCGGGCATTCATCTACTTGGAGAGGATACTGAGTATCTAGTCGTGTTGCAGATATCCTACGTGGTTAGAGATTGGGAAGCCTTTCTACAGTCACTCATAGTCACTCCCCTACTACTTCAGCGGGTCAGAGAGGCACAACATGGGGACATTGACTATGGGACGCGACGTGGACAGATATCGAAGGACATGCACCTGATTTATTTATTATTGTAGAAGATAATGTCATCCTTTTCAGAGTACGTACCATTTTACCAGTTTCATTACAGGAGGAGGTGCAGAGAGAGTTTCACACTTCCCCATTGGCGGTACATCTAGGAGTTGCGAAGATGTACCAGTATCTCAGACGACAACACTGGTGGCCGGGTATGAAGAAGGTTGTGGCAGAGTTCATTTCATGATGCCTCACCTGTTAGTAGGTGAAGGCGGAGCAGTAGGTACCAGCAGGATTGGAACAAACCATAGAGGTCCCAATCGGGCAGGACTCGGACAATGGTCGGGTTGACCCAGGGGGTATTGGTCTAGGTCAGACCGGGCCCAAACCCCCTATTTTCGGAGCTGGGCCGCGGCCGAGCCACGAGACGCACCGTCAATTGCATTGGTGTCATTGGATTGAGATCGTAATTTTGGTATATTAAACTCACGGTTTCGGTAAACATTGGATATCGGCTGGGTTGGTTCGGACCAGAACCAACAGGGCCCTTAAAGCGGAAAAATTTATAACTTAACGACCGGACATCTGAATGATGTGTCGTCAGTTATGTTGAATTAATCATAGTGAGAAGACTCTTTTGGCTTACTATATGTGATTTTTGGAGAACTTTGGATATCTTCTAGGTTAGAAATGAGAGTATTTCTAACTGGGCCCCTGGGACGGAAAATTCAATATCTAATAGATTGGGCATCCGTTTGACGTGTTGTCTATTGCGTTGAGTTCCTATTGATGAGATTGAACTTTAGGATACATCAACGCTGGACTTCGTGATAGATGATGTATCAACCCACTGGGCCCGTGGAGCAGACCCTCTCGGAATCGAGCATGCTGTGGCAGGAACCCTAGAGGTGGCTATGACTGCGACGATGATGATGACTGTACTTGGATCCAATGTGGGATCTGCAGCGAGTATGATTATTCATGGATCCTCCGTGGGTTCGGCAGCAATGAAGACTGTACTTGGAAGCTACGTGGGTTGGGTAGTGATGGTTATTTTACATGGATGGTATGTGGGTTCGACAGCAATTACATATATACATGGATCCTACGTGGGTTCGGCATGGGAGATGATTAATAGTCTACATAAAATCATTTCCACCTCTTTTCGTGAGTTGTATACCTGTGTGAGCTGAGTATTGACTTCCAATCAATATCTACGATGTGATTTTCATGCTTTCCTAAGTGGATTGGGTTGTGCTTTCCTGTGTGGATTGGGTTATGCTTTCCTGTGTGGACTGGGTTGGACTTGGGCTAGTGAGATGGAGAAAAACTGGAATTGATGACTTAGGTATATGTATGGGCATATACCTAAGTAGAGTTGGTTGATACTTGTGTTTGTATATTTCCATTGTGGTATATCCTTTTTGGATTCTGGGAGGCCATTGGGGGTCTCAGGGTCCCTACTGAGTATCATATACTCACCCCTACACGGGCTATGCTCGCACTACGTTGTGTTGGTTGCAGACGCCGGACAACACTGACTGTGGTTGAAGCTTGTGGAACGGGACGGTTCCTGGAGGTGTACCATGTGGTAGGACGTACTCAGTGAAGACAGTTGGACCCGAGGAGCCAACGATACTATCTGTACCCACCCTTCAGGTGGGAATTCTAGAGAACGACTTGGTGGTTGTTGCATACTTTTCAGCTGTTCTACTTTGTTTTCTCAGTTGTACTGTACTTTATGTTGGGTTTGTATACAGGCCCATTTACTTTCTAGCATTTACTTTTGTACTTATTTTACTTAGTTATTACTAAATATTCCATACTCTGTGGTGTTTTTTTCTTATATAAAGGCAATGCCTTCTCTTTTATCGGGATTTACGCCTATGGTGGTAGTCTCCAGCCCCTAGCCTATGGAAGGTGGGTTTGGGTTAGTCACGACACGGGCGCCGGGGACGGGTCGTGACATGTTTTTTCAATACCATATCCATTATTTTACTTCCCAACTATGATCTTGTAGATGGTATCCTAGTAATTAGTCCTTCTAGGTGACCTTTTGAAATCCATTTCCTATTTTAAAGTAGAATTTATATTAACACAATTTAAATTATATATTTCCTAAAAGAAGGATTTTGATATATAAACCATTATTTAATAAGAAAAAGATAATATTGCGATAGAAATTTATTTTCAGGGGTGAAGAATGTAACACCTTGAGCTTTTAGTATTTTCTTTCAATTATGTTTAATATCATAAATATGTTTCATTATATTAAACACCTAGTTTTAAAAAGACATAATATATTATTAAAATATTATTATTTAATATGATAATTTTCAAGTAGATTTTGTAATGGTGGGTATAAATAGAAATAATTAAACTTCAAAAGTGACCCATGTATATTGAATTATTTATTTAATAAATTTTTTAATATCAATTAATATAAAATCAATTTTAAAAATTCATAATCTATTACACTAATTTTATGTGCACGTACCAATTATATATCAGTTAATTAAATAACTAAATTTTAGTGAATGATATTATAGAAATTTATTTATTATAAAATCATTAAAAATTTTATCATTCTTGTTGATCTTTTCTTTCGAATGATATATGAATAAATCTATTTTAAATCAAAAATCGTATATTTTTTCTAAAAAGTTTGTTTTGTGGAAATTTACACACCGAAAATAATATTAATTTTTCATTTTTATAAATTTTATTTAAAAATTTTGAAATTAAAAAGTGGAAAAAATATCGATATTTTATGTTATAATGTTTTTTTGAATTATCTGAAAAAATAAATCATTCATTGAATAGTGCAGAATAATTCTTTTTATTTAGTTTTTTATTAAAATAATTAATAGAAACATTTTAATTTAATATGGTTTAATATAAAATATTTGTTATATAATGTAACGAAAAATTGAATTCAGTTAATTATAATCTATTTCATGTTGAATTTGGATATACACTCATGTTAATAATTAGACAAATTTTCTTTGGAAAATCATATTCTCATCATGTCTATTGGATAAATTTTAAATTAAATCTCTTCAAATATTTGACTCAATTATGGAATCATTTATTCCCTATTTGGAATAATAATAATATCAATTACATTATATTCTCAAATTATTTGCAGGTCAAAAATAACATTAAAAATAAAAAAATTATTTACCATGGTTAAATTAAAAACAGGTTTAGTAGGGGTTAATCTAAATTATAAAGGGGATAATGTAATACAAAATTGGCCCAAACTGGTTGGAGATGCTTTTTGACTCCTTATCTCTCCTATGTATCAAATATTTCTTATTTTTGGGCTTTTAGGAATGTTAAAAACGTCGGTACCCTTTATTCATTTCAAAAATTCTATGTGTGTCCTCTCACCCACATAAAAAACTCCACCCCCTCTCCTCTGCACTTCACTAATAAAAAACACTTTGTTTTTTCCAATAACTACTAAAATAAAATACATAAATAACTTTGTATATTCCATACTCATTTTTGAGATAAAAAATTCAACATACAAAGGATTTTGGTTAAACCTAAAGATATTGTTCAAAGAAGAGTTATTGTTTTAAATTGTGTGTTTTTTACATCATCTTGTTGAGTATTCAAATATAATTCAGTAATTGTGATATAATAATAAAAGAACCTACCATATATTGAGATATTAATATCATAATTTAATAACATATATCTATTTATTATTCCACGATATGTGAAATGAAATCATCGATCACGTGAATAAAAGAAAAACTACCTCGTGAAATGATGTTATTCTTTTTCCATTGCCATCATTCACATATGTATATAATGATGGATTTAGGATTTATATAATATGTTTGTGATATTATTATACTTATATTACTATAATAACACATCTAAATTATTACCTCCAAACCATCTATAAAACAACAACATCACGTAGGTGTACAATAAACCATCGTATCACGAACCAATGTGAAGTGTTTTTAATTTCAATTTAACAGGGATCAAAATAAGGACTGATTAAATGAAAATATAATATATTTGTAACATAATTATATCTTATAAATAATTATATTTAATATACCTTCTTACCATCCATTCAATGGGGGATTAAATTAAATCCTCCATTTGTACGGCGGACTACTGCCTCGCAATGTGATGTGAATACTTTTTCATCAACACATTCCTTGGGTTTTAATAAGGGTAATTTAAATTAATATTTTGTATATTTTAAATAAATAATATTTTATAATTGTAATATATTATTTAATATTATTTAATTTAATTTTTTTTGAAAATGGAAACATTGTTTATACGTATGTATCTCCCACTATATCCCTATGAGTTGTACGTAATTTTCACATATATAACATATATGAATTAATCTAAATTAATATATACTGAATATATATTATATATATTATATTTATTTTTAATATTCAATTAACCTTTATCAGTGTAAGAGGATAAGAAATAACATATCAAAACAAAAAGGAAAAATAATGCAGTTATTACCCAAATCATGAATATAATAAAGAATTGATAGTAAAATATTAATATAAGTGCATAAGTAATCTATATAGGGTATTATAAATATAATTATGTTAATATAATATATTTTCAATGAAATTATATTCATTAAAAAGGAATTTCTATAATAGATGAAGGAATTATTGACATAAGGTATGGGATTTATTTCTCACTTTTATTTTATATAAGACACCTACCATATTCACCAAATATTTTTTATGTAGAGTATATACTTCCAATGAATAATGATTTTGATTGTTATCCTAAATATTATGTTACCATACATATCTATTAGAGAATGTATATTTCAAAGGGATTATGGTTTATAATATACAAAAAATATAAGGTATCATTTGTCTAAAATTGTCATCCATGGGGATACATTATGTTATTAACATATCCCTTATTATGTGGTGAATATAAATACCCTTTTAGATGTTAAATAGTTATTCATCTATTTTTAATTATTTTTATGATTTATAATGATGTTATTATTTAATGGGACTTATGATTATAAATAAAACAATGTGGTAGTCTTTTGAAATTACAATCTCATTATTCTTCAGGATTGTCTGTGATTCAGTGTTTGTTGATGAAATACTATTATCCATATCTTAATAATATCATGATATTTATTAGCCTATGGTTATTTCATGTGAATACATGTTCTTAATTCATTTTCCCCTCTTAATCTACACATGAATACAAAATAAAGTCTTCAATGAAATTGAAATTTCTTTATCTATTCGTTGACAAATAATTTTTCCTCCATAAACATGAATTTCAATTATTTTTTCAATTTTTTTTATTGTTCCCCAAGGAACTCATTTTTTTTCATTTTTACCGTATTTTGGGTTCTTAATTAATGTTTTAAAATTAATATTAATTTATTTTATTGATAAATGTCCTATTTTTATTATAATAAATATGAGATAGAAATCATTATTTTATCATTTTTGGGCTTCCCGTCTCGTATCTCTCATCAATGTATTAAATAATATATTCTATGTATAAAATGTATCTTTTAGTAAAAAATATTTTGAAAAAAATTTTAGTCTTATGATTTATTTTAAAAGTATAAATTTTATATTCCAAAACAAATTTTTAAATAATTATAAGGTATCCTATATTATATTTAATAGTTATTTACAATTAAATGGATATTGTAAATTTATTAATAATTTGATATTTAAAAAATGTTATTTCTAAATAAATTTTTTTACTCAATATAATATATAAATTATTCTTAATTTTTTCATTATATGATTTTAGGGATATTTTTAATGAAATAGATTTCCATTATATTTTATTAATAACTAATTATCAAATATTAATTATCTATGAAATTATATTTTCCTCGAGAAATATTATCAATTAATTTACATATAAAATAATTTCCAAAAAATATGACACCATTTTATGTAAATAATGCTTTTAAAGGGAAACAATCCAAGGATTGAATTATTATTCTATCTATGAATATTATTTTGAAAATAAAAATATACTTATAAACCCATTTTAGTTTTATACATTTTTTGTTATGATGATATTGGAAATGTTTTAGAATCCTATTAATTTTCATGGGTAATGTTGTAATGTTTTATTTAGGATCATTCAAAACAGGTCTATATGATTTCAATTAATTGACTAGTGGTACCTATAACTCCCTCCAATGTATTGGGTAATTAATTATTATTCAATTAGCTCAGATGGTAAACATGATTTTATCCCTTTCCCAGAGAGAGAATACATGGGAGTTCATTACAAGCCTAATTAAAGAACATGAGTGGATAGAACAAGCTTATGAAACTAAAAATATCATGGGGGTAATCATGAAATATGATTTTCAAGGATTATGAGTGTGAAAAAAATTATTTCTTATTCCCATGTTATTCTATCATTGCTCTTGTTATCTAATTCCATTATGATTTTTGTCTTATTAACATCTATGATTTATTCATTTACTCATGTGTATGGTCTATGATATATAGTCTAGGGTTTTCAATTTCTATTCCCACATTATCATACTCTTATGCTCGTGTTATTTTGATATCTTTATTGATTTCAATTACTGATAATTTCATATGACACATTCAAATTTTTCAATTCCCCTATATATGAAAAAATGTATTGTGTATGATATGTAATTGAAAGGATCTAGTTTTGAACCATATAATAGGAGTACGAGTAGATAAAAAGTTGACTATTTTTCTAACATGTAAAAATTTCCAAAGACACTAGATAGAAATGACTCTTTCGTTAGTTGTTATGTTTTATAATTAATATTTTTATATTTGGATAAATTATTTTTTTATGAATATTTTCATTTCCTCAAAATATAGTCCCAATTCATAGGATATCCATTTTGTATCCCACATATTTTGATCATCCCACTTTTAATGGATTTCAACCATATTCATGCGCAATTGATCTTTTGTAGTTTCAGGTTAGCCCCCTCTCTATTTTTACCATTTACCCCATATGTTTTATTCAAAATAGGTCTCTATCATGGGAATATTTTTTATAAATGATGTTTTTTTACTAAGTGGATGTTGTATAATGTTTTTTGGGTGATTATGGTACTCTCCTTTTACGATATTATTTTTATAGTATCCCTCTCATGATTACCTTTTATGGAGGTTTGGGGACCTTTGTTTGAGGTTGGGTATTCAATATTTCAAATATTTTTTAATCAAATTGGATATATCATATTTTAATTTTTGAGTATAATATATTTACTAGTAAAATAAAACAAATATGCGGTTTAATTGAAATTTAATGGTATGGAAAAAGAAACGGGAATTTAACTATTTTTGGTAATTTAAAATTTTGAGATAGTACAATCATGATGGATTGTTTAAAATCATTTCTTTTGGGGGTCTTATTTTCGTTGTGGTTGATGTGTATATGTAACCATTCAATGTGACTTTTTATTTCACATTGAAATAAATTGGATAAAAAATTATATTTTATTAATATGATTTTTTATCATGGAATTTATTAATTGTGTGATTTTATCTTTTATTTAATGAAGTGATATTGAAAAAATTCCCTTGGGAACATTGAAAAATTATTTATGAATGTTTTGAAAATAATTTCTATTTGTGGGATTATTTGATAATATTTTTAGGATTTTTGGAATTTTTTATAGGATGTGGCTAGGATATGGAAGATTAGATTCAAGTACTGGTTATGTGAAATGATTTTATTATGGGGCATGTTGTCATGAAAAAGTTGGTTTTATTTTTTGTTGTCATCATGTTATACTAATATATCAGTAATGATATAATAACATGTTAATAATAGTTTTTAAATTGATTGATATTATTTGAAAAGGGATATTTTGGATAATTTATTAAAATTATTAATTATAACATATTTAAAATAGGATTTATGGTTTTTTTGTTGTAGATTAAATTTTAAATGAATAGAATAAAATAATGAATTTATTGGTAATATAAAATATTATAACTGGGTTAACTTGAAATGAATGAAGGAACATGGATTAAGGGTTATGGAATGATTATGTGGTGTTATGCCTAAAGATGTGGTTGTGAATGTGGAAGATTATGTGAGGATTGGTCATTATGATGTGAGTCGTTTCCAATTCATTTTTGAACCAATAATTTATTCTTGTGGGTGATTATCTATATATATATAAATTTATGTTCATTGTGATTTCTATAAAAACACACCCAATTCATGTGAATGGTTCAAAAAACAAATATTTTAGTGTTGTTTTCCAAACAACTCTAAAGTTTGGATGGTTTTTGGACACCCCCTCTTCCCCAATATCACTTTCAGGTGATGTTGACATGAACATGTTATAATGGATAAATGTTAGATGTTCATATGTTTTTTGGTTTTATGAGATTGATGAGAATTTATATTTTGGGGGTCATTTATGGAAGTAAAAGGGAATAATGTTTATTTTTTTCTTGTTCATTATATTGTACTATTCTGTATATGAATTTGATGTGATGGTTTGGGTTTACATTGAAAATATTTGATGTGATTTTATGGAATATGCGTCCACTAGTTGGATGATTTGTGATATAATGGACAATTTCACATGTGGCATTTGGCATGATGTAATAACAATGATTAGTTTAGGTTGGGCTACTATATGGAAGATATCAGAGTGCCTAGATATATGAAGTTGGGTGGGGAGAGATAAAAATACATGCTAACATATTATTGGTTAACCGGTAAAAAAATTATTCTTATTATGTTACTATACATAGATGAATTATTGGGTGAACATACAATGGTTATAATGGGATTGGTTAGATTAACTATTTAGTTGTTTTTTGTTATGATATTTTCTCATTAGTTGATTACTATTCGATTTTCACATGTGAACAATATTGGATAGGTATATTCCTATATAGTAAAATTTAATTCTCACACTACATATATAGAGATGTCTTTCTAGTTTATCAGGAGTTTTTAAATTACCATGCTAGATAAATCAGTCCCAGACTCCACAGTTGTTATGGATTCTCTACATTATTATTTTGTTTTGGTAGTTTATTTAATGAATCTTGATAAATGTTCAATTTATACATATATTGCGTAATGGGTTTTTATCCCATTTATATTATGTCATTTTTTTGATGTAATTAATTATATCTCTTAATCCTATATTATAGAATGTAATTCCTCCCATATATCTTACTTTTATATCCATGGTACTTTTCACCATCCAAAATCCCAATAGGCGTGGAAATCAAGGGGTCATTATCAATATTTATTCATTGTAGGAATATTAGGGGTACCATGGGAGGGATGTGGTCATGAAAGAGTGGTAATAGAGTTTTGGAAGATAAATAAGATGATGTTTTGAATTAGGATCATGAAATATTGAATGGAATCATAGGGAAAAAATTTCGTTTGATCATTTTTTTAACATGGAATATGGACGAATGGTAATAAAATTGGATTCTAGGGTCACTCATTATTAAATTTGAGTACTATAAGTCTACTGAACAACCATGCTGAGTGATTTCTCATTAATAGTAGATACATAGGAGAGGTACATGACTTAATATTTATAGTGTCCTTTGGAATAAGTTTCTTTGGGATATTAAAATGAATAAAATGAATCTAAATACGAAATCAATCAAATACGTTTAGAATAATATATCATTTTAACATTTTAGTTATGTATCCTTTTCACTATTTCTATGTTTATAAGGATGTATAGTTTCTATTGGATGATCTGGTTGATTACAATAGGATTGATCCAGTTAAAGAGAATGATCTGTGTTATAAAACATTTCAAACCATTTGACAATAGTCCTTGTAGATTTTAGTAATGTGTCTGTAATCTACAGTTAGATATATGGTTTGAGGAACACGATATCACCATAATTTTTATATGGGAAACAATGGATTGCATGTAAACCATGGTTTTTATTTAGAAGAGATGAGTAGTGTGTTATTTTCTGACATAGGAACATGGAGAGAGAAAGGTGGAAGATGATTTGTGGGTATTGATTCTTGAGTGGAATTCAAATTTTATAACATATAAGAAATTCATATTTTTGAGCTATTATATCATTTACAGTGGATAATGTGTTTTTAATAACATTGAATCAATTTCAATGACCTTTTATGTTTCACCATGGATTTTTTTTCTCAATGAGGAGTATCAAGAGAATAAATTTTAGGAGGCAACCAATAATTTAATTTATTATACAATACAAATTTTTGGTGATCATTCTTGGAAGTAAAAAATATAAGGTAGAGGTGATAGATAATTAACACGTGGAAGAAGTTTTACCATGAGAAGTGAACAAGTACGATTATTCTATGATACATTTTGTCAGTGGAAGATCTGAGACATGAGGGCCTTTAATCTTTCGACCTACAGGTCATGAAACACAAACACATACCTCCTAATCTTTAGGAAAATGTAGTTTATTCAACATTCCATGGGGATTCAGGTTAGTTTTATTTGTTTATGGACATTGTGGCTATTATTAAAAATGGTTCACCATAGTTTATGACAATCTATATGTTTTAGGTGGTTTAGTTCATCTTTATCCTTAGTAGAAACCTCTAATGAGTCTATTTTTGTAGCAGGGGTAGTAGGTTAATTCTCTTCTGATAGATTATGGTGTTGGAAGTTTCCAATCATTGAATATTCATTGAAATAAGGAAATAGATCGAAGCATGGTTTTAGATAAAGTTGTTATATTAGAGAGAAATGAGCTGGGAAGGTATAATTTCATGTTGTGGGGTAGAAACAGTTGAGGATACATATGTCGTTAGAGTTATGATTTATTTATCATTTACTCCATTTGAATTTTTTTATTCATGATATTCACACTCTATTATTTCATTCTCTTCAGTCCATCCTCTAGGAGTGGACATAGAGATATATCTCATTACATTATATATACTATTCTATTTGAAGGATATGTTAGATGTGTTTTGGGGTTAAAATTAATAAAGTGCTAACCTCACTCATTTCTGTAATTTTTCTTACCATGAATGGTATTGTATAGATACATTATTGGCATTAAATACTTTAATGTTTTTTATGATTTTATAATGTTCTTATATAGGATAATAATATTCATTGATATAGATGGTCATAATGTAGTCTTCCATATATCATGGTGATGTCAGTTTGGACATAGATGTGTGCATACCAGTCTCTCATTGTTTTATAAGTTGTAGAATCATATTGTAGTCATAGGGGTTGTGGAGGTCCCCAAGATCATCAAGGTTCTTATATGTTTTTTATAAGAAGTATGTGAAGATACACCAACGAATTGATATAATGTTCAAGAATAAATTTTTGAATGGTAATTCTTTGATTTCAATGGATCCTCGGCATATGTAAACATCTATATTGGATGAGTAAAAGATTAAAATAGATGACCTCAAACTAAAATGTTTAATCTTCCATTGTCTGTCATAATTTGGTGTTTCAATGTAATTCTATAAGAATTAGAATGGTTGTATGAGTTTCTGGATAGAATATTAGATGTTGAATGATGCAACGATTAAGATTATTTACCATATCTCAATGATTTTTAAACATTTTTACACGTTGGGAGGTTTTATATTTTTTTAAAAGATAAATCTGGGGTTGGGATATTGATACATAAGGATGAAATATGATGAATTCCTAAATTATTACATGTTATTAATGTATGGGTACTTCATATTAGTTTCAATTACATTTTTTGTTACGTACATAGGTGTTGTGTTAATGGGTCTCCTAAAATTTATGTTATGATAGTTCCTTGATCTGGTTTTAATCATGTTCTATGATAATATAATGATCTATTAGGAGTGAGAAGAGGATCATGCTGATAATCTCCTAGATTTACGAAATGTTATTCAATTCCAACATATAAATTGAAATATGTAAAAATATTATTAATGGAAATGATAGAAGAATTTACATTGGATATTTGTGACGTAGTAAGGTATACTTATGAAACCATCAATTATTAATATTGTAATTTCTTTGGAATCACCTAATAATGTGGTATATGTTTATTACTTATATACTATAATGTTAAGTTAATTGTGTTTTTACATGACTAATCATGAATTATTAACCCATTGATATAATTTTCAACGAAATACTACTGTTTTGGTTAAAACGAGTAGAGATATGTATCAATTGACTAAATGTAGGTGAAATTGATCGATGGCCCCATTATCAAGTTCTTATAGGAATGGTGATATTTGAGGTGTTTTAGGACACATATCAACATAGAATTTGATGCCTCAAAATACATTAGGAGGTAGAGATAAATTATGGGTCAAGGAGGATACCTCCAACATATTTTACCTTTGGATCTCAGGATTTCGAGCTAGTAGTGAATGTGTTTTATTTGAATCTATGTATGTATTATTTTTTGTATAGAAACATTTGTAGTCTTCAACATCATATGATATTGAGGTATATCTTTTATCTTCACTACATGAATTTTTTTAATAATAATGGATGATGTTGTTTATCGAGGATTATGAATTTTAGATCCTCTAAACCATATGAAATTTTTTTTGGCCACGTTATTGGACGTGATTTTGTGGGAAGATACTATTTGAGAGTCCATAGATGCATGGATGGAGATAGTTGAATTATTATTCATCCTCATAGATTCATGGGTGGTTTATAATGCGGGAAAATTGTTACATATGATATTTTTGTACTATCTAATGTGGTTGGTATAGAACCATCATTGGGGAGACATATAGGATTAGTAGATTCACAATCATGTTGACCATAGTGATTCTACAGAGGGATGCTCGTAGGATGGACAAAACATGGTGTTGTTTTAATAGTATTTTTTGTTATGTTGGTGGTGCATGATGGATTCCTTTTTGAGTTCCATATCTCACACTTTTTGATGAATCCAGGTGTTTATAAGATGTTCTTTGTTTTTTTAATGCAGTTTTGGTGTCCTAGGATGAAATAGGTAATTGTATGTATTGTCGATCAATGTTTGGTTTTCATACTAGTAGATGAATAATTCCATGTTTCTGGTAGTTTGTTTTAAAACTTTGTGTGTTCTTGACCTTATGGGGGATATAATCTTAATGAAATTAATTATAGGGTTACCCCATAATCACATAGTATAAGATTATATATTTTTAATCGTCGATTGGCTGAATATATTGTCTCGCAAACTAACCACTAATGATTCAGACATTTTGGATGTTTTGGTAATGAGGATTCTGTACGATTTTTGGGGGTTTTAAAGAGTCTTGTATTCCATATTCATGGATTGTGACACACATTTTTTTTCGTTTTAATTGATAGAAATATAGAATTATTTTGGAACTATGTTGTGCATCATCATTTCATTCCGCCCTCTAATAGATGGGTTGTTGGAGTGGACCATCCCAAAATCAAAGAACATGATTTATGAATATATAATTGACAATAATGTTCCATGAGAAAATAAATTTTCGTTGGTTGAGTTTTCCTATAATAATATAATTCACTCATCCATCAAAATAGACCCATTAAGGCTATGTATGGGTTCCCATGTCTTTTTCATTTTTTCTAGGCCATGTTTTAGTTGTTTCTAGTTCTCAATACCAACGTGGTGTAGTGAAAAACATTGAATTTTTGATATGTTCATGATATGATAAAGGAATCATAGGAACCCAATAAATAATTTTTTGATAGTAGGAGGATTCTATTAGAGTCGGTGGTAAGAGACCATGTTTACTGGAATGATTCGATTCATTATGGGTAGAAGTGGTTTGGAAGCGTAAGTAAGTAATCACCCTAGTTTATTTGGGAATTCATACAGCTAGAGTTCATTGGAATGATGTCTTATGTGTCATCTCTTCCACTATAGATATGACCAATCTATGATGTCTACTACATCTTCCCTATGATTTGGTATCTTTAATATGTCTCACATGGTATCAAATAAGGTGATATAGATATCATGGATGAAGTGAAATTCCTAGAGATTCTAGTAGATATCTAGGATCATCGAGAAAGGGTGTTGTGCTGATACCCTATTCCTCTGATTTGTGTCACTTATATTCAATGTGACATTGAGGAGTGTACGTTGAAGAATGAGACAAAAGGGTGTAAACATCACCCAAAATATTGTCCGTTTTCATTAATTTTTTACTTTGGATTATTGATATAATTCATTAATCATATTGGCTTATCAAATGTTCATTTTCATGGATGTGAATTATGACTACCTAATCATGCTTTTTAGTAGGTGAATCATTCCAAAACCATTATAAGTTATACATTAACATGTTTTAATACTATATTATTGAACCAGCGAATCCAATAGTGGATAATTTTTTTATATTAAATGTGGATCTAGTTTCTTTTGTGTTCAGTGACATGTTATGTGATGGATTCTTTGACTTTTGACTTTGGAAAAGTCGAGGGTGAGTGTTTCCCTCTAGAATGGGGGATGATTTCATTGATATAGGATTCAAACATTCCAAGAGGTTTCTAATGGGTTTGTTCGTAGAACAGGAAACATCCAATGATTCCATATCTATTTGAACCTACTTTCTAAATGTAGGAGCTAATTAGTTGTAGACTGATAAGGCTAAGGAATTTTCATTGGTCGAGAGGATGGGAGGTCAGACTCATGACCCCATTTTGAGTGGAATTATTGTCTACTTCAAGACTCTCTTTACAGATTTATGTTATGTTCATGAATCCTTCTTACATTACCAAGTATAAAATAAGCTTTCCTTTAGATCTGTCAATCAATGATTGATAAATAAGAAATTTAGAGAATCTTTTATAGGTATTCGATGTTCTTCATCAATAGAGAATCATCTGTATGTGTTTTAGAGATTCTTAACCAATGGTATCCTTCAATACATAAATGTCTCTTGGACATTATGATGACCATACTGGTTTTAAATTCACTCAGTGGGGCACTTGATGTTTATTTTCATTAATAAGGACATGTATAATTTCAGAGTTAGGATCGTACCCGTAAATGGGCTACCTACGTATCCTTTATTTATGAAAAGGAATCAGAACCCACGTAGTTCGAGTAAGGGAATATGATTCTTATGCATGAATAATGGATCAAAGAAAGATGTCATGATTACTTTTACACTCTAAGCTCACGTGAGTCATTCTCGGTGTGAGAAACAAGAGGTATTGGTGAAACCAAATAATTGTGGCACGAAAGATGCATTGATGTGGTGCTTTTGTGTGTATGACTTCAAAAATAGATAAATATTAGGATTTACTTCAAGAAAGAAATATGGGAACATAGTCTATAACGGTATATGTACTTTATGGTGATTTGGATACTCTAATTTGGGGCTTACTCCGGAAATGGAGGCCCAAATTTGGAGGGGATTTATGATTGGGTTTTACTCCTAAGAAGGAGACCCAAACCAAAAAGTAAATTAAGACTAGTTAAGAGAAATTATGATTGGAGCTTACTCATAAGAAGGAGGCCCAGGTTAAAGGGATTTGAAAATTAAGAGACTTGGGGATTATTCCTAAGGAGGATGGCCATATTTGATACTGTGGCTTACTACTGAAAAGGAGGCCCAGGTAAAGAGAATTATGGTTGGGGCTTACTCCTATGGAGGATGCCCAAATTAGGAGACTTGGGTCTTGCTCCTGAGAAGGAGGCCCAATTAAGATAACTTAGACTGGGGATTACTCAAGAAAAGGAGGCCCAGATTAAAGGAAATTATGACTAGGGATTACTCCTGAGGAGGAGGAACAAATTAATGGGGACTTGGGGCTTACTCCTAAGGAGGATGCCCATATTTGAGAATTATGAATGGGGCTTATTCATGAAAAGGAGGCCCAGGTTAAAGGGATTATAAAATTAAGGGACTTGGGTCTTACTCCTACGGATGATGCCCATATTTTAGACTGGGGCTTACACCTGAAAATGAGGCCCTGTTTAAGATAATTATGGTTGGGGCTTACTTGTGAGGAGGATGACTATATTTGAGAATTCTAAGGCTGGGACTTATTCCTGAAGAGGAAGCCCAAGTATAAAGGAATTGTGTTTGGGGCTTAGTGCTGAGGAGGATGCCCAAATTAGGGGACTTGGGGCTTACTCCTGATAAGGAGGCCCAATTAAGAGAACTTATTCTGGGGCTTACTCCTGAAAAGTAGGCCCAGATTAAGGAAAATTATAACTGGGGCTTACTCTTGAGGAGGAGGCCAAAATTAATGAGGATTTGGGGCTTACTCCTATGGAGGATTCCCATATTTGAGAACTATGATTGGATATTATTCTAGAAAATGAGTCCCAGGTTAAAGAGTTATCTCATCTTAAAGGATGATGTTGAATGAATGAAATCTCAATCTTTAGTGACATAATGATGTGTAAATCACTAGGTTTTGAGAGATATTCCACATAATTCATTTCAGATAAAGAATTTAATCAAGAAAACATGCCATAATTGGCATTGAAGGTTGTCTTGAAGACTGAATCATGAATAAGAGAGGTGGAATGGCATATGTGGGGTGAAATGGGCAGGAAAGGCACCCAAAAAGGTTGGGGCGCACAAGTCCTGACAGGAGCGCAGGTACTGCGTGGGCACACTAGTGCTGGTTGCGCAGGTATACCTACCCAACACATGGATACTTGCATGATTTTCATACCTTAGAGTATTATTTGGGCGATCCATGATCAAAGCCTTCAGAATCATCCCTAGAGGCATTCTAGAAGATGGCGCACATTTTCTAGTGAAGAAGTAGGGCGGCGCTCAAGTGTGTCCATTTCCCGTAAGGGAAAAACCACACAGGCACGCAAGTGTTAGTGAATTCTAACACTTAAACATTACTCCTCTTGTTTAGACCATCCATTCTAGGTAAAGAATTATATTAGAAGTGATCGGAATTCATGAAGAAGAGACTTGGGCGTTCAGAGCTCTATATATGAATTCTGGAAAAATTCCACTCTTAATGGGGGGACTAGAGGGTCTATTTACAGGCTGGAGATGACCCCGGGTAGTTATTTTTTAGGTTTCGCAAGTCACATGGTTGACCCTTAGGTGGCGTGCAAGTATACTTGTGGGACAGTGATGGAACTTTTGGGACCGTTGTGCATTTTAAGCCTTTTTCATGCCTTTGTCGATTTTTGATGTTTTATTCAAAGGATGAATCAATTTGTGCTAAGTCATTTCCCTTTCCATTATTATTTAGACAATGTGATGAAAAAAGAACATCAACAAAATCCCCCCTCAGAGTTGGATCTAAAGGAAATGAGGATGTGACTCTAAGGAAAAGAATAAAAATAAAGGAAAGGTGTTGTGAAAGTGTTCAATGTGCAACACATGGCACGCAGTTTTGAGTCGCGCAGGGCTGGAGCGCGGTGGATGGAGTGCTCTTGGTGTAGGCGCACATGTGGGCCGCTTAGCCTATATACTTGCACTCATTTCAGTACAAGGCATCTGGATTTCAAGCTTTCGAGCTCTCGCCGCATAGGTCACCTTTTTCGTGCAAGTTGCTCGGTTTTCCGATGTTTCTTTGTTGCCGCGCTGCTGTATATGTGTTTGGACTTGCGTAGATTATACATGCGCACAAAAAACTCGCATGGAACAATAACACTTGCGCGACACATCCATACTTGCGCGCCATGTTTTAGATTTTTACGCCTTAATGCCTTTTCCATTTTTATGAAATTACTTCACAAATTTTATAAAAAATAAACTTACTTAAGAGTTAATTTATTCAACATTTGTGCAGAATCAATGGCTCCAAAGAGAATTAGAACGGCTGATGAGCTGGAAAGAAAGCTACTTGATGATATGATGAGCATCATTGTCCATGATTACTATGATATATGCGACATCACTCTCCCAGATTTGGATAAGTACTTGAAGAAATTTCATCTTAATTTCCCACATAGCATCAACCTGCCTCATTATGGTCATGCTCATCTACATAGAGTCAATGTCATAGATGCAAAGAAATATATGCCTGAGATGCAGCTACACCGCTACTCCTCTATTTCGGTTATACTATGCAAGAAGATAAACAACAATGGTGTGAACTTCCAAATTTTTCTTCCATGACATTTCCTTGCAGATTTGAAAATGGAAAACCCAGGGGCTAAAATGTTTTCCACTACCGGTTGGTGGAGAGAAAACAAACATGGCATTAGAACAATATCTGTAAAGAGTACACTCTCCAAATTGCTTTTTTACTTCCAATGCTCCATTCTCAAATACATGTATCCATCTTCCAATTCTCTTGGACAGAAAAAGAGTCAATGTTGGATCAGCAGAAAATTTCCTCAAACCACACTCAGGAACATCCTTTTACAATTGTTCCAAGAAGAGATGGTATCAATGTATCTCTTATTGTGTCCAGTTGAATGAATGAATCCAAGTGGTTGCTGATGATGTTCGGGATGTCGTAAATCAAATAAAGAGTTATGTTGAATGCCTCTTGGACCTCTTGAAAAATAGAAGATACTCCAGTTTGTGGATGTCCTTCAATCTCCTGTGCATCAATTAAAAACACTTTCATCTACAATCATTTGTACCTACATTATATTTCTACATGATTTTGATTTTACCTAATCCAACGGGCCTAGTAAGCATAGTTTAATTTTTACTAGGATTAGTTTAAATAACCTTACAAACTATGAATCTTTTAATTTCTAAATATTACCTAAATCATACAAAATGTATGTTTAGTTAGCGGGAACATGACTTTTATTCATATTTCATTTGTCTTTTGTGGGTATATTAAAGTCATGAACATCGTACATTAAGATTATAATCCTTATGGTCGAAATATCCTTGGCCGAATGAATTATAATTGACTCAATTATTTGACAATCTATCTGAAAACATATTAGCATACTCAATTATGAGAAAAAATATGGAAACTATAACTTAAGAAAATTTGGATCTGAGGAATGATATGAAAAAGAGCTAAAAGGCAATAGAATAAGTAGTTTCCAAGAATTAAGTTAATGTTATTTAACAAACCCGTTAGGGGGTTGAATTATGCAGGGACACCTAAGGGAATTGGCTGCATAGTCAAATAAATAGCATCTTTTGGTTAACAAGTCTGTTATGTAGACTATTTATGAAAGGCTGCCTAAGGGCATGTGTTGCATAGTCAGGAAAAAGAACTCTCATAAATTTACTTTCCTAGTGCTAAAAATCTAGTGATAGTTTATGGAGATTCAAATTTTCCAAAGTATAGAGTTTTATGTATGGAAAGAGGTACTTGAATATGGAGAATATATTTCCAAACATGATTATCAAAGAACTGGATGGATATCAGTCATACGAATGTCTGACCCAAACGTAGGGAAGGAGAATATAAACCATATACATGAATACTTTCAGATCATGAAAAAGGATATGGGACAAATATGTTAAGTATGGCTACTTTTGTGGATCCCTACATACTTTCATTTAAGACCAACAAGGAAAAAAGAGTCTTTCTACCCAAGAATTAAGGTACCAGTATCTGACAAACCTGTTTTCCATCCACTTGGGATATTGAACGTCTCTGACGAAGTTAGCTTTGATAAGATTATCCACTTCAGCATCAATTGTGGAAGCATAAGTTGGGTGTGTTATTCTTGTGGCTTTCTTAAATCCTCAATGTTCTTTTGGTAAAACCAAATGATGAGTAGAAACATCAGGATCAAGCCCAGGCATCTCTGTATAGTTCCAAGAAAATATGTCTCGATTTTTATTTAAAAAGGAAATATAAATCTCTTGTTCTTCAAGAGTCATGGATGCACTGATTAAAGTTGTGTGTGGATCTTCTTTTGTACCCAGATTTATTTTCCGAGTTCATCCACAGTGGTAGAGATACCCTCTTCAAATTCTGGAGGAGAATCTCTGAGATCTTCCTCTTCTTCTTCATCATGTGTTATTTCTTTCGTTTATACTTGCATAGTAGATGATGAAGCAAAGTTTCCTTGATTAAAAGAGATGTTAAAATTTAAACATCTTGAAAAAGAAGCTTCTATTTCTGACCCAAATGATGATGAAGGATATTCCATGGGAAATAAATAGGCGATGATGGATTGAGAATAAACATCATTACTCACCTCTGATGTTGCTATAACTTCTTCTGACCTGATTGGTGAAGTATAGACTTGTTGGATTTCAACATATGAAATGAAGACATCACCATTGGGGCTATCAACACTGCTTGGAGGATCACTAATTTCTCCCATGATGTCTGGCTCAATTGTCGTAATTGAAAATATGGATTTTTCAATAAGAGTATTTTGATTTGGGTCTATCTTGTCAATTTGACTGATAAGAAATACATAATCTGTACCCACATGCACAAATGGATTTAATGTAATCTTTTAAAAACCGTACAGATAATTAACTTTGGTAATCTCCTTTGTTGTGGATTTCTCCTTTCCCATCATGTGATAGAATTCCGCCTTAATGTATTGAGACTCACATGTCTTGAACGCGGCCTTATCACCATACAATGTCCCAACATGACCATCAAAACAATATTTGAGACATTGATGGTATGATGAAGGGATAGAATAATGTTGATGTAGCCAGGGGTTTCCAAGCAAGATGTTGAAAGCTGATTCTTGATCAACAACCATGAAATATGAATTGGATTAAAGATCTCTAAACTGAGTTCTGAGTATAACATCGCCCAGTGGTTCGTGTTCATTTTTATCATGTCCTTGTAACATCATGTTAGAAGGAGATTAATCAAATTCCGTGAGGCCCAATCGAAAAAGTGTATGATTGAGCATGAGGTTAACTCCTGAACCATTGTCAATTAAAGCTCTTCGAACGTCTACACCATTGACCTTTCCAGATAAGTACAAAGGTCTAATATGCCCATGCACAAAATCATATTCATCTTCATCAGTAAAATATATTATTGCATGGAATTCTGTAGGATTATTCTCTATGTGATAGATTTAGCTACAGCAATTTCAGTTTCAAACTCATGTGGACTTAACAAAGCCTCGATGTGTGCCTCCTGAAGAACCTTTGACAGATTCAAAGCATCCAGAATTGATAACATGGATGGTACTTGGGACAAGTGTTTTAATACATCATACTTTTTATCTATAGGACTATGTTTCCCAATAGGATCATGTTGTTTAGCAGGTTCCTTGGATGAATATGGTTTGGATGTTTATGCATCTTGTATCGGGATAGGAGTTGGAAATATTCCTAGTTTTGGAAGATTAGATCGATTAGATCCATTTAATTGCTGAGAGGAAGAAGATGGAACCTTCAACAGGTCTTCCAGAATAACTGTGCTAGGACTGAATTTTCTATTGGTGGATGAAATTGCTTGTTCATGTTAATCTCGCTGAAGGGCTCTACCACAAGATTCTGCTAAGTACACCGTTCTAGCAGGGGTAGAATTGGAATAGTGGCTTTTGAAAAATTCATGTCTTCCCCTGTATCCTGAGCCACTGAAACTTCCTCTGATTCCTCGGTTTGATACGGAGAATTCAGGCTCATCGACATTGAAACTCCTACTGGCATATGGATCTGTTAATTGAATCATATTTACATAACCGAAAATCAACTCTTCATCCGAGGAAGACTCCTTTTGATTAGCCTGTTTAGGCTATTCCATTTGGTGGGACGATGCCTGTTGATTTGAATTAGATGGCATGAAGGCTGTCAGGGTCAACGACAACTTAGGCTTTGAAACATACTCATCTTCTTCGAATTCTTTCTCTTTCTTGGAATCATGCAGTTTCTTCGAGGATTTTCCCTCTAATGAAGAGGGTTTTGATGAGGCATTCATTGTAGAAGGAACAATTGGTTTCTTCAATTGCATTCGCAAAATAACATGAGTTTGGTGGATCATCTTTATGACCATACACTCATCATATTTATGTGCATTTTTTTCTTAACTTCTAGCCATTCGCCTTCCTCCTTTGGAACATTAGTAGTTACACATGCTACCTGAGCTGGCGAACCTTTCAGTTTGACTTATACCGAGTCGACCATCATTTGCAGGAGGTATTTAAAGACAAAACACTCCTGGATGGGATGTACCCGCATCTTATAAAAGGGGAAATAATTGGGACAGTCTTAATCTCCTTCTTTTTTTGGCCTTTTGGGCCTTGGCAACTGAACCAAATTATTTTCCAGAGCCGAAATGAAGTATCCAAGAATTTCTTCACTTCAGAAAGAGTATGTTTTTCTTTTAAGATCCTCAAATTTTTTTCGTCATTGGTCTCTTTCATCATTGATTAGTCACTGAATGTGGCGAATATTCATTTTTATCATCTTTAAATTAATTTTTCCAAAGTCCATAAACATTGTTTTTATTGCATTACATAAATAGAACTTAATTTCTCATCTAAAATGCAATTGTTAATTAAAATGAAAATTTGGTCCCAATAATTCATTTGATTGTGTACAAAATTATATTAATTTTATGAATTTTAAGTATTTTGATATGATTTATCACTTTGTTTGGAACATTTTATCTTTTAGGTATGATGGATGAATCCCAAGGGAAGATGAATAATTTTGTGCCTGAATGCAGATATTTGCTGGAGAAATCATAATGGGCCTAAGGCTCATCAAACAAATGTGGGGATGACAAAACAAGCCCAAATAAGCTAAAATTTATACAGTAGAAAGATAAAAATATGAGGATCATTTTATTTAACTATGGTCGGAGCTAATTCAGAAGTTTTCATGATGATAAAGTGATCTGAAGCTGAGATTTAAATGGTGGACCCGACATTAATGCACATAAAGGCGTCCCACCATTTTGACCATTACATCCAAAGGGATGAGCCAAATGTCTTGAAATGTTTACATCGGATAGAGGACACATGGACGAAGATATTTTTCTTCTACGACCCATCAGGATTCGTCCTCCATAAATTAATGATGCAAACATCAAAATGGTGGACGAATCTGGACAGTTTTCCCGGTCAACATCGAAACATCAATTTCCTTTTGATTTTCACCCTCGTTTTAACTCTATTAATTGTTAGGGGGTGAATTGACTGTCGGTGTGGACCTATGGATCCTAATATGCCTATATAAGAAGATGGTGGTGAAAGGAATTATCATCTAACATTTTTCTTTGAATCCATGTATTTCTTTCATCCATAGTATTTCTTTCAATTGAAATTTCTTTCATTTAATTCGTAATCACATCGTCAAGTTTTCACATGTAACTTTTTCTTTCATGTTTAGTTTTTTAAGAAAAATTTTTCTTCTTATTCACTTTTTATTTTCCTTTTTTTCACTCGTTGATACCGTTGAATCAAGGTGTGAAATTATTCACACAAGCACTTGTGAATTTCTCACACAACAGTGGATTGTTCATTTTTATTAATGTTTTTCTTCTTCAATGCCACCTCTTTATGGTGACTTATTGCTTCCATTGATATAATAGAATCTACGGAGGGAAAAAAATTTATGGTTTGGTCCTAGAGAGTTGCACGCGATGGATTGGATGTTAGTTCATTTACTTTAATTTTTAAATCTGTTTTTTATTTTTGGATTTTCATTCGATGAGTTATGTTCTTCTTCATCTTTCCCAAATTTAACGATGAAACATTTTGAGTGCTAGTACGATCTATTTCCTTTGAGTGCTCAGTAAAGTGATCCTCAACATTAATTGGTGATTGGCCTTGGAATTGTGTAGGGATTATATTGATGAATGATTTGGGAGAATTATCTCGTTGTTTGGATACGTCTTCAATTAATGACATGAAATTTTTATGAAAATAAATGCATCCAATCCACCAAAAGAAACAAACTAGGATCAAACCATATTAATTAATTGTTTTAGATCAAGTAAATTTGTTTTTTTAAATTGTTCTTTAAATTAAATAATTAGTTATCCAATCAATTCAAACCCATGTTAGCAACTTCACAGCCTAACCTCCATAAAATATGTGTTTCTAAAGGTTAAGTCTTAGGTCCCTGTGGATTCGACCCCTATATGTACTTCAACGACCGCTTATACCTATAGGGTAAATTTGGGCGCAACCAAATTTTTCCGCCGTTGCCGGGGAACCAAGTAAGTTTTCTTAGACACCACCTTCTATTCTCACCTAAATTCTCTTTTCTCACCTATATTTCTCTTTTCTTTTCCTCTTTCTATTTTCGTGTGTCCAAAAAAAATCCATATCCAAATTTCATTCAACTCCAATGGAGTATAATAAACAATTTCCTTTCATAAAATCGGGCTGGAATCAAATAGAAAATCAACAATGGGAATCCCCTCAGATAGAAAATTAATTTGATCAACACTTGAATGATTACCCCACACCTAATAACATGAACAATCAATAGGATGCTGAATGTTCAAATGATCAATTTCCATACCTATCAAGAATGATTGAAAAGATAAATAATGAGGAAGTCCATGATGTACAAACATATATCAACCCTAATCCTGAATTTTTTTTGAACAATTGTGTGAACAAATGGATAAAATGAATTCAGAAGATTCATCTTTCATATTAGAATTACAAATCTTTAAGACTTTTTAGGAACCCATTCCCACTCAAGATGTTCTTTCCTCATCATTGATAGATGAATCTTTTATCCCAAAAACTTTTCATGAATTGAAAAAAGAACTAACCTTTGGATATTGGATAACTGAACAAGATCAAGGAAATGTTAGAAGGGTATTTAAATCAGGAGGAAATTAATTTTTTGGATTCACAAGGGGAAAATTTTACATTATTGTTTGAGTGTTCAGAATATTGCTCCAATAACTTTTTTTAGAATCACTGATCATTGAACCATTGGGAGATATAACGAATAGTGATCCCATAAAGACTTCTGATATTCAACTGGACAATTTTCAGGATGAATCTTATTTTCAAAATGAACAAATTCGTTCTAAATGTTTTGGAGAAGAAACTGATTTTGATTTAATTTCTCAATCTCTTTTAGGAAATTTCAATAAACCTGAGATCAAAATTATTTTACTTTCTTCAGAACTCATGAATCCCACTATAAAAGATAAGAAAGACCTTGTATTTGTAGTTCATTCTTCCCAATAAACCGAGAATGTTGGAATGCTACTTGATGTCTTAGGAAAGACTAGAAATTAAACTGAATCAACCATTACCAAATTTCCTTGGACCTCCACACTCATTATTGACCATGGGATTTCACATGAATCAAATTATAAAAACATCAATCTGAATCAAGATGAAGTGGACAGAAATGGGGGGCTAAAAATGTTGAAAGTTGGAATTGGATAAGTTGGGGGGTACAAGTCGAGCCAACGACGTTAAACAAAAGTGCTGCATGGGAGGCAACCCATGGTTTCTTTGTTTCTAATCTTTTTGAATCATTTTTTTCATATAATAAATTACCATATGCTGTTGACATGTTCTTCTTTTGTGAATAAGGATGGGTATGATAGGGGAGAACCATATTCATCCGTGTCACGTGGCGTGATCTTTGAGTAATACCTTACCCAGAAATCTAAAAAGAAGACAATGTATCATCAGTTTATTTTTTTTTTGTTTATTTTTGTGTTTTTATAGGTTAAAAAAATAAAAGTACATGTCGTAAGTCATAAGGAAAATCCATTCACCACCATCAAAGCCACTGAGACTCAAACCCAGGTTTGAAGGGAGACATTGGCATGCGATTTCTTCATCAACCACCAAGTGACTTCATTCCAGGATTATCATTTTCAAATTTCCTCTTTGAACTCCTCTCCTACCCCCATCTAGCTTTTCTTTTCTTTAAACACTGGGGACAATGTTATTCTATGTTCGGGGGAGATGAAATAAAAAAAATTTTTTTTAATAAGAACATGCATGGAAAGAAAAATTCCATTAACCTTGAACATGATAACACACATTGGAAACTCTTAAATTGGATATCAAATAATTTTTCATGCCTTGATTCTGATTTTAGTGCAAGTTTAAGTTCATGAGCATTGTTTTTGGAATGTGTGGTTGTCCGATGTGATTTTTCAATGTTTACATTTTCATCCTCTTAGTAAAAATTCCACAATGCACGTCTACTGGATCGTGGGTGTAAATTTGAGTTCATGGGTCCCTTTAATTATAGAATAATGTTCTGGGCTCACTTTTAGTTTAATTTGAGTACTAAAAAAATTAAAAAAAATTACCACAGATGTAAAGACCCGTAAATTTAAATGAAATTTTTTTCTTAATTTTCTTTGGAATTTTACAAGAACGCAGCTTCAGACGGCACCTGATTCTGATGCCCGGTGTTCCCGAAATCATTTTCCGAAGTTTGGCTCGGGTACGTTCAGTGAACGGACGAGCGGGTTTTTCAAACTTTTGAACTGGTGCTCGGAATCGAATGCTGAGGGCACCGATGGAATCAGAGCGCCGGTATTTTCTTATAAATGCCTCTTCCGGAGTTGCGTTTTCTCGGGTGTGGTTTTTAATTTTAGGGATTAAAGTTATGAAATAAAATAATTTTACGACAAACTTTATTTTATTTCAATTAACCCACTTGGAAGCCACTTAAAGCCACATAAAGCGGCTTAAGTTGAGTTGATGCGGAGAGGGTGCTATTCAAAAGTATCCCACCCTCTTGGTAGGATATTTTTGAGGTGGGGCCCACACGAGCCCACCGTTTCTTTCCGCTAAGTAACGCACCCGCGAAAACCTGTCATTATGAAAGTCAACTGACGCGTTTTCTTAATTTCTTAACGCACCAATTAATTGGGAAGTTTTCATCGTTGAATTAAATGGGCGGTTCATTCATTGAAATTAATTCTATGTATTAATTTCATTTGTTTCTTAACCTGTTTGAAATTCGTTGGCGTAATAACAAAATAAGACTAGCGCACGACTTCTGGAAAAATACTCGTTGGGAGGATTTGACAGAAACCAAGAATTCTACATCCTCATTCGCGAAGAACGTGAAGAACGCGAAGAACGTCGACCTCCGATGAAGAACGCCAAACCCGCGGAAATCGACGACGCGACGCCGGGTGTCGCGACACCGACGTTTCCTCTCCCGTGACGTTCTTCAGCGACGTTTCTTAATCTGCAAAAAAATATTCGATCATCCGTTGAGTTCGACGACGCATCACCGTATTCCGCAACGACACGACGCCCTTCCGCGACGACACGACGCCTTTCCGCGATGACGCGACACCTTCCACGACGCGACGATCGTCTCCTTCCGCGGCGATCAATTCTACGAAGAACGCGCGTGCGACGACCTGACGAGGTAGGGATTTTATTTTTGGAAATACCATTTTATATACCCGTGATTGTTTCTTTTAAAACAATAACCTAAATCAAGTGCAATTTTAAATTATTAAAATTGTTTTTGATACGTTTATTTCGTGTTCATTTATCCTCCCGATTGATACCGTCTAACGTGGAGGGTGCGGGCCAAAAAAACACGGCCCGACAACCCTATGATGTTCATAATTATTGTGCGGATTTGGCGGGCGATGACAAAACGTGACGCAAGGGTTATTTTAGGATTCCGCAGTGATGAATGGGTCCCGGGAGGAGCAGCGGTGCAGACGGGAAGCAAAACGGACCACCGGAGCAACTCCGGTGGCCCGCAGAAGTCTCCAGCAGCGCGGGTCGCCGGAGCGGCAGCGGCGGCGGCTGGAGGCGGGGGCGCCCCGGCGCGCTGCCGGAAGGGGCCGCCGCGGTGGCGGCGGACAGCGGACCCGCGACCGCGCGGGTCCGGCTCGCCAGCACGAGACGTGGCAGAAGCCACGTCCGCTGTTGTCCAGCACGGCCCCTCTAGGGCCCCGGCTTCCTAAACCCGCGGGGGCAGCGCTCCGCGGCTGCCGCGCTCGGCCACTCGGCCGAGCCGAGCCAGGCCGGTCCGACCGGATGGGCCACGCCCTGGCCGGACCGGACCGGGTCGGGTCGACCCGGGGCCAACCCCCCGTCTTCGGACCGTTTCCGGTCTTTTGCTCGTAACATGATCTACGGGCCTCCGAACGACACGCCGTCAGCGGCAACACGATCCATGGATCGAGCCGGTCGTTTTGGTATATCGTGATCAAGTTTTCGGATTACTTTGGGATCGGCCGGGTAGGTTCGTAAACGAAACCAACCGGGCCCTCGGAGCGGAAACACTCATATCTTGAGCTCTGGACGTCCGATTGATGTGCCGTCGACTTTGTTGTTTTCCTCTATGTGAGACGGATCTTTTGGCTCACTCCGCCCGAGGTTTGGACGCAGGTGGAGTGCGGTCGGGTTGGTTTTGCCTTAAAAACTAACCGGGCCCCTGGAACGAAAAAGCCAGTAACTCACAGACCGGGCGTCCGATTGACGTGCCGACTGTCGCGTTGAATTTCTCTTGAAGAGACGGAACTTTTGTCATACTTCGCCTGAGTTTTGGTTGCTGTTGGATAATGGCCGGGTTGGATTGTACCCGAAATCCAACTGGGCCCCTGGAACAGAAAAGCTGATATCTTTCAGACCAGACGTCCGTTTGACGAACCGCCGGCGGCGTTGGTGACGACGTTGAGAAACGGTCCGTTTGAGTATAACCTATGAGAGTTGGGGGTATAGTTTAGATACAGCAGGATTGGTTCTCACATGAAACCAACCAGGCCCCTAGGATGAAAAGGCTAGTAACTCACAGACTGGGCGTCCGATTGACGCGCCGTCTGTTGTGTTGAGACCCCTGTGACGAGGCGGTCCCTTGAGATACTTCCTCGTGGAACCTTGTGATACTTGTAGTATCGACCAGAAGATCATGGAGCGGACCCTCCTGGAGACGAGCGTGCAGAATACGGAGACCGTGTATCCGGCTTAGACTCGATGACTGCTGATCGAACGACTCAGTGTGTTACGGATAGCCCAGGGGAGCGCTTGGTTGTAGCGGAAGAACCACGACGGAGGTGCGCTTGGTTGTGTCAGCACAGTGGAGCGCTTGGTTGTAGCGGCAGACCCACGACGGAGGTGCACTTAGTTGTAGCAGCACAGGGGAGCTCTTGGTTGTAGCGGAAGACCCACGACGGAGGTGCGCTAGGTTGTAGCAGCATAGGAGAGCGCTTGGTTGTAGCGGCAGACCCATGACGGAGGTGCTCTTGGTTGTAGCGGCACGGGGAAGTTCTTAGTTGTAGTAGCAGGCCCACAATACTCGACAGGCGGAGTACCTCAGCAGTCTTAGGTTAGTGATAAGTACCTCAGAGTCGTGACATGACCACTGTACACTCCAGAGACGGGGCTCTCAGCAGTTGCGGTTTCGATAATGAAAAATCCTGGTTTGAGCTGAGACCATTGACCTTGTGTTTACCTCATGTTTTAGATGGGTTACTTGATAACATAGGTATATGTATGGGCATATACCTGGGTAGTGGTTATCCATTGTTTCCACAATCCTTGTGTTTCCTCAGGATTGAGATGGGTTACTTGATAACTTAGGTATATGTATGGGCATATACTTATGTAGAGGTTATCTATTGAGATCTTCATTGTGGTTATCCTTGTTGGTTTTAGTGAGACCATGAGAGTGTCGGGGTCCCTAATGATTATCTTTATACTCATCCCTGCACGGGCTATGTCCGCACCTCGTTGTGTTGGTTGCAGACGACGGGCAGTGCTGACGTAGGCCGAGTGTTCGAGGGATGAACAGTACTCGGAGGTGGACTACACGACGAGTCAGTACCCGGAGGTGGACTACATGACGAGAGGAAACACAAAGGAGGTTGATGGGCGAGAGCGTTGAGGAGGCTATCTGTACCTACCCTTCAGGTAGGATCCGTGGTGGACGACCAGGAGCTGCGCCATATGTACCTACAATTCAGGTTGGATCCGACGAGGATGACCCAGGAGCTGCTTCCTTTCATCCAGCTGTTGTCTTTTTCTGTTGTACTTGTTCAGTTGTAGTTGTACTTTCATTTGGG
Source organism: Viscum album (assembly GCA_963277665.1). Taxonomy (NCBI): domain Eukaryota; kingdom Viridiplantae; phylum Streptophyta; class Magnoliopsida; order Santalales; family Viscaceae; genus Viscum; species Viscum album. The sequence continues at coordinate 1,009,069 of CAUJRU010000211.1, forward strand.
TTTGTATTCTGGCCCTTTTACTTTTCAGGACTTTCTTTTGTAATTAGTTTTTTGCTTCCACTTGTGCTCTGTATTGTTTCTTTTAATTTTATAAAGGCAATGCCTTCCCAGTTATCGGGATTTACGCCTTTGGTGCTAGTCACCAGCCCCTGGCCTATGGAAAGTGGGCTTTGGGTAGTCACGGCACGGGCCCCGAGGACGGGTCGTGACAAATTGGTATCAGAGGTGGTCGGTTCTACCACAGACTCTCATCTTTCTTCTATGTGAAGAAATAGTGTTTAGCGTATTGGCTATGGTTATCAGTCCAGGGAGTCCAGTGTTGGTGCGGGCGGCCGACGTGTCCATACACCAGGACCCTGGAAACTGATTTCCGAATTTGTGCATGAAAACACTGATTGCGTGTGTGTTTCCAGAAGTTTAAAAAAAAAATCAGCTCAAACCAGGTCATCTCACCTGGTATAAATCGTTTGACCATGTCACGTTGTTTCTTTCAGGATGCCTTTTCACGAACGACCTTCTAGAGCCCAGAGGGATGTGCGTACTGACAGCCTGCCGAGCAACGAGGATTCGGTACAGGGCCCTCTTACAGTTGAGGCATAGCAGAGGCACCAGCGGTACTACCATATGTTGGGCCACCGATGCCACCATCCCCAATAGTAGGCGATGTACGCCACTTGAGCGCGCTGCACGAGTTCCAGCGCCAGAGGCCACCCAGGTTCCGGGGAGAGACGGACCCGCAGGAGGCTGAGGATTGGCTGGAGGTTGTGGTGAGAGTCTCCAGGCTACTGGGGACGCTGGCAGACCTCATGGTGATATTTTCTGCCAACCTTCTTCAGGCAGCATTAGGAAGGTGTTGGAGCCACTTGTTCCAGTTTTGCAACGGGATGGCCTTCACATGGGAAGACTTAAATACCTTCTTCAGGGTGGAGTTTGTGCTAGTAGCTCTACACCTCGAGCATTTATAAGAGCTTCTGCCTTTGCCACAGGGTTTTCGATCAGTAGTCGAGTATTCTATGGGTAGTAGACAGATGATGCAGAGGTCCAAGAGGACTAGAGCCAGCCGTACGAGGGGTAGGAAGTGTTATGAATGTGGCGGAAAGGGTCACCTGGCACATGACTGTCCGACTCCTCGTATAGTTGATCCAAAGGCATTGGAGGAGCCACAGAGGCAGAAGCAGCGGTGGGTGCTTGAACAACAGCCGATTAGTGGACAAGGAAGTAGAGCTCCAGGAGCAGGTGGACATGAGAGGAACTAGTGGATACGTCCCTTGTACTCTAGTTCCATTTTGTTGTTGTGTTCGTGTCTTTGTACTATGAGATGCAATAATAAAAAAGAAACTTATCGTTGTGATGTTTGCTTTCTTGTCCTTTTTGTTTGGTTGATACTGAGTGGTCCTAGTTAAGACTGTTGACTTGACCATCACTTTCGAGATTTCTACTGGAGGAGACCCAGTGACCTTGCACAGATGCCGATAGTGTGACTCGACCCTTGGAGACGAGAGTGACAGTTAGATCTCTTAGTAGTTACGTCGAGGCCTTATGACGTCACACATTGCATGAATGCATCTTTCATGTCAGGGTTGACTGTATTAGGCAATGAGCATGGTTCATCCAGGGGGGGATGAGACCGTGTTTCTCTTTTCGACAATGGAGAAATTTTAGCAGCTCTTCCAGATCATAGGCAAAGAAGGTGCAGATCATCCAGGAGAGGATGAAGACTGCACAATGCAGTAAGAAACAGGAAACCAGTGCTAGTATTAAAGACTCGAGCGTGTTAAATGTTTCAAGACGAGGAAGCTTAAAAGAGAGATGAGTCTGGAAAGCGACAGACATGGAGGCAGATCTAGGAGAGCAGCATGAGGCGGTGTACATCTTAACAAGCTACAACCACCCTCCTTAGTTATCCCCGCCAAGCTCAGGGAGTTGGAGGGTGGAGGAAGAGTGTGGCTGCATGCGGTAAAGGAGTGTGACCCAATGACTCTAAAAATGATTCAAGGGACGTCTGTGTCCACTACTAGCTGTTGTAGTAACAGACGTCGATATGAATCATTCCTCGCTTTCACAAATCTTGTCCCATAACTAGAGTTTCCGGTAAGCCGTGGACTTGACCCTCACGTCTGGAGATACCTTGGGAGGAGACTCGATAATCACACTTACGCCGACGGTGTGGTCAGACCCTCAAGGTGAGAGTTTCGGTTGGAATATCTTGGTGGTAGTGTCGAGGCCTTACGACGTTGGTTTGAGTATGGACAGGGCAATCATAGTTCATACACAAATTGACAGTATTAGGCAAAAAGGTTATGGTTTAACTACAACGTCGAGATGTGTTTTCCTTGGTCGGCGAAAAGGAAACCCCAGGCAGCACAGGATAAACTCTTGCATAGGAGGGTGTGACCGAACACTCTTGAGTCAGTCAACCTTACCCTCGTGGCAGCAGTCATTTTGAGTTTCAGTTCTAACAGGAATTGGAAACCTCTGGTGTTTGAGGATGACGATCACGTCCTTATACGGGTCTTACCTCTACGAGGATTACGGAGATGTGGCCAAGGCGGCAAGTTATCCCGGAGGTTCAACAGACCTTTTCTAGGTCCCCACCTGGGTAGGCGGGGTGGTTTACCGCTGACCCATCCACCTCAGTTGCACCAGGTGAACGACGTCTTCCACGTATCTCAACTGAAGAGATACGTGCTCGACCCTTCGCATATCATCGACCATGAGGAGCTGGACGATGGCGATGAGGTGAATTCTACGGAGGTTCCTGTGGGAAATTGAGGATCGATAGGAGACGATCCTAGGAGGATGGTTGATTCCACTTGTTCACTTTATTTGGAAGCACGGGAACCCCCAGGTGAGCATATGGGAGCGGGAGGCTCAGATGTGCACTCTGTACCCACATTTGTTTCCCTAGTTTATGATGTATCTTTACGGGGACGTAAAGCCCTGAGGCAGGAGTAATGTAAAGACCCGTAAATTTCAAGGAAATTATTTTCTTAATTTTATTTGAAATTTTACAAGAACGCAGTTTCAGACGGTACCTGATTCTGAGGCCCGGTGTACCCGGAAACATTTTCCGAAGTTTGGCTCGGGTATGTTCATTGAATGGATGAGAGAGTTTTTCTAACTTTTGAACCGGTGCTCGGAATCGAATTCTAAGGGCACCGATGGAATTGCAGCGCCAATATTTGCTTAGAAACACCTCTTCTGGAGTTGCGTTTGGTCGAGTGTGGTTTTTAATTTTCGGGCTTAAAGTTAAGAAATAAAATAATTGTACGCCAAACTTTATTTTATTTCACTTAAGCCACTTGGAGGCCACTTGAATCCACTTAAAGCAGCTTAAGCTGAGTTGATTCGGATAGGGTGATATCCAAAAGTATCCCACACTCTTGGTAGGATATTTGTGAGGTGGGGCCCGCATGGGCCCACCGTTTCTTTCCGCTAAGTAACGCACCCGCGAAAACCCGTCATTATGAAAGTCAACTGATGCGTTTTCTTAATTTTTTAACGCATCAATTAATTGGGCAGTTTTCTTTGTTGAATTAAATGGGCGGTTTATTCATTGAAATTAATTCCATGAATTAATTTCATTCGTTTCTTAACCTGTTTGAAATACGTTTGCGTATTAATAAAATAAGACCAACGCACGACTTCTGGAAAAATACTCGTTGGGAGGATTTGACAGAAACCATGAATTCTTCATCCTCTTTCGCGAAGAACGCGAAGAACGCCGGCCTCCGACGAATAATGCCAAACCCGCGGAAATCGACGACGCGACGCTGTGTGCCACGACGCCGACGCTTCCTCTCCCACGACGATCTTCGGCGACGTTCCATAATCCACAATAAAATCTTCGATCAACCGTTGAGTTCGTCGATGCATCACCGTATTCTGCGACGATGCGACGCCCTTCCGCGACAACGCGACGCCTTTCCGCGACGACGTGACGCCCTTCCGCGACGACGCGACAATCACCTCCTTCCACGGCGATCAATTCCACGAAGAACGCGCGTGCGACGACCTGACGAGGTAGGGATTTTATTTTTGGAAATACTTTTTTATATCCCCGTGATTGTTTCTTTTAAAACAAGAACCTGAATCAAGTGAAATTTTAAATTATTAAAATTGTTTTTGATACGTTCATTACGTGTTGATTTCTCCTGCCGATTGATACCGTCTAACGCGGAGGGTGCGGGCCAAACAAACATGGCCCGACAACCCTCCACCTTTCTTCATTGTTGTGCGGATTTGTCGAGGAACGACATAACGTGACGCAAGGGTGATTTGATGGTTCTGCAATGAAGAACGGGTCCCAGGAGGAGGAGCGGCGTAGACAGGAAGGAAAACGGACCACCGGAGCAACTCCGGTGGCCCGCGGAATTCTCTGGCAGCGCGGGTCACCGGCGCGGCGGTGCCGGCGGCCGGAGGCGGCGGCTCCCCTGTGTGCCGCTGGAAGAGGCCACCTCGGCTGAAGAAGCTGCGGCGGTGGCCAGCGGACCCGCGGCCGCACAGGACGCGGCAGAAGCCGCGTCCGCTGTTGTCCAGTGCGGCCCCTCGAGGGTCGCGGCGTCCTCAACCCGCGGGGGCGGCGCCCCGCGGCTGCCGCACTCGGCCGCTCTGCCGAGCCGAGACGGGCCGGTCCGACTGGCCCGGGTCGGTTCGACCCAATTCGTCCGACCCAGGGGGGTCGGGTCGGGTCGACCCGGGCCCAACCCCCCATCTTCAGACCGTTTCTGGTCTTTTGCTCGTAACATGAGCTACGGGCCACCAAATGACACGCTGTCTGTAGCAACGCGATCCTTGGATCGATACGGTCGTTTCGGTATATTGCGCTCAAGGTTTCGGAATACATGGGGTTCGATCGGGTTGGTTCGTACACGAAACCAACCGGGCCCTCGGAGCGGAAACGCTCATATCTTGAGTTCTGGACATTCGATTGATGTGCAGTCGACTTTGTTGTTTTCCTCTATGTGAGACGGATCTTTTGGCTCACTCCGCCCAAGGTTTTGATGCAGGTGGAGTGCGGTCTGGTTGGTTTTGCATTAAAAACCAACCGGGCCCCTAGAACGAAAAAGTCAGTAACTCACAGACCGGGCGTCTGATTGACGCGCCGACTGTCTTGTTGAATTCCTCTTGAAGAGACGGAACTTTTGGCATACTTCTCCTGAGTTTTGGTTGTTGTTGGATTGGGGCCGGGTTGGATTATACCCGAAATCCAACCGGGCCCATGGAACAGAAAAGATGATATCTTTCAGACCAGGCGTCTATTTGACGAACCGTCGGCGGCGTTGGTGATCACGTTGAGAAACGGTCCCTTTGAGTATACCCTATGGGAGTTCGGGGTACATTTGAGATACAGACGGATTGGTTCGCACATTAAACCAACAGGGCCCCTAGGACGAAAAGGCTAGTAACTCACAGACCGGGTGTCCGATTGACGCGCCGTCTATTGTGTTGAGACCCCTGTGACGTGGCGGTCCCTTGAGATACTTCTTCGTGGAACCTTGTGATACATGTAGTATCGACCAGCATCTCATGGAGCGGACCCTCCCACAGACGAGCGTGCAGAATACGGAGACCGTGTCGCCGGCTGAGAATCGACGACTGCTGATCGAATGACTCGGTGTGTTACAGATAGCCCAGGGGAGCGCTTGGTTGTAATGGAATACCCACTACGGAGGTGCGCATGGTTGTAGCATCATAGGGGAGCGCTTGGGTGTAGTGGCAGACCCACGATGGAGGCGCGCTTGGTTGTAGCAGCACATGAGAGCGCATGGTTGTAGCGGCAGACCCACGACGGAGGTACGCTTGGTTGTATTGGCACGAGGAAGCGCTTGGTTGTAGCAGCAGGCCCAAAGTACACGAAAGGCGGAGTACCTCAACAGTTTTAGGTTACTGAGCAGTACCTCGGAGTCGTGATAGGACCAATGTACACTCCAGAGTCGGGGCTCTTCAGCAGTTGCGGTTTTGATAATGAAAAATCATGGTTTGAGCTGAGACTTTTGACCTTGTGTTTACCTCATGTTTGAGATGGATTACGTGAAAACTTAGGTATATGTATGGGCATATACCTGGGTAGTGGTTATCCATTGTTTCCACAATCCTTGTGTTTCCTCGGGATTGAGATGGGTTACTTGATAACTTAGGTATATGTATGGGCATATACTTAAGTATAGGTTATCTGTTGAGATCTTCATTGTGGTTATCCTTGTTCATTTTAGTGAGACCTTGAGGGTCTCGGGGTCCCTACTGAGTATCATTATACTCACCCCTACACGGGCTATGCCCGCACCTCGATGTGTTGGTTGCAGACGACGGGCAATGCTGACAGAGGCCGAGTGTTCGAGGACTGGACGGTACCCGGAGGTGGACTACACGACAAGTCACTACCCAGAGGTGGACTACACGACGAGACGACCCACGGAGGAGGTTGACGGGCGAGAGCGTTGAGGAGGCTATCTGTACCTACCCTTCATGTAGGATCTGTGGTGGACGACAAGGAGTTGCGCCATCTGTACCTACCCTTCATGTAGGATCCGACGAGGACGACCCAGGTGTTGCTTCCTTTCTTCCAGCTGTTGTCTTTTTCTGTTGTACTTGTTCAGTTGTAGTTGTACTTTCACTTGGGTCTGTATTCTGACCCTTTTACTTTTCATCGCTTTCTTTTGTACTTAGTGTTTTTCTTCCACTCGTGCTCTGTAGTGTTTCGTTTACTTTTATAAAGGAAATTACTTCCCAGTTATCGGGATTTATGCCTTTGGTGCTAGTCGCCAGCCCCTGGCCTATAGAAGGCGTGCTTGGGGTAGTCACGGAACAGGCCCCGAGGACGGGTCGTGACAACAGAGAGAAATGTTTTGTTCCATTTTGTGGCATCTGGCACTTAGGGATCGTGACTCTATAGTTGCCTTGCCCAGAGTTAGGATTTATATCTCTATTATAGAGAATGGAATTGACAATATGTGTGGCATCTGACACATGGGAATCACGACTCCATAGTTGTCTTTCCAAGAATTAGTCTTCTCATATCTATTGTGGATAAAAAAAATTATAAAAAAACAAATCAAAAAAAAATGGATACTCATATAAAGGTTTAATGTGATTCCCACCTAGCGCTTCCATTTTTTCCCCTTGAACAATAAAATGGGCCCCATATCTTTTTTGATGCACAACATTTTATTATGCTTAATTGAAATTGGATGAAATGTGGCGATGAATTTGAACAAAGGGATAGGCATGGGCTTCAGATATGCTTATGGACCTATCTTTTTTTAAATTTTTTTTATGGGTTCCATAATTTTTTTTGGTATGAGATATTTTGGTGAGCAATGTGTATTAAAATGTTTTCGGAAAAGGGGATTTGAATTTTATATTTGTAATTTATTTTTCTCAGGACTAGCAAATCTCAAGTTGGGGGTGTGATTAGTCATTAAAAGTGGATAATATTAATTTTTAATATCTTTAAATTAACTTTTCCAATGTCCTTAAACATTTTTTTTAGTGAATTTCATAAATAGAACTTCATTTCTCATCTAAAATGCAAATCTTGTTTAAAATGAAAATTTGGGCCCAATCATTAATTAGTTTGTGTATGACATTATATTCATTTTCGGAATATGAAATTTTGGTTTATGATGGACCACTTTGTTTCTAACATTTTATCTTTTAGGTCTGATGGATGAATCCCAAGGGAAGATGGAGAATTTTGTTCCCCAATGCAGGAATTTGCTGGAGAAAGAATAATGGTTCTAAGGCACATCAAACAAATGTGGGGCTCAAAAAACAAGCCCAATGAAGCTCAACATTATACAGTAAAAAGATAAAAATATGAGGATCATTTTATTCAACTGTTGCCGGAGCTAATTCTGATATTTTCATGATGATAAAGGGATCTGAATTTGAGATTTAAATGGTGGAGCTGGAATTTATGCACATATAGTCGTCCTACCATTTTGATCATAACATCCAAACGGATGAGCCAAATGTCCTAAATATTTTAATTCGGATAGAGGACACATGGGCGATGATATGTTTCTTCTACGACCCCTCAATATTCGGCATGCATCAATTAATGATTCCAACGTAAACATGGTTGACGAATCAGGACCGTTTTTCGGGTCAACTTCGATACGTCAATTTCCTTTTGATTATTCACCCTCGTTTTTACTCTATTAAATGTTGGGGGGTGAATTGATTGTGGGGGGTGAACCTAAGGCTCTTAATATGCCTATATAAGGAGATGGTGGTGAAGGGAATTATCATCTAACATTTTTCTTTGAATCCATGTTTTTCTTTCATCCATTGTATTTCTTTCTATTGTAATTACTGATTTCAATTTGTAATCACATCGTCATGTTTTAGCATGTATGTTTTTCTTTCATGTTTATTATTTTAATAAAATTTCATCTTCTTCTTAACTTTTTATTTTCCTTTTCTTCACATGTTGATACCGTTGAATCAAGGTGTGAAATTATTCACACCAGCACTTGTGAATTTCTCACACAACGGTGGAGTTTTCATTTTTATTAATCATTTTCTTCTTCAATTCCACTTCTTTAAGTCGACTTCTCGATTCCATTGATATAATAGCATCTATGGAGGGCTAAACATTTATGGTTTGGTCCTAGATAGTTTCATGTGATGGATTGGATGTTATTTCATGTACTTTAATTTTTAAATCTGTTTGTTATTTTAAGATTTTCATTCGATGAGTTATGTTCTTCTTCAACATTTCCAAGTTTAACGATGACACATTTTGAGTGCTAGTACAATCTATTTCCTTTGAGTTCTCAGTAATGTGAACCTCAAAGTGAATTGGTGATTGGCCTTGTAATTGTATAGGGAAGAAATTGGTGAATGATTTGGGAGATTTATCTCGTTGTTTTGATACGTCTTCAATTAATGGCATGAAATTTTTAAGAAACGAAATGCATCCAATTAACAAAAAGAAACAACCTAGGATCAACACATATTAATTAGTTGTTTTAAATCATGTAATTTTTTAATTGTTCTTTAAATTAAATAATTAGTTATCCAATCAATTCAAACCCATGTTAGAAACTTCACAGCCCAACCTCCATAAAACATGTGTTTCTAAAGGTTACTTCTTAGGTCCCTATGGATTTGACCCCTATATGTACTTCAACGACCGCTTATACCTGTAGGGTAAATTTGGGTGCAACCAATCGTAATAATGAAACCGCCTTTGTTGTCGGCGCTCAGGAGGAGGATCATTTCGAGAAGATAAAGGTTTTGAAGTAGAAGCAGGTATAGGTTCTTGTTTAAGCATAACTGTAGCAGTCTCTGCTTTACCCATTCATCTTCCTGGAGCTAATGGAATTACACGAGATTTAGCCTTAGTCTGTATAATAGAATCTTAAATTTTTTGAGCAATTGAAGTAAGGTCTCGAAACCCTCTTGTGTATTTCACAGGGACGAATGACATGCGTAATTATTCATGCAGATTTTCCACACAGATTAGCAACACTTCCTCTTGAGGGAGTGGTAAGCTCAGGAAATATGTTAACACCTTCCGCCAAGAAATGAAATGAGAAAATATTTCATTCTCACTTTTCTTATAGTTTGTAAGATCAAAAAATGCTGTCTTTGGAAAAGTTGAGCTGAATTGAAGAAGAAATCGTTGAAGGAGATCTTCCCATCCGGTAATTGACCGGAATTTCAAGCTTGAATAACAGAAAAAGGCTAGTCTTTGCAGGGTTCGCATGAAGCATCTGAGTTTCACCGCTTCTTGCTGCTCTAGAGTTCCCATAATAGGATCCCAACAAGACAAGTAATGCGTCAAATGCTATTCAGGGTTGCATGATCCATTGAAAATATGGAATACAAGGTTTCCAAAATTTGATGGTGGAGAGATTGAATCTACCCATTCAGGATAAGATTTCTTTTCTGGTTGAACCCGCACTCGCTTTCCCTCCATAGCTTCCAACGGAGTTGTTAATGACTCAATATTAGTTATTAACTTTTGAGAAACATCCGGATGATCTTGAATATGAACAGGTGCACTGACTGGAGCTTGGAAAGGTATGGCAGCCGGTACTGCAACTGATGGAAACACTTCCAATTGTTGTTGCACATGACCCGTAGGATTATACCTATGAGGCTGTACTGATAAAGGAGGGTATTCTTGAGCCATCTTAGTAGCTGCAAAAAAATTCCTTGGTTGACTGACTCCAGCATGCTTAGGAGGAAGACTACCGTGAAGTAGTTCTGTGTTCATCCTCCTTAATTCCTTCATTTCTTCCTCCTATTGCGCATATCATTGCTCTAGTGAGAGCGATTGGCCTTCTCCAGAGGAAGGATATGTAACCTTATTCTTTATCCTACCCTTGTTTGATCCTTTTCTGAGAGGGGGAAGTGGGATATTTGAAGGAACACCCTGATTTTGGGAAAATCAATGATTTCATGTACGCACACCTTCTTTACTTTTGTCTATGAGTACAACTTCCAGAGCAAGAACCTCTTCATTTGAATCCCCTGAGTGAGCCTCATCTGGTGGATCAACAACAACGGAATTGATGACATTAATTGATGTATAATGAATCTCATCCCTTCTATCTTCATTTCTGTGATATTGTCTTCTTCCATGACTTTAATGAGACATTTCCTTTTGTTTATTCAATCCCTTAGGAACTTATTGAAGAACTGTAATTTGGAGGGACTCTCTTGATAATTTGGCTCTTCGTTCATCCTGTGGCTTCTTCCCCAATCGAGAGAAGACGTAATTTCTTTGAGGAGGGGATTGATGATTTAGAAAAGTCCCCAGTCCCGAGGACTGGGGCTGTTCCTGTTTTCTTTTCTCAACTCCTCGAATCCTATTTATTGATTCCGAGGTTTGGTTTAAAAGACTCCCCATTATGGAAAGCTGGGGTGGCTCCTAACATGGTATGTGTGAGACTTTCTTAAAAGATATCCTGATCTTGCAGACCTTAGTCCATAAATTAGCTGGATGCAACAACCTGTATCCACTTTTATCACCCGGCTCGAAAGACAGTTGGATTATTTATGACACTTCTGGCACTTGATGATGTGCATGCTCCATACGAGAGGCATGTTCAATATTCTTGTTTGATTGATGCAGGAGTAATTCAATAACTTGATCTCTATATTCATGATTTTGAGAGGATCTGGTTGAGGCATGTTCTTGGGCATGCTTTTGATTACAAACAAAACCCATTGAATGTGGCCGACCATGGGCAATAAAATTGCATGAGACCGTTTTCGGTGGGAATTGCTGACTGGAGAGCACAGTGAAATGTAGTTCTCCATGAATACCCCATCCTCTAATATGAATACCAGATGGGGCATTTGCAATTAATGGGCGCAATCTTCTTAGTGTTCCAAGGCATGAACGCTGAAGGGCTCTCTGCTGATTTTCAGCCTTCAGATATCGAGAGACTGATAAAGATGCCAAGTAAATTTGACATTTTAACCCTTCTATTATCTTAACATGACTTTCATATTCATCATAAGATAATATTTTCTTTTTAAACTGACAAATAGTTTTCAATATGATGCGACGAATATCATGAATCCAATCTTCTGTCAACATCTATGGAATGTCATACTGAGAGTTAACCAAATGCCAAAACATGACTGGAACTTCACCCTTCACCATATGTTTTCTCATTGTCATTATTTCTTCTTTATCATTCAATGAATATTCTTCTACCAGATTAGACAAGAGCTGGTGCATCTTTGTTGCTTCATCAGATTCAACAATATTGGTAGAGAAATCACTGATCAAACTAGAATATGCATGACTTCGGGGTGGTTCGAAGAACGACCTACACCCTGGGCTATCTTCTGATTGAGAAATTATTTCACCTGCTAGCGATTAAACATCAGACATGACTGGTTTCGCATTTTCAAGTCCCTCTAGATAATAGGTCTTTCTCGGCACTACATTTTCCACCAGAGCATTTTCCGGGAACTGTGCATCACTATTGCGGAGATGACTTTCGTAGTGAAATTCATCATCATGGGGAGGACCACCATGGAGGGTTAAAACAAAATATGAGATCTCTTGCTCCTTGGTCTTCTGACCACACAGAGGGTTCCTGTGGCTCTAATATGAAGATGAAACTTTGAGTTCGACCGAACTGTCATGAAGAAAGATTTCATGAGGAAGTGTCTATTGAAGACCTTAGGAATTAATGTTCTCACTATTGGGAAATGAGGGAGTAGAATCTTTCATTCCAACAGATAAATGTCTGAGGGCTTCAAGAACTCCAACATCGAGCAAGGCCATGTTACAGATTGGCCCTCGATTTCATGACTGTGTTGGGAGGGTCTTTTTCTTAGACACCTTCTTACCTGCATTGGAAACCACTTGTTGACGGATGTGGATACTCTGAGCTGGTGTATGTACCTGATCAAGAGAGATGGCTAGGTTAGGCTGATGATCTACACTCAAATCAGGTTTATGTGTCTGACTTGGTTGTCCGTACGATATGGGGGAGTTCACCCCACAACCCTATTGAAATGGAACATATGTGTGTGTCTATTCCAGAGTGAACTGTTGATGTGTCACTCCACAGGTAGAGACATATTTATGTGCCTTTCCCTGAGATGATTCTATAGCTGTTATAATATCCTGGGAAGCATCCAGAATATGAGTAGAGATTTTCTTCTGCTCTTTCACCATTGATAGAATATTCTTGGTGACTTCAACTGCCGGAACAGGGATATACATCCATTTCGTGCTTTGGGTAGGTGTATGTGCCTACTCCTGTCCTCCTTTTCCTGTCAGGGAATCCTGTCAGTACTCATGTGTGGGGGCAGAGAGTTGAGTCTGCCTCCTATTTGTCGCCGGAGCTTTCTGACTAACTTCTCCATGTGCTACCAAGCGAGAAGGTTGGTAGGCTTGTTCAATACTAGCAGGTGTACGTGTCTGCTGATTGAACTTTGTCGAACGTGGTTGACGATCTCCATCATGTGTAGTCAGACGATCCTGCTGACTAGCCGATGATGTATAAAAATGTATATGTTCATGCCTATAGTACTCTGCCAGAATTTCCAGGCAGGATTGGCGTGATGTAGCCAGACGATTCTACTGGACAATGGAATTAATCCAAGAAGGTGTGTGTGCCCGCTCATTGCTTGCCACCTTGATAGGTTTTTGGACTTCTCCGGAGATGGAAGAGATGATAACCTGCTCACTGTTAACCAGATTTCACCTATGGCGATTCTTCTTGCCTGCTCGGGTTCGAGGAACCTGAGACAAATGCCTGGAGTCGGTACCCTCATCATGTTGAGGGCGCACTGCCGCACGAGTCTGGTGGTGATTGTTGATAGGAGACCTAGGAAAGATCTCATGTCTGCTTGAATTAAGTCCCTGAGGGACCTACTCATTCACCTCCGCAGAATAAGGGAGCTAATGGTGATTGCATTCCGGGGATAACGACCCGAAACGGTTGAAGATGGTGGTTATCACCGCCTGCTTCTTGATCACTGGTTGTTGCTATACGGATGACCAGGGTGAATTGTTCACTTGGAGGGCTTGTTGAGATGCATCCATTGTTGGAATAGTAATGTTTTTACGGTACTCCTTAACCAGCGTGTTTGATACCCAACGTTGAAGACACTGAGTACGTGATGTCATCCTCAGAGTGGATGACGGTCCAGATGGAGTAGCAGCATTGGCATTTGCAGCAGCGGTTTTCATAGAAGATGTATTCACTGGTGTGAACTTGAGAGAATCCATTTCTTAGAATACATAATATCTTGGAAAAGAGTGCATGTTTGATATAGCAGACGTAATCTTGATAAATTCAACCACTACATCTTTTGGATGAGCACTTATGTCAATGATTTTTTTTGTTGCCCCTATCATAGAGTTTTAAATAGGGGCCTAAGAAAAAAGTAAAACATCATTTTTACTAGGTTAAGGATTCACGTCGGGTTCACCATTTTCTGTTTCCCTCTGGAATGGGGGATGATCTCATTGATTTATGATACAATCATTCCAAGCAGTTTCTAACGGGTTTTTTTCATAGAACTGGAAACATCTAATGATTTCATATCCATTCGAACCTACTTTCCAAAGGTAGGAACTCATTAGTTGTAGACTGATAAGGCTTATGAATTTTCATTGTTCGAGAGGATGGGAGGTTGGACTCATCACACATTTTTGAGGGCAATTATTGTCTACTCTGGGACTTTCTTTATAGATTTATGTTATGTTCGTGAATCCTTATTATATTACCAAGTATAAAATGATCATTCCTTTAGATCAGACAATCAATGATTTATATATAGGAAATTTAGAGAATCTTTTATAGGTATTCGAGGTTCTTCATCGATAGAGAGTCATCTGTATTTTTTTTAGAGATTCTTACCCAATGGTATCCTTCAATACATAAAAGTATCATGGTCATTATGATGACCATACTGGATTTAAAGCCACTTAGTGGGGCACTTGAAGTTTATTGTCATTCAAAAGGACATGGATTATTTCAGAGTTGGGATCGTACCCGTAGATGGGCTACCTACGTATCCTTTATTTAGGAAAAGGAATCAGAAGCCACGTAGTTCGAGTAAGGGAGTATGATGTTTATGCATTATTTATGCCTCAAAGGAAGATGTCATGATTAATTTTACACTATATGCTCACGTGAGTCATGATCCGTGTGGGAAACAAGAGGTATTGGTGAAACCAAAATATTGATCAACGAAAGATGAAATGATGTGGGGATTATGTGTGTATGACTGTCAAAATAGATGAAGATTAGGATTTACTTCAAGGAATAAATATAGGAACATGGTCTATAAAGGTATATGTTCTTTATGGAGATTTGGATACTCTAATTTGGGGCTTACTCCTAAAAAGGAGGCCAAAATTAGGAGGGGACTTTTGATTGCGTTTTACTACTGAGAAGGAGACCCAGACCAAAAAGTAAATTAGGACTGGTTAAGAGAAATTAAGACTAGGGCATACTCCTGATAAGTGGCCCAGGATAAAGTGATATAAAAATTATGGGACTTGGGGCTTACTCCTAACGAGGATGCCCATATTTGAGATTAGGGCTTACTCCTAAAAAGGAGTCCCATGTTAAGAGAATTATGGTTGGGGCTTAGTCCTATGAAGGATGCCCATATTATGGAATTTTATGACTGGGGCTTATTCTTGAAAAGGAAGCCCATGTTAAAGGAATTATGGTTGGGGATTACTCCTGAGGAGGATTCCCAAATTAAGGGACTTTGGGCTTACTCCTAAGAAGGAGGCCCAGTGAAGAGAACATAGAATGGGGCATACCCCGGAAAAGGAGGCCCAAATTAATGGAAATTGTGACTGGGGCTTACTCCTGAGGAGGAGGCCCAAATTAATGAGGACATGGGGCTTACACCTAAGGAGGATGTCCATATTTGAGAATTATAACTGGGGATTATTTTTATAAAGGATGCCTAGGTAAATGGGATTTGAACATTAAGGGACATGGTGCTTACTCCTAAAGAGGATGCCCATATTTGATATTGGGGCTTACTCTTGAAATAGAGGCCCATGTTAAGAGAATTATGGTTGGGCTTACTCCTGAGGAGGATGCCCAAATTTGGGAATTTTAATACTAGGGATTATTCCTGAAAAGGAAGCCCATGTTTAAAGGAATTATGGTTAGCGCTTACTTCTAAGGAGGATGCCAAAATTAGGGGACTCCGGTCTTACTCTTAAGAAGGAGGCCCAATTTAGAGAACTTAGACTGGGGCTTACTCCTGAAAAGGAGGCCCAAATTAAGGGAAATTATGACTGGGGCTTACTCCTGAGAAGGAGGCCAAAATTAATGAGGATATGGGGATTAATCCTAAAAAGGATGCCCATATTTGAGAATTATGACTGGGGCTTATTCTTGAAAAGGAGGCCTAGGTCAAAGAGTTCTCTCATCTTAAAGAATGAGGTTTAATGAATGAAATATCTAGCTTTAGTGACATAAATATGTGTAAACCACTTGGTTTTGAGAGATATTCCACAAAATTCATTTGAGATAAGGATGTTAATTAAGAAAACATGTCATAAATGGATTTGAAGGATGTCTTGAAGACCAAATATTGAAAAAGATATGTGGAATGGAATAAGAGGGGTGAAATGGGCAGGAAAGGCACCCAAAACGGTAGGGGTGCGCAAGTCCTGGCAGGCACGCCGGTACTGTGGGGGCGCGCATGTCCGGGTCACACATTTATACATGCACTACATATGGTTACTTGCGTGATTTTAATCCCTTAGAGTAATATTTGGGTGATCCTTCATCAAAGCCTTTAGAATCATCCCTATAGACTTTCCAGAAGATGTCGCGCAAGTTCTGGTGAAGAAGTAGGGCGGCACACAAGTGTGTCCATTTACCATAAGGGTAAAACCACTTAGGCACGCAATTGTTTGTGAATTATAACACATAAATCTTACTACTCTTGTTTATACCTTCAATTATAGGTAACTAAATACATTATAAGTGTTCGGAAGACTTGAAGAAGAGAGTTGGGCGTTCAGAGCTATGTATCTGAATTCTGGAAAAATTCAACTCAAAATGGGGGGACCATAGGGTCTATTTATAGGCTGGAGATGACCCCAGGCGGTTATCATTTAGGTCACACAAGTCACTTGCATGACCATTAGGTGGGGCCCATGTATACTTGTGCGACAGTGATGGAACTTGCGCGACCCTTGTGCTTTTGAAGACTCGTTCATGCCTTTGTTGATTTTTGATGTTTTCTTCAAATGATGAATCAATTTATGCTAAGCCATTTCTCTTTCCATTCTTTTTTAGAAAATTTGACGAAAAAGGAGCATCAACAGTGAGATAGTTTTGAATATTTTTCTGTGAAAACTTATTGGTTTACAGATGATGTAAAAGATGTGGTTTTATTGTATGCTTGGTGAGGTTTTTTTCCTAGTTTTAATGTGTTTTCTTTTAGGATGTGTTAATTTCTTATGTTATACGTTAGTAGTACCCCATGGGATGGATTTTATACCCCCTTAAAATTTTTCAGTTTTTAAATTTATTTTGATTCATTGTGGATAGATGTTTCTAATATTTATATCACATAATGTCCCATATAATCTCAGCTATTACATCGCCAAAATTATGGTCCTGGAGGTGTCATTAATTTATTACAAGGGTTTTGGGTTGATATATATAGAGATAGAGATATGTTATCATTTTAGAGGAGTCCTATTATATAAATGTCATACTTCACCACATATGGGAGAAATATATAGTAGGGAAAGGCAATTTTGTTTCAAAGAGGCTAAAGAAGAGTTTTTTAGTGAAACTACCAAATTATAACAAACTATAGTACAGAGGCATCAGTGCACCATAGAGGAATAAATATATGTCAGGGAGAGTCCAAATATGACATAGTTGCATGGGGTGGTGTTTTCAATGGTTCTTCAATTTTTTGCATGGTTTTATAATGGAGAAGGGTAGCTATAATGCCCAAAAAATCAAATGTAATAACATTATAATCGATAGTATGTACGAAACACAACACCAAGTGTAGAATAGAATAGAATATTATAATAAATTAATATATATTCAAATAATTAATGTAAATTCAATAAATTTTATATCTTGATATTCATATGGAACTGATTCATATTGAATTAAATGCAACAAATACTTTCTTCAATATCTTATGTTACATGGAAGACCATGTTTTACCGAATACAATTAATTTTTTTTAAATATAATAAGATATAACCTATCAAATAATTTGATCTTTTTAATAGGATTTATTAACATATAAATACATATTATTGGATTTATTGATTATAAATTAATTATAAATGAATATGAAATGTAATTGAATATAATGGAAAGCATTTTATAAATAACAATTTTTTGCACCCAAATGAATTTTTTCTTAACACTACCACAAAATGGGGCAAGGGTAGCACCTAGCTTTATCAGCACTAAGAAGAAAGCATTGATACGGGGCGGGGGGGGGGGTGGATTTATCAACGGTAGCTAAAAGCACTGATAACATAATCCCTTTTCAGTGCATAGAAAAGTTCTCATAATGGGTACGCCTTTATCTGTGATTTTGTTAGCACTGATTAAGGATAAATTTATCAGTGCTATATTTAGCACGAATAATAGTTTTAAATAAAAATTTATATAAAATTATTATATTTATTTTCAAAAATTAATTTAATTTGTATACATTAACTAAAAAACGCATGTTTATAGTTAAAATTTATTTTTAATAATTTTTAAATAAATAAATAAATAAATAAATATTGTTTTAAAAAAATTCTAAGATTATAATTAAATATATATATATATATATATATATAATATTAATATTATAATAAATTTCATTGATTAATATATATAATGGATATATTAGATTTATTAGTGTTATTAGATTTATTAGATTTATTAGATTTATTAGATTTTTTAGATTTATTGTATTTATTTGATTTATTATATTTTTTGTATTTAATAATGATTTATTAGATTTATATTCGTATGATTTTTTGTATTTTATAATTATATTTTTTATATTTTTTATATTTATCAAATTATTAGACTTAATATATTCATTATATTTTTCATATTTTTCATATTTGTTATATTTAATATATTTAATAAGTTAATTTTATTTATAATTAATATATATAAAAACCTTTTTAAATATATATATATATATATATATTTAAATATATATGTATTTCCATTGAATTTGGTTAGTAAATATATTGATCATTCATGAATATGTTATGTATTACAATGATCATTTACACATTACACCCTTTCTTATCATTCATGTTGTCTATCCATGGCACATTTTTCATTTATTCTATTTACTAGGTATATGATTAATTCATGTTACCCTTATATACGATTATATTGTCAAAATTACTTATAAAATTACATTAAATATTTTTATATAATAAATATACTTATTATATTTATAATGATTAAATTCTAACTATATATAAATAATTTTTAAATTTAATTACATTAAATTATAATTACAACTATATATATATTTAAACAATCATAAAATTATAGTAAATACATATATTATAATTTTAGTAATACATAAATAAATAATAATATATTTATATTTATATACAAATATTTTTTAATATATTTACTTATAGAAATGATTATAAATATAAATAACTATCTATATGTAAGTAATTATAAAATTATAATAAATATATTTATTATATTACTTATAATGTTATAATGTAAATAAATAAATATATTTATGAATCTATAAAAATATTTATAATAAATTCAAATATTTACAATTATAATTTATAAATGAATATAAATATTTTCGAATAATTAGAAATTTGTATTATATTAATAATTATATATATATATACAAATATATATAAATATATACAAATAGATTTAAATATAATTATAAAAAATTGTAGACATATTTAAATATTTAGAAAATTATAATAAATGTATTTATATATATTTATAAAATTGTAAATATATTTTTAAAAATTTTATAATTATTTAAATATATATGTATATATATTTATAATTAAAATTATAAATAAATATTTATTTATTATAATTTATAATTACAATATATATATATATATATTATTTATAAATATAAATACACATATTTTCATTTTAATAATTAATAAATTATAAATTTTTTTTATTGTTTTCATATATAATGTTATATATAATTAAAAAATATATTTATAAATATATAAAAATAATTATAATAAATTCAAATATATTTAAATAATTAAAAAATTATTATAAATAAAATAATCATATATATTAATAAAATTATAAAAAGTAGAAATATTAATTGGTTAAAAATTTATAATTAATTCAATAATTAAATCTATATTCATTTATAATTATAATTATAAATAAATAAATATTCATATAATTATAATTCAATATATATTCATATAAATAGTAATAAAATTAGATGAAATATTGTTTTATATATTTATAATATTGTAAATATATATTCTGAAATTATAAATATAATAAGTATATTTCTTATAATTTTATTATTATGAAAATTATAATTTTATTAACATATATATATATATGTATTAATGTATAGTTATAATTATAAATAAATAAGTATTTATCATATATATATATATATGTGTATATTAATTTAAATAAATTATTAACATAATATCTTTATCAGTTCTTTTTTAACGCTGGTAAAGATAGGATTTTATCTGTGAAAAACATGATCTGATAAAATGGGTCTTTATGAGTGCTATAAATTTAGCGCTGAAAAAGGCATATTTTTATCAACTCTAAAAAAGTCCTAATAAATGTTTGTTTTATCATCACATTCAATTTTATCGCAGATATAATATACATTTGTCATATATTTTTAGATAGAACTAATAAAAGGTACACTAGGTTTTATAAAATAACCCTAACAGTTTAACGCCCCAACCCCAGTTACCCAGAGTCAGTGCATTATTACATTACATTGGCATGATGAAAAAAGTTCATGTATCGAAATACCGATTAGTTTAGTAGACATGGAAATAATAGATACATTCATAATCTTTACATTACATTATAAAATCAAAAATTACAACACCATAATCTCCATAGGCCACACTCATATTCCATAGAACATCCCTAATGTTCAGTCATAATATAATTCTTCGCATCCTGGAAAAAATAAAACACAGAAATGGTTGAGCTAAGATGCTCAGTTAGGATAATAATATTGCAAAGACTTTAATAAATAAGCATAAACATTTAAGGAAATGTATATGACTAAAAAAATCTTTTTAAACTTAATAATTATCCTAATATGGAAAAAATGAATCAAAATAATCCCATTTACTTATTCACATGGATATTATACTAGTCAAATAATCACATTCAAATTTCAATAGCCATTCTCATAATGATGGAATACATAATGCCAGACTTCATAAACATATAGTCAAGGCCATATGCCAAGACTACAAATAAGATTTTTTCAAGGCCTTGTGCCAAGACAGTAGTTTGTTTCATAAGACTTACAAACGCATCGTGGAGCTATAGCGTGCTCCACTCGTCACTTACTATATCCAATTCATTCTTCATAGGAAAAGGTTTAAACATAACATAAACATTTGTATTAAAACTAGCATACAAAATGTCAATATTTTATCCATAAACCATTAATGGTATTAAATAACACATCCACAGTCAACCATATCACAAAACCATCAATAAAATATGGAAGATTTATATCATAATAAATAAAGATCAAACAAGCTTAAAATCCATCATCAAAGGATATTGACATAGATAAAAACAAAACTATTTTAGAGAAACATCACTTTCTTTTTTTTGAAATTTTTTTTAAGTCTTATAATTTATAAAAGAAAACATTTGTTTTGAAAATATTCTTATAATATTTTAAGGGAAGCATCAACGATGTTATAATAGTGGAATATTTCCACACCCATCGTATATTTGAAAAAAAAATTCTTACCAATTTTTTTTTTCAAAAAAGTCATAATGTACCTTGTTAGAAAAATGACGAAAACATTTCTTTCAAAACATATAAGGTCAAATAAGGGTATAAATTACTTTAACCAGTAATCTAGTAAACATAAAAACGTTTTAAAATACATTTTTATGAAAACAAGGATGTGGATGATAAAGATGTCCCAGTATATACTTACGAAAAAACAACCTCGGATAAGTAAAGAGATAGTGAAATAAAATGTTACCTTGTAATTTTCCTTGGTCGATGGTATGTTAACCTCCTATATAATGGTGAGATCATTATTATCAAATTATACTAGAACCATATACAATAATATGATATCATATATGATCTTCTAATATTTTTCTGTTAGTAATATTTCAGTAGTATCATCATTTCAGGTGTTAGCTGATGCGTTTTCCTTTATATAATATGTTCTGTAAGTAATGTGTATTATGGATAGGATGTATATTATTCATATTCATAATGATATTAGTTCTTTAAACAATATTTTTATTCCTCAAATTAAAATTAATATTGAATGGATACGATGGGGAATGAATCTCATCGTGTTTGTGGATACGGTAATCCGTACGTACGGACGAGCGAAAATATCATTCTTTTGATATTAAAATTGTATATAATTGGAAAATAGATCATATATACAGAATAATTATCATTTCATATTTATTATTTACATCAGTAATACTCATTATTACACCCATCCAAATGATGAACTGTTTGAATAACAATCATAACTACGACTTGGAGATGGTAAGCCGTACGTACACACGTATGGATTCTTTTTCATTCATATGATGGATATAATAAGGAATATGGTTGAACCATTTTTTTAATAACATCGCAGTATATAGTAGATACATGAGTTATTATTTTAGAATGGAAGCAATAAAGAAATAGGAAGTGGAAGAAGAAAATAACTTGAAAGAGGTGATGAAATATTTACCACTTCTTCAGGTTATTCTTTTTGATTTGATCAAAATGGATCCTTAAGTTGGCTTTCTGACTAAATTAAGGCTTATAATATTAAGATAGAATAGTTTAGAGGATATTTTGGTAGTTTTTGGCCATGGAAAATGGTTTTAAAGGTGTTAATTTGAGAGAAGGGGGAGTTCCCTTTTATAAGATGGGTTAGGGGATCCTTTAGAAAAGATTGGAATATTATTTTATAGTTAATTCATATTCAGTTTATAATGGATACAAAATGATTTCGTTCAAGGATAAGGTGGGGATGGTTCGATATCATCCCAAACAATATATTTTAAATTGGTTTGGATAACCATATTAACCTTATCATTTATGTTAAACACTTGGTTGTATAGTTTGACATTTACCATGTCTCTTTGTATTTTTATAATATATGGTTAATAAACATACAAATAAAATAAAGAGAACCTCAAGTGGTTCATTAATGACATATATAATATTATTTAATCACTTTTTAAAAACCTTATATTTTTAGGAAGATAATATCAATTAATAAATTAATATTTGTTTTAACAACTCTTTTAGGTCAAATTTGACACTATTTTTTTTTGTTTTTGTTAAATGTATAAAAACATTATTACGTAGAAATAAATTAATTTAATCAACTTAATCATGTAATATTAACCTAGAAAATCAGTGTAATTCATTAAAGGTCTCATGTAATATTTATTTGGATATTTATGATATCAATTATTTTAATCTTTCATTAATAAGGTAATTATTACATAAATATTGTGTCATAAATAAGAATAATTATTTAATGTCTAAAAATGATAAATAAAAAACCATTTTGTATAAAATATTTTTATATTTCTAATTTATATTTATAGTCTAATTTATCTTATGTATAACCCTTTTTTAAAACTGTCATTTTATTAAACATTGAATTTAGCACTTTCAACTCTTCTTTAATTAAAATAATAATAAATGCCTATTCTAATCTCACATGACCTAAATGATAATATTTTATTTACAAGGAAGTTTTTTGTTGATATACACTTATCCAATAGAATTTCGACATGTGTTAGAGTAATAATAATATCATTTTTATCTTTAATTACCCTATTTACCATTAACAGTGGTAAATAAAAGTCAAAAGTTACAATTCACTATAACATATATTCATCTATTTGAACCAAATTTTGGTTATTGATATCATCCGTGTATTTCAGATGTTTTAAATTCAAATAAATAAGTGTTAAAATTACGTTTTATGCAAATTTTAAATAGCTCCTACGATGTAGGTAAAAGACGGTAAAAAGTTCAGTAAAATTAAATATATATAATTTTATTATAAAAATGACTCCAATAAATTACATTGAAGTAATATTGGTATTATATATCTATTTTTTACATATAATAAATTTAAATAGAATATATAATTATTTAAATAAGAAGTCAGTTTTAACCAATAATGTAGTGTTTTTCACTATTCATCAAAAGTTGAATGTTTTTAGAAAAATACCAAAAATTTACCCTAATCTAATTTCGATATTCTGAATTCAAAAATGAAGTCCATTTTGAAAAATAAAATTTATAAAATTTCAAAAAATTGGTATACAATTCAAAACTTCTATTTTGATTGGTCGCAGTATGTTAGAATCTTGAAGTTGCGTCCAATGCAAGTTATTACATAATTCAAAGGGAAACATACCAATGAAGCATGGAGTGTTATATTCTCCCCAACATCAAATAATTTCATCCTAGAAATTTCTAGAATACTAACGCATAAAAAGATTTGGGTGGTTCTTCATCATATGTTCCTCGGGTTTGAACATTGCCTCTTTCATCTTAGGATTTCTCCATAGAACATTTACCAGACGAGTCGTCCGATTTCTCAACACTTGTTCTCTTGTATCCAGAGTCTTGACGGGATCTTCATAATAAGACAGACTAGGTTCTAGTTCAATTTCCTCATAGATGTGTACATGCATTGGGTTAGGCATGTATTTTCTCAATAGTGATACGTGGAACACATCGTAAACTTTGGAGACACATGGATCCATTTCCAAACGGTATGATATAGCCCCAATTCGTTCTATAATTTCAAATGGTCCAATTTACCTTTGACTCAATTTTACTTTCTTACCTAAAGTTATAACACCTTTCCATGGAGATAACTTACATGAAACATGAAATCCTACATGGAATTAAAAATACTTTTTCAGTTATCAGCATAGATCTTCTGCCTACTTTGAGCTACATTGATGTGGGATTGGATAACCTTCTCCTTTTCCATTGTTTCCTCAGCATGTTCTTGGCCTACAAGTATTCCTGAACAAACATCATCCCAACATATTGGTGTGCGACATCTCTTTCCGTATAATGCTTCATATGGTGCCATCTAAATACTTGAATGTTTGCTATTGTAATAAGAAAACTATACCAGATGTAAATATTGATCCCACATTCAATTAATGTCATTTGAGGAAGATCTCAACATGCCTACTAAGGTTTGAATAGTCTACTCGGATTGTCCATCAGTTTGAGGGAGGTAGGCAGTGATCAAACGAAGTTCAGTATCCACGGCTTCCTATATGCTTTTCCATAATCTTGTTGTAAAATGGGGATCAAGATCAGAAACAATCGATAGGGGTACTCCATGATGTCTTACAACTTCATTAATATATAGTCTTGTTAAATGATCAAGTGGTAAATCTTCTCTTATAGAATGAAAATGTGCTGACTTCGTATAAAAATCAACAATGACCCATATTCAACCATTCTTTCTAAGAGTCATTGGTAGTCACATGACATAGTCCATCTTAATATCATCCCATTTCCACTCATGTATGGGAAGAGGTTTCCTGAATCCTCTAGGAAGTTGTCTTCCACCATTCACTTATTGACAAACCATAAATCTTGACACAAAATTCGCAATCTCCCTCTTTAGGTTGTCCCATCAAAAAAATTCCTTCAAATCTCTATATATCATAGTGATACTATGGTGTATAGATAAATTGGAGATATGAGAGTCATCTATCAATTCCCTTTTCAGATCAGTTATATCAGGAACACAAATCTTTTCCCAAATTTCAAAATCCAGTCTTCATATATGAAGATGATCAATCTCCAATCATTCACGTCAGTAATTTTATTTTGAAACTCTTAATCATCAGCCTGAGAACTTTTTATCCTTTATAGTAAATATGGTTTGGAAACCATTAGAAAAATTATTGATGTTTCACCTTCTATGGTTGTTACTATATCCATCATTACTAGATCCATAAATGTAGGATCTCTTTTAACTCTCATCTGGTTTAAAAATCAATGATCCTTTCTTCTCAATTCATTCTCTAGCTTATTTGGATTCCTCAAGTGGTAGTATATAGTTCAATCATAATCCTTGTGTAGTTAAAGTCATTGCCTTTGCCTCATGTTGAGTTATTTTTTGAGAAAATATAATTCATGATATTATTATCAATATATATATAACATTTTTCACCACAGGGATAGTGTCACCAAATCTTCAAAACAATGATTACAGCTTCTAACTCAAGATCTTGAATGAGATTGTTTTGTTCATGAATTTTTAGCTGTCGTGATGCATTGGCAATAACTCTTTGATTATGCATAAGGAAACAACCAAGTCCTTTCTTTGAAGCATCACTATAAATAAAAAACCCATTATTCCCCGATGGAAGAGTCAATATAGAGGAATTGACTAATCTTCCCTTCAGATCATAAAAAAATTCTTCACACTCTTTTGTCCAAAAAAAATTAACCCCTTTGTGCATAAGCTTGGTTAATGGGTTAGCCAATGGGGAAAACATTTAGAGGAAATTCCGATAGTAACCTTCTAAACCAATAAAACTACATACCTTAGTTATAATTGGTGGTGCTGGCCATTCATGGACTTCCATGGTCTTTGAAGGATAAATAGAGATTCCTTCCTTAGAGACAATATGGCCAAGAATAGAAATCTCCTTAATCTAGAATTCAGACTTTATAAACTCCTCATATAATTCATTTCTTCTAAGAGATCATGGAGTAATGCGCAAGTGGTTTTATAGATCTTCATATCTTTTTTTTGTATACCAAGATATCATCAATAAATACCACTAGAAAGTCATCATGATATTCCCTGAAATCTATGTTCATTAGATCCATGTAAACAGAGGGTGAATTACTCAATCCAAAATGCAATACTGTGAACTCGTAATGCCCGTATCTAGTACAAAATGTTATTTTAGATTGTCTTGCTTCTTCACACAAAACTGATTATATCCAGATCGAAGGTCAATATTTGAAAAAATTGGGCTCCATGAATTTGGTCAAATAATTCATCAAAGCGAGTCAGAGAATACATATTCTTTTTTGTTATAGAATTTATCTCCATGTAGTCAATTCACAACCTCATAGATCTATCTTTATTCTTAACAATAAGAACATGGGCTCACCATGGAGAATCACTAGGTCAAATAAATACATTATTACGCAATTCCTATAGTTGTTTCTTTAGTTATACTAATTCCAAGGTGGCCATTATATAAGGGGTCTTTGATATGGGCCTTGAACCATGATTTAAGTCAATGTAAAACTCAATTTCTCATTCTGGAGGATGGCCAGGTAAATCTTATGGAAACACATCATAATATTCTTGTAGAATATATACATCCTCTATTTGAACATTTCATTACTCACCCATTGTTATTTCATTATATTCCTCCCCAATAATTTAATTTAGCTGAGTTACTAGGGGTGGAGATAGATAAGAATCAGATAGTGACATTTTTGCATTAAAGATAAGGTGTTCCTTATCATCATCGAAAATTGTTACCTCCATCTTCCAATAAATTTTCACATCGTGGTACAAAAGACAATCCATACCAATAATTATATCAACATCAATCATCTGTATGATGGTGAGATCAGCATATAAATTAAATTTAGATACCTTAATTGGGAATCGATTCACAAAAAATTATATCAATGTTACTCCCCATAAGAGTTTTGACTAACAACTCCCTTGTTAAATCAAATTAAAAATATCTAATATTCATAGATAATTGGGAAGATATGAAATAATGTGATGATCAAATGTCAAATTAATAATTTTCTAGGCTTCAAGAAACCATTAAAATACCTACCACTATGTCATTTGAAGAATAAACCTTAGTGGTAGTTATCACATAATCTTGGCCTTTTTCCCTTGGCCTTTTATGAGGTATTTTTCCTTGGCACTTAGGAAAATCATTTACATAATTCCCCATTTCATTAAAATTGTATCATTCAACATTGACAGCCTCATTATTCCCTTTGAAATAATTATCTTAGTGGCCTTTTTCACCACACATGTAATAGACTCTCATTCCCTTAAGCCAAGTACATGGGTGTTTCTTCCCACATTTACTGTAGGATAGATATTCAACTTTTCCTTTCTTCCCCTTATTTCCATTTCCAGAGTGTTCAACATATCTCTTCTTCTCTGGATTTTCTATAAAGCTGTAAGACATAAAGAATTCTATTTCAGTCTTCATAGCACATGATACAGTGTCCTTGTACATCGATAAGGATTGTTAGACTAATGCACGATGGAGAAATGGTTTTAACCAATCAAAGAAACTATCAATATTACTCATTGGGTTGCGTATATAATTTTATTCATGCCTTAATATCCTTGTAAAGTTATCCTCATACTTTACGATATTCTTTTCCTCATTCTATGTCAGAATCATTAATTTTATTTCCATATCTACACGATGGTCATTAGAAAAGTATGTTTCTTTGAAAATCGCATTAATCTTTCTCCATTCCATGTTTGATACTTCTTCATATTCCTTTGTGATTTGTATTAATGACCACCATTGATCTGCATCTCCTGTTAAGTGATAAATTGCCATGAAAACCTTTTCCATTTCACTACTTCACAAAGAATGAAATATTTTCTCTAAGGAACTTCTCCATTACTCAGCTACCAATGGATTTTAATTCCCATTAAATGTTTGTGGTTGTTTCCTCCTGAAACGGTCTAACATTGATTGTCCGCATTGTGGATCAAGGTTCTCTATACGGGTATGCTTATTATTCATGACATGAGTGAGTTTTCCCATTATAGTGATTTGCTGATCTAAACTAGTTGCATCATGAGATCCACAATAATTATATTGAGTAAAAGTAAAATCCCTAAATGGATTACGTGCGTTGATATGGTTTCCATTCCTTCCACTAGGCTCCAATTCTAAACAATAGCATAGACTAGAATAGTTTATGAATCACAATTCATAATTCCAACCTTGTAAAAATTGATCATAAATGAGAATCTTTATGGATATAATACATAATCATAAATATGTTTTTTTGAGGAAGTATATATTCATAATCCCTTAACAATGGTTTGTGAAGAAAATGAGAATTATCCTATGAATATCATCTGGGAGTGTCCTAAACAAGGATGCATCAAGGTCTGTTGTCGTGCACCATTTCCCATTCGAGTCTAGCTCAAAGTGGTGTATTCGGGTTTCCCCCTAGGTAAATTGGTTCCAAATCTTCCTCTACCTGCTCATATCTAGACAGGGATGTATTGTATGGAAAATACACAAAATCTCTAAATTACCAAAATTCTAGTAAGTGCTTCTATACTAATCCTCAAAGCCTATCTTAGGGTAATGTGCTTTAATTAGAGTTTATGTAAATCTAGTTTTCATGGTTGGTACTAATATTCCTTTAATACAAACTATAACTCCCCGACCCTAGTTACCACGAGTCGGTGAATTATTACATAAAATTGCAACGATCAGAAAATATTAAGTCTCAAATGATTGATTAGTTTAGTACCCTTGTAAATACTAGATACATTTAGAAATTTTACATTACATTAAAAAATGAAAAACTACAACAACATAGTCTCTATAGGCCACAATCATATCCCTTATACTATCCATGCAGTTCAGTCATAATATACTTTTTCGCATCAAAGGTATAATAAAACATAGAAAGGGCTGAGCTCAGATGCTCTATAAGGATAACAATATAGTGGAGACTTTCATAAATAAGAATAAACATTTAAATTAATTCATAACACTAAAAAAATCCTTTTAAACATAAAATTCATCATAATATGGGAAATATGAATGAAAATAATTTCATTTTTTTATTCACATTGATATTCTACTAGTCGAATAATCACATGAAATATCAATAGAAAATATAATAATGATGTAATGCATAATGGGAGACATCATAACCATATACTCAAGGACTTATTCAAATAATACAAATAAGATTTTGTCAAGGAGTTGTTCGAAGACACTAGTTTGTCTCATGTAACCTACTGAGGCATCGTGGAGATATAGTAGGTTCCCCCCGTCACTAAGTCCAATGCATCCCTCATATGAAAAGGATTAAAAAAAATAAACATTCATATTAAAAATAGAATATGAAATGTCAATACTTTATTCATAAACCATTAATGGTATAAAATAACACATCCACAGTCAAACATATCAAAAAACCTTAAATACATTATGGAAAATTTGTAACAAAATAAATCAACTTCAAACAAGATTAAAATCCATCAAATGATATATACATAGATGAAATCAAAACTATTTGAGATAAACATCTCATTATTTTTCTGAAATCATTTAAAATTCAAATAATTTATATAATAAAACATTTATTTTGAAAATATTTTTATAAGATTGTAAGGAAAGCTTCAATGATGTTATAATAGAGAAAAATAGCCTCACCTACCGTATATGTTAAAATAATTCTTACCTTAATTTTGTTGAAAAGGTCGTAAATTACCTTGTGCGGAAAACAACAGAAATATTCCTTTTAAAACATATATGGTCAAATAAGTGTATAAATAACTTTAATCCATATTATCTTAAACAGTAAAAAAATATTAAATAAAATTTTAAGAAAACACGCATGTGGATGATAAAGAGGTCACAGTAGATACTTATGTAAAAAAACCTCGGCTATGTAAGGAGATTGTGAAATTAACCCTTACCATGTCATTTTCCTTGGTCGATGGTAGGTAAAAATAATTTATAATGGTTAAATAATTGTTATTAAATTATACATGAAGCATATACATTAATATGTTATCATATATGATATTATAATATTTTTTTGTTAATGCTATTTCAGTAGTATCATGTTTTAGGTGTTAACTGATTTGTTTTCCTTTATATTCATTGTTATGTAAGTAATATTTGTTATGAATAGGATGTATATTATTCATATTCATAATGATATTAAGTCCTTAAACATTATTTTTATTCATCAAATTAAAATTAATCTTGAATGGATACGATGGGGAATAAATCTCATCGTGTTCGTGGAGACGGTAATCCGTACGTACACATGTGCCACAATATCATCCTTTTGATATTAAAATCGTATATAATAGGATAGTATATCATATATAAAAAATTATTATCAAGTTATATTTTTTATTTATATATGTTATACTCATTATTACACCCATCCAAATGATAATGTGTTTGAATAAAAAACATCACCACAACTTGGAGATGGTAAGCCATACATATGCAGGTATGACGACTTTGTCATTCATATGATGGATAGAATAATGAATATTGTTGCACAATTTTTATAATAACATAACAATATATAGAAGAATCTGGATTTATTATTTTGTAATGGAAACAAAAAAGAAATAAAATGTGGACGAAGAAAAGAACTTGGAAGAGGTGATGAAATATTTACCTCTTCTTCGGTTTCTTCCTTTTGATTTGATCAAAAGGGCTCCAAAGGTTGGATTTAAGACTAAAGTAAGGCCTCTAGAAATAAAAGAGGATAGTTTATAGGAAGTTTGGGTAGGTTTTGGATGAGTAAAATGCCTTTTTAGGTTGGAATTTGAGAGAAGGGGGGGTGACCTTTTATAAGAGGGGTGGGGGGACCTTAGCAAAAGATTGAAATATTATTTTATAATAAAATTATATTCTGTTTTTAATATCCCCTAAATCATTTATTCTATGCTATGGTGAGTATGATTCAAAATAATCTCAACCAATTGGTTTTAGATAGGTTTGGGTGACCATATTAACCTTATCATTTAGGATTAACTCTTAGTTAAATAGTTTGACATTTACCATGTCTCTTTGTATTTTTATATTATATTGTTAATAAACACACTATAAACTTCCAAAAGAACCTCAAGTTGTTAATTAATGACACATATAAAATTATTTATTCTCTTTGTAAAAACCATATATTTTTAAGAATAGAATATCAATTAATGATATAATTTTTTTAAAACTCTTTTATGTCGATTTTGACACTATTTGGAATTTTGTTTTTGTTAAATGTATAACAACAATATCAATTTAAAAAAAATTAATTTAATTAACCCTAACATATCATATTAATCTGTTAAATTAGTTTAATTCATTAAAAGTCTAAAATTTTATTAATTTGGATATTTATAATATCCATTACTTTAATCTTTCATTAATAAGGTAATTATTGCATAATCATTGTGTCATAAATAAATATAATTATTTAATGTCTAAAAATTATAAATAAAATACCATTATGTTGGAAATATTTTTATCTTTCTAATGAATATTTATAGTCTAATTGATCCTTTGTATAACCCTACATTAATTTTTTTTAATTAAATATAGAATTTAACACATATTACTCATATTTAAATAAAATAATAATAAATGTCATACTCTATTCCAAGTGAACCTAAATGATAATATTTTATTACTAAGGTTGTTTTGGTCAAAAAAAATTTATCCAATAGAATTAGTACATGTTTAATGGTAATAGTAATTTCATTTTTTACGTTTAATTACCCAATTTACTTTTAACGGTTGTAAATAAAATTCCAAAGTTACTATTCAGAAAAAACTATTTTCATCTCATTGAAAAAAAATTTACTTTATGATATCAACCGTGTCCCTCAGATTTTTAAAATTCAACTCACAAAAGCATTAAAATTACGTTTTATGCTGATTTGCAAAAACTCGATGAAGGTGGGTAAAAGACGGTAAAAAGTTCAATAAAATTTTACATATCTAATTTTATTATAAAAATGACTCCAATTAATAACATTGAACTAATATTGGTATTATGTATCTTTTTTGACTTAATATAATTATAAATAAAATAAATAATTATTTAAATAAATAGTCGGTTTTAACCAATAATGACGTGTTTTTAACTATTCATCACAAATTGAATGTTTTCAGAAAAAAACCAAAAATTCACCCTAAGCTAATATCAATATCACGAATACAAAAATGAAGCCCATTTTGAAAAATAAAATTTATAAAATTTCAAGAAGATCATCTTACTATTTCTAATGGCAGGTTTGATTTAACATGGTGTGTTAGAGTCTCGAAGTTGCATATATTGAATGTTATTGCATTATTCAATGGGAAATGTACTGTGGAATCTTGGGGTGTTACAAAATTTCTCTATCATTCAAAAACCCCTAAAACTCTCACAGAAGCTGAACCATGTGCTCCAAACCACTGCTCTGCCCCAACCCCAGCCCCGCCACCGCCGAGCCCTCCTCCTCCACCACCACTTCTGCCGCTAAGAACACATCCTCCACCTCGAACCCACTTCTACAATGAACCCTGATCTGCTTCTCCTATGGATCTAATCTTCTGCAAACCCACCTCTGCCTCAAAACCTCATCCATCACTCCTCATCTACGAACCCCACCTCTTCCTTGAGGCCCTCCACTGATTCTGTTGTAGTGATAACTGACTACCACTACTCTAACATCACCGAACCCTACTACTATCACCATAAGGATATCTTATCATTTTATTGAGAAATATTTCCTTATATATTTATCACGCATACTATGAAATACTTGGGTTAGTGTTATTTATAGGCTATTTCCATTTTAGGGGATTTGTATTGATTTCTATTATTTGATTCTTCTCGGATATATTAATGGATATTTGTTTAGAGGGTGTTGGTGGTGATATGAGGTTTATTTCATATGTTTTATTATCAATTTATAAATTGATCACGTTCATATTTTTTCTTAGCTCCTATTTTACTCTTCCTTATGAATCAAATGTAAATAATTTTTTTGATATTTTTAGTGTCAAAATGACTAAAAATTATTCCCTTATTGTCTTTTCCATAGAGTAAGTGATTTAATTTGCATGTTTTATAAACTATAGTGTTGGCTATGTTATAGACCCACCTCTATGATGATGGTGTTGTTATAGATGGGAACTGTTGTGATGTTGATTCTACTAGTATATGTCTAATATTTTTACATCATTTGATCTAGTGATATTCAAATGATTGTTTTTTTAATGATATTATCTTTGAGATCCACACAAGACAATTTTTTTCATCACTTTTTAGACTTTAGGGAAATGCTACACTAATTTTATTTTTTTACATTATTAATGATAACACCACCACTTCTCCAATAATCACAGGAGAATCATAATCTAAGCATGTTGGATAAAACTTCTTCGTAATTTTAATAGATGTTAAGAGTGCTGATAACCCTAAATCCAACTAACCTCGATTATGTGGAATGTTAAATAGTATATACAAAATTAGCCATCATTTTTCATGAATGGTAATGTAAGAATTTTTTTGAAGTTATCCTTTCAAAATGTTCCTTTAAATTCCATCAATTTCATACCAAATTGCTTTATTTAATGAATTATATATTTGGAACATGGTTATGTTTATACCTAGTGAGTGTGGACTTAAATTTTAAATAGGATTCCATTTGAATGTTTTCAATAGAGTGAGGATCATCTATATTTCTATTACTTTTTTATGTTCATGAAATATAGACTAATGAAACTAATTTTTATGATCAATCAACATTTACCAAAATGAGGTCCGTGTTTAATGGCATTCCATGTTTATAAAAACGATGTGGTGATCTATATAATAATGCAGTTTAGGTAATCATATCATGATTGGAGAACCCAATTCTAGTGTAGAAATAATTTAAAAGAGGTTCACATAATTTATGGTTATTTTTCATTCTTTAGAAAAGGTGAGGTAGTTTATTTAAAGGTTATTGCAAGGTGATAACTCTACAAGAACGAGTAGTGGACTATATTAGTATAAAAAACCTCAGGAAGGGGTCGACAGAGTTTATGGGGATAGTTCACAAACCAGATATGAAGGGTACAATGTTACTAACAAAATGGGCCTCAAGATCTAGGAGCACTCTAACACCTTCGAACAAGGAATGAGAAAAATGTAAATCAAAATTAAAGTTATTTTAATTGGAAAGTTGATTTAATTTAATGTATTTAATCCATTATTAGTGTCTAATATTTCAATACCATATATGGATGAGGTTACTATATTATTGGTAACGGTGTATAAATCATATTAATTCATTGAATGGGTCTAATATTGGTGGATGGGATGTCATAAAATATCCAATGGACGTCCCTAAGAAGTTAAAAAGTCCTCTAAGATGATCCATATGCCATGTAGTTAATATTTAGTTGAAATTGAATTTTATTGAGCAAAATCTAAGATCATATGATGAATAATTTTATGGATTGTGATTTTCACAGATCTAGATCACAATTAATATGAAATTTTCTTGTCATCGTGCCGATTTAGTGCATAAAACCCTACATGAGTTGATGAAGTCTCATACACCATGTTTATGTTGAAGAATAATTAGTGTGAAATTGATGAATGAGTATAAAATAATAAATATTGATGTAGTTATTGGAGAAAACCCTACATGTTATTATGACTGAGTAGAAAAAAATAAATATAGGTGTTGTTTAATTTGGGGATAAATTGAGTTATAATGGAAACATATAATTTTTATCCCTACCAATACAAAGCGACATGAGATCATTTTTGCACACTATTTTCAAATAAACAAAACAACACCTGTAATTAATTATTCAACCCGAAATCACTTTATAGTGAGTCCCCTAAAAAGGAAAAATGATATAATTTAGTTTATTATCGAATCATATTTTCAACATATCATAATTTTATATTTAAATATATAAATATTTTTTATTAAAAAATTTAAAAATTATATGAATAAATTATTATGTATTGATATTCATTCCTATGAAGTGGTACTGACAATTAGGCCAATGCATCCATCAAAGGTACCAACCCTTGATTTTTATTAAGGAATTTTCTTTAAAATCTTTTAGTATATTTTGGGACGTGATGTTGTTTACCTAATGAATGTGTTTTGTATAGGTATGAATTATCTTGAAACATGTAATGATACTTTATTCACATTGATTATAGAGGTCACATATACGAGTTCAATTAAGAATTTTTGAATGACCAGTCTTTGTAATGGAATTTAGATACTCTTTATAGATATTTTAGAAAATAGACTATTGAAAATCATACCATAAATTAGTTTAGTAACATAGTTCTTTCCTAATTTTGACATGAGTCAGGATGTACATAAAAGGACCAGGAAATAAACATAGTTTCTTCTCGTGATGAGTTGCGTAGGGAATTTTGTGTGCTAAAGAAATGACACTTGAAAAAAATTTATTTATGTAATGGGTTCATGCTAATATATTTTTTACGATGTATTTATAAAGGTAGGAACCTATTCAACTTCATGTGAGTGACATATACAATATTCTTTGGGTGTGAAACCAATTGGTTTGGTGTGAGCCAAGGATCAATGGGTTAATTTCGTGTGTGTAGAAAATTGGTACAGAGTGTTTCATGGTTGCATGTGTGGTCACTGACTATGGAGCATACCTGTTTGGAATCCAGTGTTGTGGTGAAGGATAATTGATATAACTATAAAATGGATTAATGGATAATGAATATACAATTTTGGGGGGCCCAATATCAAACTCTTTTGGAAAATACTATTATTACACCTACAATTTAAATAATTTGATAGAATCATATAACAATGATTGATTTTGGGTTGAATCTAGGTAATTTCCTTGTATAATTTATAAAGTTTCTCTATTGGGATCAATGTATTTGTGAAAATGGATATGTTTCTATTTAAAAATGAATCTACTGTTTTGAAATGTTTTAACAGGGTGGTTTCTCATTTTAATTGACTATGATTATTGGGTCATGAAGTAGTCATGAATGATTTTAAAAAATGATATTTAATTTTTGGGAATGAGTTTTTGGAAACGATTGATTTATTTAAAAAAGGGCATGTTATTTTAATGTAGAATATGTATAAATGGTTATTTAAAATGGATTTGAAGTGTGATTTTTTATGTAGTTTTCAAGGGACATTTGAACAGTAGTTTTTTAACAATATTTAATGTTACAATTTTTATATAATTAGGAAAAACATTATATTATATAAATATTTTGGGTATTTATTTTGTTAAATGTTAATATCACCAAATCGAATAAAATGGATATGATTATAGATTGGATTGATTCAAATCGTTTGACAAGAGAGTAGAAAGATGGACTGAAAGAGTTCATCAATTTTGAAAAGGATCATTCATATGAATCTTATCAAATTTTTTTCCCATGTTTACAGAGTTTTTATTTTAGAAAGGTTAGTCCATAAGAGTTGGAAAAAACATGATCTTCTATAGAATAGATCTAAGATAAAAATGATGGAATACACCTTGTGAAAAAGAGAATGTCTGTAGTGGTTGGGATAAAAGTGTGTTATATGGATCATCTCAAATGATTACAAGTGTGGAAAACACTAATACAGAATAAGGATATAGCCGCGATTTGGAACTGTGGCTGTATGCCCAATAACCGTGGGTATAGGTTATAGCCACTGTTTCATAAACCATGGCTTGTATTGGCGTAGCTATAGGGAAAAACCTATATCCATGGTTTGAATGATTTCTATGTACCTATAGCGACGTTTTGAACCGTGGAAACACACTATAGCAACGGTTTTCAAACCGTGGAAGAATCCTATGTCAGGCAATATATATAGCCACTGTTGTAAATCGCGGCTATAGGCCTTTTTCCACGGATTTAAACCTTGTCTATGTTCCTATAGCCACAGTTTAAAATCGTGGCTATATGTCCCCCCATTCCATAAAAAAACATCCCCCCTTTCCCTACCCACTTCTCTAGCACACCCCCTAGCCCATGCACTTCCCCTCTGCCCACTGCACTTCCCCCCCAGCCCACTGCACACCCCCTACCCACTGCACTTCCCCCCCATTCCACATCACACCCCCCTGCCCCCCTGCACACACCCTCTGCCCACTGCACTTCCCACCCCATCCCACTTTGCCCCACCCAGCCCACATGCAGAATTCAGTAATTACCTGCAAGCATAACACATAATTCCAATGTTAATTAAATACATACACAATTGAATTCAGAATTCAATTCAGAATTCGGTATCAAATTACGCTGCATAATAATGTCTCACAAAATTCAATCTAGAATTGAGTAGTTAATTTCCTAAAGAATTTTATTTCATTAATGTTATTAAGCTGGAACATTTTCCTTTGTGTCACATAATTGGAGAATGAAGTAAATTTAACTGGCTCGGTATTGATGCTGATTTTAAGTTCTATTAGATCGGGCTGCATGGTCTCTTTCTTCTTCTTCCCATCTCTATGACACTGATTCGTGTTGACTTCTAGTTTTTTTGATTAATTTAATGTTGGAAACAAGAATTCAAAGTCTGACCATGTCTTTTGAAGGACTTTTCCACCACATCTTCCTATTTTTCATGGACTTCAAATGTTGTGATAGAGCTATGAATTCAAATACAATAACTTCAACATTTAGTGTTAGATGTCCTTCGTTAAAAATTACATCATTCCCCATAAATTTCTCCTCCTCCCCTAATTTTTATTCCTTCTCCTTACATTTAAATTCGGTAATGACTTATTGAATTTCATCATCCTTTTTCTACACTTTTTAAAAACTTTTAAAATCTATTTTCATGATGGCATCGATATTTTTATTGATTTATCATCCATTTCTTCATACCCTTCTACTTTTTTAGTATTTTGATGGTTTATTTTATTTTAGAAACTATTAATTCTTCAATTGTTGGTCAACAATCTTCCTTGAAGAATTCAGTTAGTCCACTGGTGTCCAACTCCCTATCCACTTATTCATCTTTTTGAACCTATTTAAATACACATATATCTTCATCATTGTAATTTTCTCCATTCTCAACCTCCATTTAATTAATTAATTTTGTCATGTTCCATTCTTATTGTTCATGTTAGTACTTGAGAGATTCCATTTATTTTTCTTCAGATGAGTATTGAAATGAGGGTTCATTTTCTTCTATAGGATTCAAAGGTTCATCTTTTCTATAAATATAAATTGTTCAACAATTTTCATCATCATCAATCTTTTTTTCACCCAGAACATTCACTTTATAATCCTCCTTCATTTTATCCTCTTTTTCAATCCATACATCCGAATGTATCCACAAATTACCCATAAGGGAAGCTAAACACATAATAGATTAGGATACGTTATTGGTAAAATCTTCTTTCTCTTTAAGACAATCCTCATGTTTTTCCATCATCATGTCCAAAATTTAATTAGTCTTCATGAGAAATTCCAAAAAAATTTCAGCTGAATCCATTTGATGAGTTACATGAAGGGATGGTCAATCGTGATGGTACTACTCATCCCATGATCATTTGGTTTTGAGGGTCATTGTATCCATACAAATATAAACTGTCCTAGCCTACTCTTTATTATGACCATCATTCAGAATTTTGTGTTACTGATAAGGTAGCCTCTTTTTGGTATCCTACATACTCCAATGATGATATTACATAGTAAACCTACCCCATCCCCTAAACTAAAATGACCCCCATTCCCACTAACTAAAACCTCATCCGTTGGCCCTATCCGACCCCTTTACCACTAACCCCCCAGTCCCAACCTAATCCT
Organism: Viscum album; assembly: GCA_963277665.1. NCBI lineage: Eukaryota > Viridiplantae > Streptophyta > Magnoliopsida > Santalales > Viscaceae > Viscum > Viscum album. Next base: position 1,048,333 of record CAUJRU010000211.1, read on the forward strand.
ACCCCCATACCTAAACCTCAACTTAAACCTACCCCCACCCTGACCTAAACCTAACCTAACCCTATACCCTTAAACATAACCCTGACCCTATCCCCCATAAACCCAACACCAACCCCTTATCTCGAACCCCTACCAGTCCCCTTCACCCTAACCACCCCCAAACCCATCCTAACCCCCCACCCCTAGCCCTTTCCCCTGCCACTAATCCTACCCATCCCATTGAAAAGCCCCTACCTCTAGTCCTAACCCTCCCCTTGTATTTATGTCTAACCAACAAAATAATGTCAATAAACCTTAAATTTAATATAAACCAAGGATAAAATAACTCATTATCATATTGAAGTCTTCAATATCAATCAAAATTATTCTATAATGATAAATTAAAACAAAACCACAACCTAAATTGATACATGGATTGTGATGGGATCCTAATACAGAGTGGGTAAAACAAAGAATATTTTAGAAAAATCATATGAAAAAAGCTGAAATAAATTGAGGAATAAGAGATAATTAAATTACAACATACCGATTTGTAGTGTAAGAACAAAAATTACTTGAATCAATCGCCGACTGGGAAGTGGGGTTCACAGTTTGGAGAAATCTCATTTAGGGATAAATATTAGAGATGGGTTCTGAAGGAAGTGAGCTCAGGAATAAGGGTTGGCATCCTGGAGATATCCATTCTAGAGAAAGTGAGCTCGCGACGGAGGAAGTCAGCTCTCCATGTAAGGTTCGTGCTCGAGATGTAGGGTTGGAGGAGAGATCTCATTGGGGGAGTTGATCTCATAAAGCAGAGATATCTTTTCGAGGAGGAGAGATTCTATTCGACAGAGGAAGTGGTCTCAAGGGTTTGTGATCGGGAAACAGGGTTTGACGGAGGAGAGATTCCGTTCGACGGAGGAGAGATTATGTTCGACGGAGGAGAGATCTGTTCATGGGTTAGTAGAGACACCTATTCAATGATGGGTTCAATGTAGGAGAGATTATGTTCGTGGGAAGGGGGTATTTGGGGGTTTTTCCCAATGGTTCTTAAAAACCATAGATAAATATTGTAAAACCAGATATTACCAATGGTTTTGTTAAACCGTTGGTACAATAACCCCAAATATCCAACGGGTTTTGCAAACTGGTAGAAAAAATCACCATTTTCCCCTTCACCAACAGTTTTATTGAACTGTTTCTATAGGTTACTTAATCCAATGGGTTATTCAAACTATTGGTATAGAGGTGTTGGTATAGGTGGAGATTCCACTAGTGAATTTGTAAAACGATATGTAAACATGTAATATTATAACCTAAAAACCGTCAAATCTATAAACATGGAACCCTTTGAATCTCCATCATGCATACTTTACAAACAAGAATACATTCATCCTATAAACCTAGAAACTAAAACCCACCGACCTAAAAACAAAAAAACCATAAAATTAGTAACATTTAAATGTATAATGCACAATCTATCAACTTATAACATCCAAACCTACTAGCTTACGAGCCTTCATAACATGAATCCTATAAAAATGCAACCAGAAAACCTAAAAAAATGAAAACAATCAAATACAGAAGTAGTAAAAAAATCATTCCCTTGAAAATAAAAAAACAGAAGACATGTAAAATAAATAAAATAATAAAAATCTGTTTACATGTGTGGGAAATGAACATAAAATAAAGTTGTTCTCTAAAAATAATTTCTTTAATATATCCCATAATATGTTGGATTAGTGAATATAACGTAAAATAAATAAAATATTAACAATCTATATACAGATAACAAGGGTGGTCCACCATGTGCTAACAATGTCACAACGATAGGAATGTAAGCTCCAATAAATTGGTTTTTTTAAACATTCTTCACAACAACAGTAAATGCAAGAAAAGATTAAATAATTTTCAATAAGGATTCTCAGAATTCATACATCCTAAAGTAGTGAAATCTGATTAATTTCATGGTAACAAAAACTATGTAAACTAGAAAGATGCCAATTCAAGTAAGTGTTGTTTAAACATACCATCGACATAAAAATCATCAAGGGGAATGCCAAAAAGGGCGTCAGTTAGACCAGTGAAATGATTTCCCTATAAATACATGAATAAATCCATAAATACATAAAAATGATAATTATCTTAAATAAAGACTCAGTTGCTTACACTGTACCAAGGCATGAATGTTACAGGAAACTGTGAGGTAAGTTCCCCATCATTGAGTTGTATGAGACATACCTCTATGTGAATTAAATCATTATAAAATAATATTCCAATGAAAAAGAACCTTTTAACATAACAGATTAAGAAAAGACAAAAGTGGACTCAATAGATGAAAATAAAAATATGAAAGAACTCTAAAAGGATAATTTACAGAATCCCCCCCAGACAGAATCCCCCCTGCTGGACCCCCTAGACAACAACCCCCCCCCCACCCCCCCTGCTGGACCCCCCCCCCCCTGAGAAGTAGCCCCCCTGGACAGCCCCCCCCGGACAGAAGCCCCCCCATGATGGATCCCCCTGGACAGACCCCCTGCTGGATAGAAGCCCCCCATATTGGACCCCCCTGGACAATAGACCCCTACCCCCTGTTGGACCCCCCCTGGATAGCCCCCCCCGGACACCCCCCTAGACAGAAGCCCCCCGGAAAGAACCCCCAGTGCTGGAGCCCCCTAGACAACCTCACTACTGGACAATAGCCCCCCCTACTAGACCCCCATGGACAGCCCCACTGTTGGACAATAATCCCCCCATGTTGGATCCCCCTGGACAGCCCCCCCTACTGGAAAATATCCCCCTCTGCTAAAGATTTTTATGTTGAATGCACAATTTTTTTTGAAATAACTAGTTAAACTATTATGTGCATAATGGAGATGCAATAGATATGATAAAATAATAATATATTTGAAACAAAATGAAATAATATAAACTTACCCAACATCAGTGCTACAAGTAATTTGTAAAGATACACAGCTCCAAAATGAGTCACTACCCCCCTTTCCATGATGTTGTATTACTCTAAATTTTAGTGTGACTCCACCCTGTGACCTTGTATTTAGGATCAAGAACATCCCAACACTGATAATGTTTACTAATCATTCAACACCCATTCTCATTCTAAAGTTCTTTAATGCTCTAATCATATGTTGAAATTTTAAATCATCATCAAAACAAATAACATATAAATGGAAAACTATTAAAATAATAACTAATAGTTGTAGAAGTTTCTAAGACATCATCACAATATTTTTAAACTTTAATTTTATATGAAAACGAATAAATATTTATTTGTACCATTGAGAAATAAAATATATGATGTAACGTACTATTCAAATAATAACTAATTGTAATGAACATTGAAACTAGAACACTGTAATTGTGAATGTCAATATAATGGAGATATTTTTGAAACCAATCAAATATAACAAAATCTATACAAAAAAAGTAATTGTGAAAAGAAGGGTGTGTGATGTTACAAATGTTTCAGTTTATTAAATGATAATCACGTTGTACCATCAACGATGGTGTATTTCTATGAAATCTAGTGTTACTCCACCATGTCCCCTTATATGCTGTATTGAAACATTGCATTATTATTGATTATATTGAATGCATAAATTAGTGGTACAATATATTTCAATAAAAGTGGATTAAATATAGTGACAGTTCAAACAGTAGAAAACATAAATGATAATCACATTGTACCATTGAACTAATGTTCATCCGACACATTGAACAATATCTATACATAACAATTGAAAAATTAGAAATATAATGTATAAAAATAGAATAAATAACTAATCAAATAAACGGTATCGTATTCAATAAGTCAAAACAACTAAACCATAACCAAGGAAAATCTGACAATAATGAATACAATAGATTGAAACCAATAAATAATACCAAATTAAAATGAGAGGAGGCTAATGATATCTATTAAAAAAATGCACACCCCCTGCCCCTCCCCCTGCCCCCCACCTGCACATCCCTCCCACCACTAACCCCCCTCTCCTTGCCCCTTGTCCCCCACATGCACACCCCCTACCCCCTCCCCCTTCCCCCAAAACAACCCCTACCCCCACCTGCACACCCCCTCTCCATGCCCCTACCCCCTACCCCACACCTGTACACACCCCTCCCCCTTCCCCCATCACACCCCCTACCCCCTGCCCCGCCACTTGGACACCCCTCGCCCCAGCAACCCCCCTGCCGCCTACCCCCCACCTGCACACCCCCTCCCCCTTCCCCCAGCACACCCCCTACCCCATGCCCCCTCCCCTGCCCACCCCCTGCCCACCCCACACCCACCCTCCCCACCCCATGCACCCCCTTCCCACCCTCCACATTTCATTCCACTTCAACCACTTAAAGAAATGTGTGTATAAAGGATCATTCATGATGTTTTTTCCCATAGATCAGGATGATGGATGATTTCCAGGAATCCAATCTTGAATTAGGAATGAGTAGTTGATTCCATTATGATTAATAAATCTTGATTTTTTGGATAATCCAAAATAATTTCCAAGGATGTGTATCCATTTCATGGGGAGTTTGTAATTACCTATATCATTATGAGTCCGAGAATTCAAATGAAAACGAATGTTCAGTCTCCCTGTAGAGAGAGTTTCAAGAAGTGGTATTTAGAAAAAACATCTGAGTGTTGGGATGTCTCTTGAAGAGTTTTTATGCCTATTTAGGTTTTCAGGTAGTTCATGTGGTATTCAAGTAGCAGTTAGAGGGTTTCTAGTCCATTCCACTTAATTTTAATACCCATCAATTACCATGTCTAGTTACACTGGGTAGAAAGTCTAATAAAGGAAAAAATAGTTGATTATGTGTTTTATAGTGGGGTATCATCTAGTGGGGAACTAGGTATGGATTACTGGATAGCCATTTTCTAGGTTTATGGTTGTGTTCTCTATTTATTTCATACTCCCTTACTGTATTCATGTTGGCCAAGTATTGATTGAGAGAGTGGTGGTACAAGATATGATAAGAGATCTGACCTAAATAATATATTGGTGCAATGAGACGAGATACGGGACCTCAACCTATGTGAGTGGGTGATATAATGAGATGATCAATAATAAAGCTCTTTATTTTTCAAACATCACTCATTCAATTCAAACCACAATTATTTAAGCTATGATGAATATCCCAAGTATAGAATCAACATCATCTATTATTCTTATAAACTTGTGATGTTTTTTTCAAGAAGCTCTTTCACCCCCCTTCCCCTGCACCAATGTTCCCCCTACCCACTTTCACCCCCCTCCACTAACACACACCATATCTACCTTGTACCCATCCCTATTCCCATTTCACCCCCACTGCCCCCTCCCCACTGCACACCCCCTCCCCCTGAGAATTTGATGATATCATGAAAACAATATAAATATCAGATCTTGGTGTAACCCAGGCATACCAAATTCTCAGGTCCAAACATCCAACTACTCATCAAGAATGGCTCCATGAATATATTCCAAGCATATTGAGAATGTCTATAAACTCCAATAATATGAATGGAGAAGTAGAAAACCATGGGTCATACAAGGATAACAATGATAAATCATAATTCAGGCATCTAGAGAAGTTAATGTTAAAAAGACCCAACTTTTAAATATACCTTGTTTAACCTTAATCTAGGTCACTGCAGATATTTCCCCACATTGGAAAATTTGGTAAGTAATTTTCCTTTGTTGTTCATTGTGAGAATCAAAATCTTGTAGTGATGGTTCCATGCAGTGTTGGGTTTCATTCTCCTTAAGGACATTAATAATTGGATTTTGAACAGTTTCAGTGTTTTCCTAAGGCGTATTGATCGAGTGTGTAAAAATGGTTCTTTCTACCTATGAGTAGTCACTTATTCTCCTAGTTTTTTAGGGGTTTGGTGTGATGAAGCCATCAGCATCAACTTTAGGTTTTTTTACCATTCCTAGACAATGATTTCATATATGTCTCCCCAATTTGAACTCATTGTATTTAACCAAATGTGTCATTTCCCTGAAAAAAGGGATTTATAATAATTATGATCCCTAATGTCATCATTAGTGAGCTAGGGTGGAGGATGTTCATATGAAAAGAAGAAGAGGACTGGAAAAAAGATAAGAGGGTATGTGGTGTCTTAGGCTACACTTCTCGACCATCTTCTTTTGAGGCTTCATATGTAGGATCAATCAGGTGCCATCAGTTTGGAAGGTTTGAGAGTTTTCGATAAGAATTTCCAACCCCACCTAAACCTTTCCATCATTGTGAACTAATGGGTAATTTTTATTGGTTATATAATTTTGGAGACTAATACCAGAGTGGATTGGGTTTGACAACCTCTAGGGGAATGATGACCCAATCAGAACCATCAAGGGAAGAAGCTTATCGATTGAGAAGTCATGGCGGTAGGGCAATATCTAATACTAGACCTAGTTATCTTAAGGCAGATCTATAGGTTAGTAGTCATTCTCAGTACCAATAAGATATGGTAAATATTAATGATATTGATCAAAAAACCAGTGTAATCAGATACATGGAATGTGATAGATTGATGTACTACTCTTAAGGTATAGTCTATTGTTGTAGGATTTTTTGATACAAGTGAATCTAACTACATTATTTCTTCCTTTCTTCTGGATTTTTTGAAATTTATGAGTGATATCATACCTTATGAGATTTAGTTACTAAACGTGCTCAATTAGGATACAAATAAGGGTTTCAGATGTCCGTCCTACACACTCACTCTTTCAAGGGTCAATCTAGAATGTGATTTCCTAGTTCTGGAAATATACCTTTTTATGTAATCCTCAATATGGATTGGATGATATGTTCTAATAAAGAAGGACTTGAAATAAAATAGAGTAATGTTCATGTTTTCAAGACATTATAATATCTAAATAAAATATACACCATGCCCACTAGGTCCGGAACAACAATTCAGTAACCTTATTAGTGTGGGATAAGTCATAAAGATGAAATAATCATACCAAAAGAAATATTCAGTAACCTTATTAGGGCCTAACGACATTGAATCAACCTTAAAAAAGTTTATTAATCTGGTGCAGAATGAGACACCGGGGATCCATGTAGTGTTTTGTTATATATATTAGTGTAAATGCTTGCATATACAGTTAAATAAGAAATTATAAAAACCCCTAATCCCATAAGGGATTTTTATTATAGGATATATCTTAGGAGACTATAGAGTCATGAAATAATCTTTATTTACAGATTATTTAGTCACCACTCGGCTAATCAATCTTCCATCACCGACATGATAACTTGTATACTCAAGCATGAAACCCTTACCAGGAAAAGAAAACCATTCAAGAACATGGCCACGAAAAACACCATCCTATGTCTTATGGAAGTCATCATACATTACCAATCCAAAAATACAATTTACATCAAAAGTGAGTCTCAATATAAATATCATCAAAATCATTATAACCCTCATCCATGCCTCATACAGAAACACCATCACCACCTCTCACACCAGCATCATCATCATCAGAATCTCCATCCATACCGGCACCCACACCAGGTCAAGCACTAGGTCTGGCTCTAGCTCCAACAGAATAATCTACATTAGCAGAATGCATTTACATCAAAAAGGCATCAACTGTTGCAGCTGATTCTGGTGCAAGTGTAGAGGAAAGGGCAGACATAAATTTCATCATATTTGTAGTTATCGCCTATTCTGATTTTTGACTTGCTTCTTTGATTGCGGCATTCATTTGTTCCACAGTGAAAAAACCAGAACCGATACTCGAAGAAATGTTAGTAGTCTAGTATCGAGATGGTACAATCATTTTCCCAAGTCGACAATGC